>CM045761.1:87854357-88322884 GCA_025200525.1 Camellia lanceoleosa
CCCAAACTAGTTTTCTTCCCTCCCCTCCTATCTATTTTATCTTCAACCCTATAAATCAGATGTTTTTAAAGATTTTTCAAAGAGTTCACCTCCCTTTTATTTATTTCCACTTTGTCCTTACTCGGTTTACCGAAAAGTGCAATATTTTAACCAAAATGCGAGCCTCGGAACATCATAGAAACATTTTAAAAAATATTTTGAAAAATAGGGTTTTAAGGTTTAAAATGGTTTTGGTCAAAATAGGGTGTAAGGTTGGGATTTAGAAGCTCTTCTTGTTAAAGAAATCGAACGTTTGTACAACATAACTTTCATCATCGAGTGATCAACCTAAGACGTCCAAGTCTTAAGGGCAGTCAAAAATGGGGTGTCTACGGTTCGTTACATAATCTTACATTCTCATTGAATTACACTGAATTTCGCAAGTTAACCCATGCTACCTCAAATCCTTGGCCATCCCCTGTACTTATGCCTACATGGCAATACTTCCTTGCACCACACTTGAGTTCAAGCTAAACTCCCAAAGATCATAATATACATTCATCCCAAGACCAATGAAGTAAATAACAAACTTACACAACTCCCTACCCGCTCCATACAACCTTACTATGCCACTAGAAGTGCCATCCTCAAACTAAAACCGCAATAGAAAATCAACCCAACACTAGGGATCTTACATGGGGTTCATAAAACAACCTCCACTTATGATGAAAGTAATTTAACTTAGCACATATTAAACCACGCAACAATACAATGAGCATATATTACCACACCAAGGCAACCTCCTAGGATAGTCCTATGACCAATCCCCTTCTACACATCTCTTAACATCATACCTCTACATACCGCCAATCACAAACAAAAGAATCTATAATTAAAGCAATTTTCATAAAACAAAACTAACCACTCTCAATAGGCTAGAAATAATTTCCCCATAAAATAAACTCAAGTCACTCTTATGCCAACCACTCTTACTAACTATAACACCAACACTGCCAATCCCTAAAGACTTGATAAGGAATTCTGAATGATGTTATAAAGACATCAATCTGTCTAACCCACTTCTTGGTATAAACAACAACGCTTTACCCTTCACTGACGCACAAGACTCGTGCTTTTTTCGCCCAACTACTCTTCTCACTTAGCACCAAAACAACAATACTCCAACACCAAACACCCCCAAGATGGGTTCCAAATGCACACAAACTACTCGAGCGACCAAAACACCACACTTCCAAAAATTACAAACAGAAGCTGACCGCTGGAGCACAACACCGCTCGAGCGCATGAAACACCGCTCGAGCATAGAATACCAACTCCTAGAAGTTTGGCAGACAGAAGACCACCACTCGAGCACAAGAAGGGCCGCTCGAGCCAAAACCGCTTGAGCACATGAAGCACTACTCAAGCGTAGAATACACTCTCCCAGTAGTTTTGTAGACCTGCAAAAGTACTGAGAGTTTGCAAAGACCACTCGAGTGCAAAAAGCTATGCTCAAGTGTAGAGGCCAAAATCTAGGCAACCAAAGTTTTGAAAAATAAGCTACCAACCTATTCCAAATGCAACCAACACAACCCAAAGGTCAAACTCAAGGAGGGAAAGGAGAAATAAGACATAAACAACAATATAAAACAACAAAACCTGAATCTAGAATATCAAATGGGTCGGGTCCAAACCAAAATCGTCATGTCTCCGACATAAACCAATAACCAATATCAACCAAACTGAATATATTGACTGGTAAAACTCCACCCTCACAATAACCTAACAAGTCACAATGTCCCTCAAAGTACTCATCTTCCACAACCAACTCTACCGTCCATCCATTCTAAATCAATTCAACCAAACAGAAATTATTTAACATAGTATACAAACCCTAATCAAAATAAGGCTCTCCAACCCTCACATTCCCAAGTCAAAACGCAATAGTTCTTACACATTCAAATGAAGATTTTTCAATTCCACAACAACTCACATCCCAACCAACCGCACTTCCACAATACTAACCTCCAGGTTACCAACGCCATAGTTGGAACTATACACCAACGCTACCCATATCTACAAGGGCAATCCTAGCTTTTTGTGTTCTAAAAACTCTAACACTACCGACACCCCTTCCAGGGGTTACAAAACTTAAAACAATTCACTCAATTGGAGAACACACCCCACATCTCTGACCATTCAAGGATATAACTAATTTCAACACATACTAGTCCACGGACCAACAACCCACACCAAACCTATACGATGTCACTTAAATGAATATAACAACTCCATCTAACCACCAAAGCAAAAAGGACTCAAAACACCACTGTCCCTCAAAGACATACTAACTGTCACTAAAGACAAACCAATACCAACTCACCACTTATGCTAATACACAACATATCACCAGTATAGCACTCACCGAGGTGCCCACTCCGAGTCCACTACTCAATAAAAAAATGTTTTTATAAGAAGGGAAACACACAACTTGGGATACATAATACTGGCACCTTTTCCCAAAAAACTAACACAACATAATCACATAACAATTACTCAAACAATCCCATTGAGGTTCCAGTTAATTTACATACCATCTACCACATGACACATAACACGTAATCGCGCTTAATCTAAAAAGATAAGCATTCGTTCCAATACTCGCTTAGATTTCTCATTCGAAACAACATTGATCAAGCACGTTTTCCAATAAGACCTCCAAGTTAGTCAACTAGACACCGAACAATATCCATGAGTCTCAACACTATGCCCCCATAAAAGGCAATACATAAGCATGTTATCATGTAGCACACAACATACAAATGTCCTCACCGAGCATGATAAACCCATTATGGCTAACCTCTTCCTGCGAGTCCAAAGTTTTCAAACCCGGTTAGCTCTGATACCAAGTTATCACACCCTGGATTTAAGAGGTCCGGCCCACATGAGTAAACCACCCAACGATAGACAATAACTAACAACACTCATGCATATGTATATAATATAGGCACACAGTACATGTGTTATTCCAATTTTATATATTCTTAGATACAACATCTAAGTTAAATGGATGCTCTGTAACTAAAGCATAAAAAGGTGTTATAATCAAATTAAGATACCTAAAGGCTTACATCATATACAAGAATAGCACACGGCCACCAAATACATAAATGGCCCTTGGCCGACAAGTAAAGAAACCACTCTACACGGTTCCAAACACAACTTCAATGTCCCAATCCACATCCACATAAGCATATCCGAAAAATATTTTCAGCCACGTAGGGTGAGCATAAAGCCCAGTAAAAAATATTTCAAAAACTAAATATGCTCCACCAGTGTAAATGATCATGAATGCAATACTTACATATATAATATGCTCAATGCATTCTCAAATCCACTTGCTTTCTCAATAAAATCCTTTCTTCCCAATTTCCAAACCATTCGTTTATTCAAAATGCTTGCCGAATTCAATACATTAGTTTGATATAAAATCCATTTCCACAAGTCAATTCAGATATCTCAATACCAACTAGAAATTTCATTGCCAATTCCAATGCAAATACATCATGAACCAACAGCAAATACATTGCTAAAATCGTTTTAAAATCATTTCTTTCCAAAATCAAGATGATAATAAATAAAATGGGTAAATCTCCAAAACCAATACAACCTTTCACAGAAATTTCGTCCGCGTGAAACCGTCAAATGGGACCCATGTAAACGTATGCTATGCAAGCAGTACCATTGCCATTTTACAGAAATTTCGTCTGCAGGATCGGCACCCATGTATACGCGCGGTTTTTGGGACTTTCACCTTGGACACACAGGCCAACTTAATTCAATGGAGTTTATCCCATTTCTCCTCGCAAACATCATACATGTACAATGTATTAAAACACACAGTCATATTCAATGACAACCATTTCTCAGATTTACCATTTTATTTACTCTTTCCAAATTGCACAATACATGTGATCCAAAATATGATTTTCAAAATGAAACAAATGCTCTTAAAACAAAACACATGAATTTCTAAAATCTCTTTCCAAAACATACAGTTTAAATCTTCCAAATCCATTGCATATTCCATGATATACATGATTTATAAACAGTCCAGTTTGCCTAGTCAACATGCAATTTCTACAACAATCATAGCTATCTTCCACCAATAACCCAAAACAAATATATCTAAACAGATATATAAATTCCATTAAAGATACACTTTTCCAAAATCTCAAATGGGAGTGATAATACATATCTAACTCCACCATCATCCTTAGTCATCATTTCAATTTTACGCTTCTCAACATTTATTCCATTTCCTCTTTACAATCTCAAAAATTACATTTTAGGGCATAACTCCATTCCTCTTTGAAAGTTCATTTCAATGCAAGAAATAGCTCATTTCAACATATATCGACTTTAATTTCATAATCATAACCTTTTGCAAGAAAACATTTCGAAACCCCTCTTTCACATTTTGATTTGATAATCCAACAATTTTCCCAAAAAGACCAACATTTTAGGGTTTCTCCCAATTAGGGCTTTTTACTTTTAAAAACTCGCATACATTCTTTGTAACTGGAAAATAAAATTTTGTAGTTAAACCATAGCTCAATAGTCCCATTTGGAGCAAACCTTAACTTACAAACTAATTACCACAAATCAATCCAAGAACAATGGAATCTATATATTTAAAATACACCACAAATACACTACCGAACTCATATTAAGTTTAAGAAATAGACCCTACCGCTTGAAGCAAGAAGGAAACAAGTCAGAAAAATCATCGACGATGAAACAACAATCCGTTGAGATTAAATGGAAGCCCTCGTCGTGCTCTACGTTTTGGTATATGGAACTAGGGGTCAAAAATGTATAGAAATAGATGAAATCAAGCCTACAAAGCTTAAGAAACCAAAAATGGCAGAAGGAGAGAGAAAGGGAAGTGAGAAATGAAGAGATTCGATCCAAAAAGTGGTTTTTAAAGATCTGATTCTGCATTGTATGCTTGAGCGTTGAAAGTTGCGCTTGAGCGCATTATGCTCACAACACAGATTTGCAAATTTCAAACATGTATATCTCCCTCGTTCGGGCTTCGTTTAGGGTCGTTCTTGTGTCTAAATTGAAGCCCCGAAAGTAAGTTTTCCAATGATTCTAGCCTTACATCAAGATTCAAAGTGTGGAGAGAGAAAATGATAAAAGAGTGAAGACTACTCAATAACAATTATTCGAATTTGGAGTTTTTGATTCAATTTTACCCAACCACTATGGTAACACCTCAACCAAGGTTCAAATATCGACTAACAAGGTTCACAATTAAGATAATCAAAGAGTCCAATATAATTCCATTATAACAAGAAGTACAGAGTGCTACTCGTCCCCCCAGTCGACCTGTGTTTTGATGACAGCTACAAATTCACCGCTAGAGTGGCTGATATCAGATAAAGGAATTCGTGCTTTTTTTACTCAGATTTGATGAAATATTTGGTTAACTGTTGAAGATGCCCTTATCTCTTACAGGTGCATTACCTTTTCTTTTTTTTAAAGTACTTTTTACATATTTTTTTATTTTATAAAAAGAGCTCTAAGGTTTGACTCTTATAACAAAATAAACCTTGAGTTTTAAACTTTGTGAATTTAAACCTTAACTTTTTTTATTTATTTTCAGTCTACATCATTGACATATTTTCATTAAGTAAAATTGATGAAAAAGTAGTATTTAGTCATTAAACTCAATGTATGTTTACATATCTTTTTTTTTCCTTTCAGTATTACTTAATTAAAATAAAAATAAAAATAGAGAGATGATTTAGATTCAAAACATATCAAAATATTAAGGTTCAAATTGATAAAATTAGAAATTCAGGATTTATTTTGCTACAAGGATCAAACCCTAGTTTTTTTTTTTCTTGTAATTTGCCTCAAATTAAATATTTGTGAAAATATAAAAAAAAAAATCAGTAAATAAAAAATATATAAAAATATATTGAATTTTTACATTTTTTGTATTTAGTGAATTTTTATAAGATTTTTTTCTTAAATTTTAATTTTTAAACATATTTAGATTAAATGAATTTTAAAAGGAAAAAATACTTAAAATAATTTTAAATAATTTAGTGCAAACAAAAATAAATAAATAGCTCTAAAACTTACACACACACACACCCAAAAGAAAAAAAAAAAAAATTGTGTTTAAAAACTTAAAGGTAATTTACATATACACTTTCTAAGATTTGCTTAAAATATGAATTACCCCCTGTGACGCTGGAAATTAAAAATGCTCCATTCCCAT
Organism: Camellia lanceoleosa; assembly: GCA_025200525.1. Lineage (NCBI taxonomy): Eukaryota > Viridiplantae > Streptophyta > Magnoliopsida > Ericales > Theaceae > Camellia > Camellia lanceoleosa. The sequence continues at coordinate 87,860,632 of CM045761.1, forward strand.
AATTTTTTATTTAACAAAATTAACAAAAAAATAAAATTCCTAACTACCCTTCTATGCAACAATAAAATTATCAGAATTATTAATTAAAATATATTTATGAGATCATTAAAAACTGTTAATTGACTTAATAATTTATTAATAAAAATACTTATTTGTATGCAATTAAAAATTTAAAAGAGTGAAATATAATTTCAAGAATCACAAGGGAGAGAATTCATATTTTAAACAAATCTCAACAAGAGTATTTATAATGAGAAATAGTATTTATATGTAAAATCTACGGGCACTTATGAGCCGATCCTGTTGACTAGACTTATTTGCCTATAAGTCCTATTCGATTTTTCACTTATCAATATCTCTAGAATGCCCTCTCCTCACCTATTTCATCCTTATTATTCACACTGCCATGACTACACCTTCTCTTGCTGGAGACCATCTCCAGCCCAGGCAACCACCTCTGGCCATTATCTCTGACCACCGGTAACTACCTCAATGATATTTTTTTGGTAATAATTTTTGATAATTTTTCTGTCATTTTTTAAGAAATATCAACATCCATCTCCACCACGTCACTCTTCAAATTTGGTGGTAATAGGAAGAATGGAAAAGAAGTAAAAGTATTTAACAGTGATAAATGTGTCACTGTATCAATATTTATCAAACTATTTCATCACTCACTCTCTTTCAGTATCACACTCACACTTACATATATACACCATTCATTCCTTATTCATTCAAAGAAACACTTTCACCCACTTACATATAAAAAATGAGTAAGAATGATAAATTTATCATTGTAATAGATTTATCCAGATTTATCACTCAGATAAATGATAAATTTATCATTGTAATAGATTTATCCAGATTTATCATAAATTTATCATAAGTAATTAATTGTTTGATAAGTAATAGATTTATCCAAATTTATCACTACATCAATATTTATCAAACAATTAATTACTTACTCTCTTTCACTATCACACTCACACTTACATATGTTCAATCTCCTTCATTTATTCAAAAAAACATATTCACACACTTATATATAGAAAATTGTTTCCTCAATCATAAAACACTATTTTTTTCAAAACATAAGTTTACAAGCAATTGACAGAGACAATAAAATAGAGAAGCGTGATTTGAATAATCTTTGTGTCTTTCATAATTATAATCATTACCTTACAAATCCAAAAAAAAAAATTACTAAAAGGTAAATTCAAACAAAACCAAAAACATCTCTAACTGGGAAGTTTTTCCAGAAGATTTTTTATGATAGAGTATAAATTGGAGAAGATAAAGTGCAAATCGAAGATAGTAAAGCATAGTCAGAAAAGAGAGTGTAGATCAATGACAGTGGAGGTAGATCGGCTATGGTGGTGATAGGTCGGTGATGATAGATTGTAGATCGGCGATATTGAAGGTGATTGGTGAGTGGTGACAGCGGCGGTTGGCAGTGGATGGTGGTAGTAATGGTGGCCAGCAATAGTGGATGGTGACGGTAGGTGTGGTGACGGCAGTGATGTGTGGTGGTGGAGTGAAGCTTCAGAAATGGTTGAGAGAGAGAGAAAGAGAGCAAAAGATCTCTGTAAACTATTCAAGAGCGAAGAGAAGATATTTAATGAGGGTAATATAGATAGTTGAGGAGTTATTGGTGCATCTAAAGAGTCAACAGGACTTAATGATAATTAAGTCCACTTTAGGGACGTGCCCATAATAAACCCTAAAATCTATGCACAGAATGTACAGAAACTCTCATATAGGAATGGCTTTGGCCCAAAGAAGACAAAGCAGCCACTTTGGGCCTTCAAAAATTGAGTAGAGAAAAGGCAAATTTGTAAGATCTTGATAAAAGACCCTTATAAAATTTGATGAAAATTCAAAACTTATAGATGGTCAATGTAGTATTTAAAACTCATGGATAATTGTTTTTATCAGAAAAAATAAAAAAGTCAATTGATATTATGAGTTATTTGAAATTAATGGAGGGTTGTTTCTCAAATACATGTTTTGTGTATGTAATACAATTATTTATTCTAGTTACAGTTTTTAATGGGGAAAGAATTTTTTGAATTTAAAGTTGATTAAATATTGCTTTCGATCAATTATGACGCAAAAAAAATTGAATGAATTAGAAATTTTATCTATTGAAAATGATTTAGTTGATAAATTGAATTATGCAAGCTTGATTAGTAATTTTGTAGTTAAAAATATGAGAATGGTGATGATCAAATGATATTTTGTTACGCTTTGTTTACTTTTTATTTAGTTCTCGGTTTTGGATTATTTTGATTTTTTTTTTTAATTGTAGGCTTTGTATGTATTTAAGTAAATTTTAGGACCTAGCTCATCTCCAGTAACTGGAGGGTGTTGTTCCGCACTGTTGGGCCTTGATTCGGGACGATAGCGATAATTCAAATCGTTTAATGTGTACTTGTCGAGTATATCATCCCTATAAAATATCACATTGATCGGATATCGATAATCACTTGATTATGTCACATTTTAAAATAAATTAATTTAAGAATTATTTTAAAATGTGATCTAATCAAGTGGTTATCAATATCCATTTAATGTGATTTTTTTTTTTTTGCAAGAATGATATACTCGACAGATTCTACATATTGAACTGTTTGAATTATCGTCACGGGTCCAAATCAAATATTTATATTATTAAATCTCATTGATACCAGCTATATCATTCTTTAGACAATTCTTTTTAATATATATACCTTTTTGTTTGTACATATTACTACTCTTTCCTAATAAAAATATCCGTACAGAATTTTCATATCATTGAACCAAAACATAGCCCAACAAATTTTTTTTTTTTTTTTTTCATCGTCGAAAGCCAGTTGTTAGTTATTAAATTAATACCTATAGTTAATTTCTCCACTCTTACAAAGCACTAAGTGCTTGTCTCCTAATTTAATTTCTCTTAAGGAAAGTTGAATCCATGAACTTGCTATTGGAATTAAATCCTCAAGAGAGTCATGGTAGTTAATTATGATGGGCCTAGTTGGTTATAGCCCAGCAATCTTGACCAACCAATCCAAGCTTAACAACTTACTAAGAGCATGTTTGGTATGATGGAATGGACTATAATAGAATCACATTCTAGCTGTGCATTCATTTTTTCCTTGGTTTGGTACACCTTATCTAAGTGAAAATAGTCATTCCATTGAAATGATTATTCCAACAAAATATAGGAGTATCTATTCCTTCCTCAAATCTAAGGAATAACCATTTCATTCCATCATGGAATTACTATAAAATTTTATTATTAGTTTTTTTGGGAACTAAAAAAATATATATTATCATTTAGCTGTCATCACCACTCTCTCTTGCTAGTACCCATTCTACCACCGTCACCACCACCCTATTACCACTACAACCACCACTACCACCACCATCACCGTCGTCGCCACAACTATTACTAAAACCTCTACAACCACCACACCAGGATATTACTACCACTGTATTACCAATGTCACTACCACCACCACCACCACTATCGACAGATCCAATACCTCCACATCTACAACCATAAAATCACCATTATCACTATCGTTAGAACCACTACTTTACTATCACTTCTCCCACTACCACTACTATTGCCTCAGTTGCCACAACCACTACTTTACCACTACTACCACCTGCATAAACATCACACCACTATCATCACCATCGTAAAAATCACCACTCTACTATTGTTGCCTATCGTCACTGCCACCATCATCGTCGCCACAACCATCACATTGCAATATAATCATATATACATACATATATATATATATATAAGTAGTGTTTTTTCCTTTCTTATGTCGCACATTCTAAAGGCTTACTTTTTTCAAAAAAGGCACATTAGCATGCCTTTTTTATTTATATATAAAATTCTACACAAATTTAATTCAATTATAATAACCAATTTTATATAGACTCTATTTGAGAAATACTTATTTTCTATATAATTTTCGTTGTGTATTTAGTTGTTTCGTTGTTAGATTTTTATATATATATATATATAATTGATAGTTTAATTTAATTATTATGATATATGGGGGAAAAAAAATCTATGGATCAAATTAATTTTTTTGTATATTTTTATTTGTTGTCTATCTTATTAATGTCGTAATATTAATTTATATTTAATTTTTTATTTAACATGAAATTATTTATTATCAAAAATTTATATTTAATTTAAATTTTATATACCTATATACAATATCTATGAAGAATTCAAAAAAAAAAAATCAATATTTTACATAATCAATTTATCTATTTTCTTCTTAATCCAATCACAACATATTTATATTTAATATTTTAAATAAATTTTTTGTAGTTCTATTTCTACATATTTTTATTTTTTAAATGAATATAAAAATTAAATTAAATAATTAGAATCACTTTTTATTTTATATTACTAATTCTCTTTCAACTTTAACTATTATTTTCAATATCAAAATGAGTATTTATTTTACTATCTTATAATTTAATATATGTCATATAAAATCACTATATGATAATTACGGTTTTATAGCACAATAGAATTAAAATTATCAAAATAAATAACTAATTTAACTAAATTTACTATATATAAGTATTCAAGTAATACTTTTATAGAACGATAAGATTAAGAGTGTCAAAAAGAATAATTTAAATTTAAATTTTATTTTAAATTAAAAGTAATATTATTCTTTTGTAACACATATAATAATAAATATTATTACATTAATTAAAGTTAACACTATTGTGATTTTATGTTAGATATCATATTTCTAGGAGTGATTTACATATACGTGTAGCATCCAATTTGATATTGATTAATTAAAATAGTGGAAGTCAATACTTTTTTGTTAAGTTTAGAAGATAAATTGATAAATGTCAAATGATAAATAGTGTGGAGTATTATTTTAAAGAATAATGACTCATCAAAAATGATTGTGTATATTTACGATACCTATTGATGTTTCTTGAATAATTTTTAAATAAAACTCTTAAATTTATAATATTACTGATAATCCACTTTCACGAGCTCTGCTAGAAAAGATATGCAAAAATAATTCGGTTGGAATAAAAATTTTGCAGTTATTACGATGTATCACATAATTAATCAGAACTCCTTTAAGAACTGAAATTATTAAGGTGATATAGATTTTGTGTCAAATTCCCTTTGAGGAAACTGTTTATAATTTGAATTTAAATTTGTAATTTTTATGCATTAATGTGAATAACTATTATGATCTTATTGATATAATCCTACCTTTGAGTCAACCCACTTTAAGTACTTTTTCGGGTAATAAAATACTTAAATATTGTAGTATAAAAACATTATAATAGATTATAATCAAACACCACTTTAAGTATAATTAAAGACCTGATGTACCACTTTAGACATAACTAAAAACATAAGAAATTAGTAAAGACCTTCTCAATTAATAACCAAAATAATACACCATGAGTTATAACCAAGTGATAATATGTATATTATAGAATTTTTCGTTGTTTTTTATTTTTTGTTTCAACAAAAAATATTTTGATACAAATGGAATTCATGATTTTCGGTAAATTTGATTAACACAAATGAGGATTTGATTTCAAGTTGAGAATACGCATTTTTTTTTTTTATAACTTTGAATGAAATTATTTTTATGAGCATATATTACATAGGATCACACACAGTGACAAATTTTCATCAACCATTGGCAAATCTATTTGTATTTGACTTTCAACTATTAAAATTTTTTATACATAAAGTATTAAGACTCAAAATTAATTTTTCATTTTAAAAATAAATTCTCGTGCATTGCACACGCACCTACTAGTTATTTTAAATTACAAATAACCCATTGTTAGAATTTTTTATTTAACAGAATCAATTGAAAACAATAAATTCGTAACTGTTCTCCTATACAGTAATAAAATTACTTGAATTATTAATTGAAATATATTTATGATGTCAATAAATATTGTTAATTGATTTAATAATTTATTAATAAAAATGGTAATTTGTTACGAAATTACAAACTTCTAGGGATGGGATATAATTTTTAAAATTACAAGGAGCAATTCATATTTTAAGCAAACGTCATGGAGTGTATTTGTAATTTATCATGCTTTTGTAAGTATATGATTATGTATTTTTGCAATAAATATTATATATTTTTAGTAGAATTACGATAATTTGTTATTAAGATAAAAATTATATATTTTCATGACAATGTTATATTTTTTTATTTAAAATATTTTTAAACTACAATTTGTCAAAATCACTATTTTTTATAATAATATTATAGATTTTTCAATTTTGAATCACAAATTGTCGTAATTTTACTAGAAAATGTATAATATTTGTCACCCAAAAAAAAAAAAAAACCAATTGTAATGCACAAAAACAAAACCAAAAAAAAAAAAGTATTAAGGTATATATGGTAAAAGGTGTGTGTGGGATCTCCTAGAGGGTATTCAAGCATGCCCAAAAGTTCAAACCCCTGGTCTAATTTCATGAGTGCAATGTGAAACAGAATGAGAATCCAAATCTAGTAAATCCATAGAAAATCCACTAATCACAAAATATACTAAAAATGGATTACATCACCAGACTCAGAATCGCCAGCTACTCTTTTGAGAAATCTAGGAAAGTCATGACTCATGCCAAAAGCCATTGTCCATCACAACAAAACTATCTCGATTTGGGAATTTAGGCATGAGAGGGAAAGATCATGAATTGAGCACTCCTACTCACCCGATCAAAGATTGGTCTTTACTAATTTACAATATGAGATTCATTTCCAATATATGTTCATGTTCTAATTATTAATGCTAAAATTACTATGTAAAGCAAACAAGTATTACTTTGGAATGCTTTGATCTCATGCATTTAAAAAGAGTTTGAAAATGTGCAACTCACAGGAAAAAAATGAGTCCACTTGCATAGAAATCAATATCATCCCAACTTAAGCAAAATAATCTACATTCATCGGCAATTACGAGATTTTTAATCTCATAGTAGTATGCTAGACATAATAATAAAAATAAGCACAAACGGGATGCAAAGATGAAAGAAACTCACCTAATACTCATCTATACCAAGACAAGCGCAAAGGGCTAGAAAATATGCATGATCCTATATGTAAATAAACTAATATAATATACACATAAGAATGCAACTAAAGACTTGATTACTAATATATGATCTATGAATTATCTCAAACATGTGGTTGCACACATAATCACATAAGAGATAAAGAAAATAATAAGTAAAATGAGCCAAGTTTTATGCATGAAAAATGGATGCAAAACATGAAAAAAGTGATGAATAAAGAAAATATGATGCCAAAATATGAAAAACTCCAAATAAGAGGGATATAGAAGAAATAAGAGAGAAAGATGAACATACATCAATCTAAACTAATGATAAGCAAAATGACAAGAGTACTGGAATCTAAATAACAAGGCTACCAAATGAAAATAGAGGAACTACTAGTCAAATGAAACTAAGAAACAAGATAATAGAAATGAAAATGAGCTAAAGTGTTTCTCTATCATAGGAATGCAAAAGAGAAGCACTAGTTCTCTTGGAATGTCACTAGAAGCTAGACATGATAAATACATCCTCAATCATCATGAATAATGAGAGAATTGAATCCATCTAAACCATAGAAGCTTCATAATGAACATAATAGAGATTCTTAATCTCAATCACCAAAAGATGAGCTAAAGAGTAGCAAATAATGAAATGAATAGAATCTATCCCTCCAATCATGGTGATGATAAAAAATGAGATAGATTAGCTTCCTTAATCATCAAGCAATATACATTACTACATGATGACTATGGAAGCAATTCAAGTAATGAAAATAAAAAAAATAAAGTAAGCAAAATCCATCATTCTCATTATAGTCAAAGGATGCGAAAAATCACAGATGATCATAGAAGCAAAATAAAGAAATAAACTAAGATAAGAACCACCATACTTATCATAGAAGAGAGGGTGAGATGATAAACTTCTTTGATCATAAAAAATATAGAAAATCATATGATGATCATAGAAGTGACTTGCAAAAATGAAATTGAAATTAAAGAAATAAGAAAGAATCTAAATCTCTATTCATGGAAAATGGTAAATAAATATTCAAATCCATGTAAACATGATTGTAGAGATTAGATTGCAAGTTATTTATAAGTAGAAGCCATATTTTGCTTCAAGAAAGTAAAGAAGAAAGTAAGAGAAAATAAAAGCAAAACTCTCTAATCACTTAATCAAACTCATAAATCATCCAATTAACCCCACAAAACAATCACAATGGCTTGTCAAAGTATGAACAATGATTGAATTATGAGAATTAAACATGTTTGGATGGTGATGAAATTGGTGATAAAATAAGAGAAAACAAGAAGAAAATGAAAGAAAGCAAAACAATTATCAAGACAAAGCATAGGGTGAGACAAATACCCTCTATACAAGTCCATAATCAATCTAAATTATCAAAGAAAACCCAAGAAATAAAGTGTTTAGGATGTGAGAAAATGAGAGAGAAAGGGCAAGAAAATAAAAATTCAAGCAATCCAATCAATTCCTATATAGGGGTGGCAAATCCCTTCCTCTATTCATAGGCCCAATCACATTTTAGACAATAGAATTCAGAACTATAGAGTGTTTGGTAAGAGAGAAAAGACAAGAAAATAGAAGAGAAAATGGTGAGAAAGTTTCAAAAGATTACCTCAAGTAAAGGAGGAAGTGCTATCTGATTAGCAATCCTCACTCTAGCCACCCTCAAGCCTCTAAAATCTTCCTTAAATCTCCAACAAGAAAAACTTCAATCTCAAGCTTCAATAGAGGTGTATGTATATATACATATATATATATAGAGAGAGACAGACAGAGATTTGAATATTTAAAAGCTTTGAGATTAAGTGGGTGTCTCTACGCTCTTGTAAACCTCCCAACCTCTAATTCTCTAAAAAGAGAGGTGTATTTATAAGCCAAGAAATTGTTTGCTGAGCAATTCCCACAAAAATTGCAAAGGTGGCACCTCCATATGCATGAAGGACCATCTTCTAGAAACTGCTTTGTTTCTTGACAAAGTTATTCGGTCAAACAAAAAGTGTCCGTTCATCATATTTTGGTACGACAATGCAAAAGTGTACGGCCATACATTAAAATTGTCCGACTTATCAAATTTTGTACGGCTAGGGCAAAAATAAAGTGAAAACAAGGTTTTTCTAGAGGATTCTTCCTCTTTCCACTTATTTGTACTTTGTCTTTGCTCAATTACTGAAAAGTATGATATTTTGATTGAAAAAATGAGCTTGAACATCATAGAATGATTGGATTCTATATGCCTAAAAACATATTGAAAAATAGTTTTAATGGTTTAAAAATAGTTGGCCAAAATGGGTGTAAGGTTGGAATCCACTTTTAGATATGGCTTTTGCTGGAGATATTGAAGTCTTATGTGTTTCGATTTTCATCATTAGGCACCTAGAGTGAGGCACCCAAATCTTGAGGCCGGTCAAAATGAGGTTTGTACAATGTGTACCAAAGGAATTTGATTTAACACATTGTGGGGTGCCTTTTGGGGTTACCAAGCGTGCCTGATAATTCAGACTCCCAATCTCTTATTTGATATCCTCAGTGCAATGTGAAATAGAAAATGAGAGTCCAAATCTAGCAACTTTTATAGAAAATCTATTTTTATTGCAAAACATTACTAAAAATGGACTACATCACCAGATTTCAGAATCGCCACTTAATCTTTTCGAAAAATTATGAAACCTGTGACTCGTGCCAAAGGCCACCGTCAATCCTAACAAAAATGTCTCAGCTCTGGAATTTAGGTATGAGAAGGGAAGGTCATTAATTGAGCACCTCACTCATCCGATTGAAATATCGGCCTCTACTAAGTCATGATGTGGCTTTTATAATCAATGTATATGCATGTTCCAATTATTAATAATGCTACCATTACTATTTGAGGCATGCAAATATAGGTTGTGCCATTAATTTTGGTTATAATTTGATTTCATGCATTTTTGAAAAGGCTTTTCTTGAACAAAATCCATAGTATAAGAATTATCTACATTCCAAAATAAACAACACAACCTTTATCCACCGGTATTCAAACAAATATCTCACTTAAGCACTTAGCCTCATGATGCAGCAACTGATATGATAAGGAACATGCACATGCAATATGCTAAAGCTCAAAAATTCTCACCTAGTACTCCAAGGCGAGTCCCAAGACACATACAGATATATATACAAATATGCATGACCCTATATACAAACTACTAATGCAGTACATACATAATATGCACCTAGGGGTTCAGATACTAAGACGTGACATGAGTATCATCTCAAGACATGGGGTTATGCACGTATTCATCTTTGAAGATAGTAAATTTCACAAATGCAGATGAACCAAACCTGAATGCTTGAAAAATGGATGCAATATACAGCCTGTGGCGTAGCCAGGAATTCCCCTCAGTGGGGTCATTCAGGTTGAGAGAGAGAAAGAGAACAAATGAAGGAATGCATCAATGGCAATACAACAATGGTTGTTAGAGAATAAAGCATTGATGGAGCAAATGAATGAACAAACACTGAGCTAAAATTGACGCCACTAAACAATGAACAGCTCCAAATATATGTGATATATGTGATATTTATCTAGATTCACTGGGGCCATTTTGGAAAAATTGACACCACTAAATAATGAATAGCTCTAAACACTAGGGTCATTTTGTTAAAATCAAAAACTATTAAACAAAATTTCATATATATTTAAACAAAACTTGAAAGTTCAGTGGTGTCAACTGACACCACTGAATTACACATAGCCCCACCCCTGTATACAGGCATGATAAAAAAAACATGATGCAATACCGAAAGCATGTAAATAAAAGAGTTAGAAAGACGTGAAGTTAGAAGATTATTACAACAATTCGAATAAGAAATGATGGGAGAGAGAGATTATTACAATAAGGAATTGATTCAACCAAACTACTACTGAATCTAACAAATCATAATGAATAAAATAATCAAGATTTTCAGAACCATCCATCAGAGCATTCCCTATAAATTATTTGCAGTGTTCTTGGGAGGAGGAGGTCAGACAAACACAAGATGAGCCGGTCGAACTAGGAAGTGGCCGACTAAATTCCTCCTCCAGCTAGGGTTTAGGCCAATGCAGAATTCTAGGACAGAGGCTAAAATGAGACTTTTTGGGGATTGCTCATACCTACTACCTCTTCTGTTAACAGGGATCACTTAGAGAAGAGGTGGATGGGCCATAACAATGATATAAACAGATATATACAACAAATATTTTGCTAAAGAAACAAATTAAATGGATCAAAATCAAGAACAAATTCAAATCGAAGAAATGAATAGGAACCTATATCTTTTCTTTGTGAATAAGGGCAACTCAATACCCAAATCCATGTTATTAAGTAGAGAGCGTAGATTAATACAAATCATTTTTTGGCGGAAGCCTTGCTTATTAAAACAAGGGATTCAAACACATTGGAAACTCCACATCTTGTCATAAAACAAGGATAGTTACACCCCTTTCTATATTAAAAAATAATTGAGAAGGGAGGTTTCAACTTCCTTTGACCCAAAATCTCTTGTTTTACTTCCAAAATACTTAATGAAAAGCAAAAGACACTTCTCAACATCAAATCCCATGGAATAACCCCTAACACTCATTGTTATTGAGTAAAGAGTTGAAATACATAGATTAACACACTTAAGAGATACGATAAGTGAAGAGGAGAAGTGCAATAATAAGAAAAACATACTTTACTTATTGAACTTGTGAATTGATGGCTATAAGTACTCCCAATCACATTCGCAAAGGTCTTAAATATATAATAACTATGAATATAAAGCTAAGGAAAGCAAGAAAAAAGAGGGAAGGAAAAAAAAAATGCCATCAACTCAATGCTTGGGTGACTAAGGCTGCTCCCTCAACATCCATAAGGACTTACAACAATTACATAATTGAAATGAAGCTAGAACTCAAGAAAAAGTAGGAAGAAGATGATCAAGAATGCAAAGGATTCATCTCATAAAGAGGATAAACCTCTTTGTTCACAAACTCCCTTTGTAGTTCCCTCAAGAGCCTTTAGATATGTTATTTAATGTCCAAAGTCCTTTGTCCAGAGCTTATGGTTAAGCTTTAATGGAGTGTTTAATGTCAAACTGTGAAGGTGTAAGTAGGAAGCAAGAGGAGAAGAATGAGAGGTTCCCAAGCTTGTATAGGCCTTGGGAAAGTTTTTCAACCCTTTGAAATGAGCTGCCAAGCTCTATATATAGAGCTCAAGGTCTAAATATCGAAGATATTTGTGGTAAGTAAGAAAAACAAACTACAATTCCCTAAATGCTCTATTCCCGAAACATTCAGTTGGCTGTACTTCTTGGTGATCGGCCGAGTGCTTTTGTAGCCGACCATCACATGGTGTCCAGCCAGTCAGTAGGCATACTGTCAGATCAACAAGAGAAGGTTAGCCTGAATTGAAAGGCGAAACATGTATTTTAGAGAATTTTATCCCTTCTATTTATTTCTACTATATTCTTTAGTCAGTTTGTTTGAAAGAATATAACGCTTTTAACTTTGAAAATTTGAGCCTTAGAACATTGCAGTAATGTCTAGAGTCACATCACTAAAACTTGCTTTAAAAGAGGTTTCCATTTTGGTCAAAAAAACATTTTGTCCAAAATAGGTCTTTGGATGGTTTAAAGCTTGATTCTTAGGCTTTTTGCCATAGAACTTGTAAGATTAACACATCTCGTCTTCATCATTAGGAACAGGGCTGTGCAGAATACAGCCCAATCCACTAAAACCGCACCGATCCGTATTAATCTGTGCACCACTCTAACTGCTAACCATGGTTTAAACTTTAAAATTTATAATCTGCCAACTGAACCGCACCGCTCCTCTCTGCTATAGTTAATACATATAGATTTTTTAACTTCCAATAAAATATCAATGTAAAAATGAGTGTGAGAGGGATTTAAGATATGAAATTTATTACAAATTAGTGGTTATATATATGAAACATATTATGTAAAATTACTTTGTGTTATATATCTAAAAAAATTATACAAATTAGTGTTATATATTATGCAAATGTATGATAATTACTTAGAATATTCTCCAATCCGTCCAAACCACAATTTGTCAATCCACTAATCTGCCAATCCGCCATTCAGTTTGTAATTTTACTCTCAAACTGCCCGAACCGCACCATGCACACCCCTAATAAAGAACTCAAAAGGGAGTGCCCAAGTCTTAAGGTTAGTTAAAAATGGGGTGTCTACACACATCTTATAGGTTATTGTAGCCCAAAAAAAAATTTTACAAAAAAAAGAAAAAAAAAATCACTAGCAAAAAATTAACTCTTTTCTTTACCTTTTGCACGTTTTTTCATAAAAATTTAAAAAATCAGTTAAAATAGCTAGTTCTCAAAATAATCCTTTGTATGTAAGAAAAAATGAGTAAATTATAATTCCACCCTAGAAATTTATTTAAAATAAATCTTTCTCTTTTTTTCTTTGTTTTCCCCTCCCCCCCTAATTGTGATACATGAGTGTTGTAACATGTTAGTAGGAAAGGGGAAACAACCAAGGATATCACCAGTTTAGGAGTTGAACCCATAATCTCACAATTCAATTTTTTTTTCTTTTTTTTGGTCGTGTTTTAGTTAGTAGAAAAAGACAAAATTATAATTATCCTCCAATATCAAATATGGAAAGAATATTATTCTTTTTTTTTATTCAAATGAAAGGCTAATAAAGTAAAGAGTTTAATACAAGCATTTGAGCAAAAGGGTACTTAGACCCTTCTAGAGCTAGCAGCCACCATGTCCGCAACTAGGACAGAAAGGAGAGCACTGGGTCGCTCATCTAAGAAGACAAAATGCTCAGTTTGGCTAACTCCAGTGTTGGCAAGAGCATCAGCACATTGGTTAGCTTCTCTTGGAATATAGGAAATATTATAGTTGCATCTTCTCAGGAGGAAGTTGGCATCCTCAATTAAAGGCTCTATATGGGCAAGAGATGTTAGCACCATCTTTAATCAATTGCATTGCGAGCTAGGAATCTGTCTCAAGCTCTATATTTGCCATTTCTTTATGCATAATGATGGTGAGTCCTCAGTAGAGTCCCTAAAGTTCAGCTTCTAAGCTCATGCAATTCCCCAGGTAGCCATGATAGCCCCACAGCCAAGTGCCTACTTCATCTCACAGTAGACCACCATACCCAGATTGACCTGGATCTCCTTTAGAGCTTCCATTAGTATTCAACTTCAATGTCCCTGCAAGATGAGCAAGCCAAATAGTGAGTTGTGGTGCTGAATAATTTGGGTGAAGTGAGTTTAAAAAAGTTTCCTGAATTTCTTGAGCTTGCTGGAGAATTTTGGCTGTGCTGATGGTTGCAAGTTGAGGTTGATTTTCAAACACTTCTACGTTCTTATCTTTCCATATATTCCAAATAGTAGATAGGAATATGGTTTCCCATTGGATGTCATCCACCTTATGCTTACTTTTCATGTTAGAGCTGATCCATTCAGGTAGAGGTACCCTATCTCCTGCCTGCCACCAGGGGAGGTTTTTCAAAGTGACCCAGATTATTTTAGCTTTAGGACAGCCTCTTAGTAAATGGCTCATGTCCTCTCTAGTAATTTGACATCTGGAACAGGTGTCTTAATCTGTAAGCTTCCTTTTGAACCTCATCTGGTTGGTAAGCAGTCTTCCATGCATGGTCAACTAGAGAAAGCTTCTTAGTCTCTGAGGGGCCTTAATTTTTCAAACCCATTGCCCGTCCAAGCCATTTTCATCCTGTTGGGAAATGGAATTGTAGGCTGCAAAAGTAGTAAAATTGCCATTGGTGGTGCCTTGCCAGGTACGAATGTCCATGAAAGTCACAAATCTAGGCCTGTAGATTTGTAGAATGTTATCTTTTTCTTCTTGGGAAATTAGATTTTGGATTGAGGTCAAGTTCCATTGGCCTTCATCATCTAAAATGGAGCTAGTAGTTATAGTGCAATCAATGTCAGGGTCGTGGTTATTACTGCACAATGCTGCTGTGCCACACCACCAATCAATCCAAAGTGAGATATTCTCACCATTCCCCACATTCCATTTGATGTTATCCTTCAAAACCTCTCTGTTGTTAATTATTCTCTTCCAAGTGTGGGAAGCTTTCCTCTTGAAAGGCCAATTGAAGATGGAGTGGTGCTTAAGGTATTTAGATTTAAGAATTGTGCACCAGAGATTATCAGCCTTGCTAGTAATTTTCCAGCCAAGTTTGGAGATAAGAGCAGAATTTTAGTCCCTGGTTTTCCTAATGCTCAACCCACCATTCTTTTTACTTTTGTAAACTTGGTTCTAGTTAATCAAGTGAACTTTTTTGACAGAATCAGTGCTACCCCAAAGGAAATTCCTATTTAAGCTGTCAATTTTGTCACAAATATGTCCAGGTAATTCCATAGTTTGCATGAGATGATTGGGTATAGCAGAAGTAATAGAATTCACAAGGGTAAGTCTACCTGCAAGGGACAGGTTTTTGGCCTTCCACCCAAATAACCTATTAGTCATTTTTTCAATGATGTTATCTATATGATTTTTGTTAATTTTTCCATGAAGCAGAGAGGTGCCAAGATACTTACCTAAGTCATTGGTAAGGGAAAAACCACAATGATAACTAAGGGGAAGGGCTTCCCTTCTAGGGATATTGGGAGAAATAAATATCTTGGATTTTTGGAAATTTATTTTCTGCCCAGAAATTTCACAAAATTCATTCAAAACTTCCATTATATTTCTCCGCCACTCAAATCCCTTTGCTTCCATCCAAGATGAGCTCCCCCCATAGCTATTCATGCCTTTCTTGTGGATTCCAATTTTAACTCACATCGATGATCTGAGCCATCTACTATATAGGTCCCGTAATAAAGGTCATCTATGTCAAAAATTAATTTTATCGATATCAATAAACACATGAACAAACCACATCTTATTTTATAAAATGAACAGCAAATGGAATTGTAAACTTAAAACATTCATTTTACAAAATAAAATGTAATTTGTTTTCTTATTCATAGTTGGTCGATAAAGTTGATTTCTTATATGAATTAGATGAGTTCAACTTTTCTCCAATTTCCTCAAATTTGGAGTATCTTCCAATCTTTCCTAATAGTGCGACACGTTACCGTCAATAATTTCAACGGCTCATATCACAATAAATCAACTAATTTAATATTGCCTCTAAACAATGCGTTTTGAATCTCCAATTTTCTCACTAACAATGCCTTCATCTGTTCTCCGTTAAAGCTTTCCCGTCAAAATGTCCAATTTCTATTATGAGGGCATCTAAAATTCTAGGTTTCCTCACCGCTCTTGTCCTTCCAAGCACAGAGTCAGAGGCACAACCTTGTTTTGATTTTTTGTCAGGTTAGTATGAAATCATTCAGTTTTTTTTTTTCTTTTGTTTCTTTGATTTTCTACACCAAGAAGTGTTTTTTTTTTTTTTTTTTAATGTCATCTGAACTATTTGTGCTTTGTCAAATCGATGTCATTACTTAATAACAATCAGAAAAATGAATATACAAATACAGTGCAACTCACATTACATGAAATAAAAATACCTGTGATCCATGAGAAAAATATGCTAACGGAGGACTGGAAGTATAACTAGCAATACTTCTCAAATGAAGAGGCAAGCCCTGTATAATTTTAAATCATCACTCTTATCACTTTATAGTACTAATAATCAGCACCATATATGACTTGCATAAAAAAAATAAATAGAAAATACCTGAGATGGATGGGAAAAATAAGTTGGATTTGGAATTTGACTAGTAGTGACTAATGAAGAAGTCCTTCCATCATGCTCCTATGGATGGTATTGTTTATATTAACTATCCAACAACCAAAGTTACTAATTAAACTTACTTGGAAAGAAAAGTACATGAGATGATAACATATTGGTGAAGGCATGGCATCATTAATATTTGTCTTGTGACCCTACATAGACCAATGTTCACATAATTTTATCGAAGAAAAAATTATTACATGTAGATTTACCTCAGATGCAGGGATGTAGATAGTAGTTGATGTTTACTACCAATAATTGATGTATGAAGAGTTGTCATATCATGGGCCTAAATGATTCAAAGAAATAATTTATTAACCTGTCAACTTTCTAATCAAATTAAAGAAAATTTTACATCATAAGATTTTTTTAAAAGGGCAAAAATAAAATGCACTAAAAACTAAGATACCTGAGAATCATCATTTGGAAAAGCTGCTTGAGTTGATCTTCCATTCTTTTTTTTTTTAACTCGTTTCTCTATCCAACTTTTTGATCTTTTGTTTCCCTTGTAAGGAACCTCTTTTCTTTTAGGTCCATTTGTCCTAGTAGCATTTGAAGTCTTGAAATGGATTTTTGGTGGAACTCTTTCATTTATCATTGGTAGATAGTCATGTGCTTCATTATTATTAACCCGATCCACACTTCGCTATCTCTGTCAAATGTCTTCAACCTTTTTGAACATATCATTTATACAAGTGTAGCTAGCTTTTTGTGCTCCTTGGAGGGGTTTAGTCTCCTCAGATATGATAGCCCTATAGTTCGAACTCTCATGGTTCTGAATCTGATTGCACAAGTGCAATGTGAAACAGAAAAACACAAATGAGAGTCCAAATCCGGCAAATCTTTAGAAAATTCATTTATCATCAGCGATGCTAGAAATGGACTGCATTCCCAGATTTCAGAGTCACCACCTAAATATTTTTAGAAAATTTAGGAAACCCATGACTCGTGCCAAAGCCACTTGTCTGCCATAACCAAAGTGTCTTGGTTCGAAAACTTAGGTATGAGAGGGGAAGGTCATGAATTGAGCACCTCACTCACTCGATCAAAGATCTTCCTCTACTAATCATGATGTGATTTTTATGTACATTGTATGCTCTTGTTCTGATTAATAATGCTAACTTACTATGTGAGGCACACAAGTATAGACTATACCACACATTTTGGAATGCTTTGATTTTATGTTTGTTTGAAAAGAGTTTTGAATACGTGCTACTTTAAAAAAAAAAAGCAAGCTATGGACTCGCCTTTTTCTGCGTCCCGCCTTTCTGAAAGAAAGGCCTCACAGTTTGGACTCTCGTGGTTCTAAATCTAATTTCACAAGTGCAACGTGAAACTGATATACACCAAAGAGTCCAAATCTGGCAAATCTTTTTGAAAAATCGATTTTAAATCGAATAATGCCAAAATTGGACTGTTTTGCCAGATACAGAGTCACCACCTAAATATTATTATTTTTTTTTTGGGGCAAAATTTAGGAAATCCTGACTCATGCCAATGGCTACATGTCTGTCATCACCAAAGTTACCTCGGCTCGGGAACTTGGGTACGAGTGGGAAAGGTCATGAATTGAGCATCCCCGCTCGCTCGATCAAAGATTGGCCTCTATTAATCATGATATGATTTTTTTATCAACAATATGTGTTATTCTTCTAGTTATTAGCTAACATTACTATGTGATGCGCACAAGCAAGTATAGACTAGTTTGCTCAATTTGGAACGATTCAATTCATATTTGTTTGCGAAAATGGTTTGAATTTATCACCTCAAGTGGGCTTAAAGATGAGAATTTGCCACATAATATAGTGGGCTTAAAACAGGTTTGCCACTCAACAAAGTGGGCTTAAAACTTACATTCGTTAAATAGTTCCAATTCAAACAACAAGCCTTCATCCATGGGCATTCATGCAGTTTAACATTTAAGCACATAGCCTCATGGCAAGCATGTTAAACATGGTAATCTTCACATTCATGCAAGTATGCTAAAACATAAAAACTCACCTACTACTCCAAGCTAAAAATAGAAACTAGTTAGAAAGATGCATGATCCTAACTATACAAGATGCCTAATGTAACGCATGCAATATACAATTAATAGGCTCGACTACTAATATGGCATATGATTCGATTTGAACAACATGAGATTAAACATGTATTTAAATAATATATTGAAATGACAATGCATTTTGAATGATGCGCCAAACCTCGGTGCATGCAAGACGAATGAATGGATGCAAGCATGCGATATGCTAATTTGAAATATGACCCTAATCTAACCATCAAAAGCGATTAAATAAAAGGAAGAAAGACGTGGGGTTGGAAGACATCCATACGCACGCACACTTATTACAACATTACGCCCTCGTGAAGGTGGGTCCAAATGAATAAGCTAACTAATTAGCTACGCTAATTAAAGCTAACTATTACAAACCAAAACTAACTAACCATTCTAGCTAATTAATTAAATAATTACATCACATCTAATTAACTACTTAGCTAATTAATGGGTTACAAGTCAATTGCAAATAAACTAAGTAATCAACTACTTAGCCCCGGGAAGTGATGGATATGCGTACGCATGCTTGACTCTACTCCGAAAAAGCCACTGCCTTGCTGCTGCGAGCCTCTGTTTGCACATTTGATCACTGAAAATTCTGCCAACTTCCAGAGCACCTCTGCTTCATCTTACCATCACATTGTGCAAAAATCACTGATGGCCAACAAGAGGGACAAGGGGCCAGTCAGCTACCATTGGTGGCCGGTCGGCCACTAGTGGTGGCTGCCAGCCACTGCTAGTTTACACTTCCATGCTACAACAGAGAGCAAAACAGAGCAAAATGGTATATTCTCACAAGTTGTTTGTACTGTTTACCCTCTTTATCATCACACAAGCTCAAAAGAGAGAAACTCTTGGCCCTTTAACCATCAATCAAGCAATTTCCATGCATGATAGCTAAAGGACCAAGTTTGTACAAGTTCAATAAATACACAAATAAGACCAAAATAACCACCACCCTATCAGGCATGATCAAGGGCAATGGTGACCAAGGAAAATGGCACATTTCATCACTTTTGAGTATGAAATGTCTCATTTCCCTTGTGTTCAAATTAGCGTTCGATTTGAACACAAGCAAATGCAACACAAAGAATGCTTATCTTGCACACTTTTACTTGCCAATTTTGTTTACTTATTTTAATTACCAAACCATTCTTTAGTCCATTTGTCCATTGGTGAGCATCTTCTAAAGTGAAAGAAGTGTCAACCAAGGGGTAGTTTAGGGCATGAGAGAACCTTCATGCTGTTGGTAATGAACCCTCAAATGAGATTAAACCATTAAGCATGAGTCTCAACCTCAAGCTTAAACAACCCTAAGGTTGAAACAACCCTAAAAACAAATGAAAAAGTGAAGAAATGAGAGAGATTGCAGAGATTGTATGTGCTGGAAAGAGTGATAAAAGCACTAAAAACAAGCGACCAACTCACACCAATGATGCTTAAAACCTTAAAACACTTAACTAGTGAAGGAATTAACACTATAACTATGCAAAACAAGACTCAAACAAACTAACCAGACCAAAACAGAGCTAAAACAGTTTGAAATAGAGTGTAAAACATACTGGACTCAAGCTAAGTTAGGCTAGAAAAACATGTTAACATGTGAAGCTAACTAGGCATGTAAACAAGACATGAGGAGGGGAGGCTAACCCCTCTAATTTTGGACTTTAAAATGAATTTTTTACCACTGAAAAACCTCTGAAATTCAGTGGTTAAAAGGTCCAAAAAATTTGGTTTGAAAGTGATGAATAAAGGCACAAAAGCTATACAAGCTAACAAGCAAGAAAAGTGAACCACCCCTAACTAAAAGAAAAGGCTCAAACCACCACTTTTAAGACACAAAAATAGGGCTTCTTATAGTTCAAAACCAGGCCAAAAACAATTGAAATAGATGGAAAAACAAGTATCTTGAAACAAAGCAAATAAGACAAGTTTTATAGCTTTGAAGCGAAGCCCGATTTTAGGCACCAAACCAAGCTAAAACCACTTGCCAGAGTTCAAAGAGAATCCCAAAGAAACTCAGCTCAAAGGTAAGGAGGTTTGGTTTAGGAGGTATAGGCTAAAGCTAAGGATTTGTAAGCAAATGTATACAAAATTGCAAGAGAGAGAGAGAGAGAGAGAGAGAGAGAGAGAGAGAAATCTAGAGAGAGAGAGAATTTTGTTCCAAAATTGCTAACCTCTCAAAATGGAGAAGGAACCCCCATATTTATAGAAAAACACTCTTTGAAGTTAGAAACATCCCACCATACACGTGCAGGGAGATGCAGCTCAATGTGCTAACGGTTGGCACAACTGTCAACAAATATCTGGAAAAAGGCATTGGTGGCCGACGGCCACCACTGGTAGCCGACCGGCCACACCCCTAGCCGACAACCATTATCCATGGCCGACAGCCTGTGGTGGTCGCCAACAAGTCACCAAAAGCTCCAGGAAAGAGACAATAAGGTTTTGGTCCAAAACAAGGCACATGACATATAAGGTTTTAATGATCAAAGACAGAGCACTCCGTCGAGGACTTCGAGCACTCAAAACGAATGCATGCAATCATCATCATCGAGTGCACAAGTGATGATGCCCGAGTCTTGAGGACTGTCAAAAATGGGGTGTCTACAATTACCCCTCTTTGACAGAACTCGGAAGTCATGAAATGACGGGAGTGAATGTCAAAGCCCAGAAACGACTCGTTTTTGACAAGGCTGAAGACGTGGACAAATAAACAAGCAAGGGATAACAAATGATTATGCCCGCAGGTTGCCTATGTATCCCTTTGCAAGGAATCAAGCCAGTGTAGTTCTGGGACAAGATGCAAATGATATGCACGATGCAGGAACATAACTTATGATCATGTAATGAGGCTATAACGAAACATTTGAATACAAATGCAATGCAAGCAAACCGAAAGGAGGTATAACAACTCAAACACAAATGTAAGTAAACATGCCATACGTGGGAATTACAAACCGAACCACATTTCATGCAGAAAGGATGTAAGAAAATTATGCAAGCTTAACTATGCGACGAGCAGGAAAGGCGAAAAGCGACCATTAGGCACACAGGAGGTCTCAACCAAGATCCTAATGTGTTGCACATAGAAGAGAAAAAGGGGGGGGGAGAGGTGTACACACCAGGGCGCACCCGAATGTTTTTAACCAGAGAGCGGTGACCGAAGGAGGGTATAAACATCAGGACGCACACAAATGTTTTTAACCGAAGGGCGCTGACCGAAAGAGGGTAGAAACATCAGGACGCACACAAATGTTTTTAACCATAGGGTAGTGACCGAAAGAGGGTATAATCATCAGGACGCACACAAATGTTTTTAACCGAAGGGCGGTGACCGAAAGAAGGTATAAACATCAGGATGCACACAAATGTTTTTAACCAAAGGACGGTGACCAAAAGAGGGTATAAACATCAGGACGCACACAAATGTTTTTAACCATAGGGCGGTGACCGAAAGAGGGTATAATCATCAGGACACACACAAATGTTTTTAACCGAAGGGCGGTGACCGAAAGAGGGCATAAACATCAGGATGCACACAAATGTTTTTAACCGAAGGACGGTGGCCAAAGGAGGGTATAAACATCAGGATGCACACAAATGTTTTTAACTGAAGGATGGTGACCAAAGAAGGGTATAAACATCAGGACGCACACAAATGGTTTTAACCAAAGGACGGTGACCAAAGGACGGTATAAACATCAAAACGCACACAAATGTTTTTAACCGAAGCATCCTAATGTGCCACACGTGAGAGGAGAAGAGGTAATTCAAAGGGTACAAGTGATTCTACCTAGAACTCCTCTGAATGAACCGTACATACAATATCGTCTGGTTTCACTAGCTTTGCATGAACCATACATACAATATCATGCCTGCATAAGAAAGAAGCTTAATAGGTACAATACAGTAAGAATGCAAGTTCTAAGCAAGACAAATAACCAAGATACAATGTTCATGGCATGTTTTATGCAAAACATGCGAGAAACAAAACCGATGTATATTCTATGCGACGAGAGTCAAAGCATGTTCTATGCCACATTGGAATGCATGTTCAATGCAACAGTACAAAATACATGTTCTATGCACGATCAATAGTACAAAATGCATGTTCTATGCAAGATTAATAGCATGTTTTATGTAACAGAATGCATATTCTATACAACAGTATATGTGAAATGCACGTTCCATGCAACGACAAAGAGATGCACGTTCTATGCAATAACAAAAGCATATTTGATAAAACCAACTCAGTCGCAACTTTCGATTTACCTCTCGAAAGAGTTACAATATGTTTTAAAAGGATACACCTCGTTCAGGTTGACTAACAATGAACATCATGTACTAAAGACACGGTTTGGAGCTTCTGTAGAGGCAATTCAAACTTAAAAGTTTCCTTGTACTTCTTGAGAAATGAAGACACAAAACAACATCAAGACTCAAAGGAGGAGCACTGGGCACTGGAAGGCCACCAGAGGAGGGTGTCGGCCACTTGTCGGCCACCCTTGAACATTGTCGGCCACCAATAAGGCCTATCGGCCACCAATGGTAGATTGGGGCCAATTGGGTCTTTTCACCACGGGTCTTTAAATATACACACCCAAACTTCATTTCTACACTTCTCCAAACTCGAAAAACCTCTCTCTCTCTAGATAGTTTTCCCCTCTAGATCCGAGCTTTATAAGTGTTTTCCAACGCCTTACGGACGTTTAATTCGCTAAATCCTCTTTATATACTCCGTTTTGAACCGATTGAAATTTTATTTCGATACTTTTTCTTAGAGTTTCACCACTTGAGGCTTGTTTCCCTCGAGTTCTTCTTGGGTTCTGTGCCTTTTACCAGGCTTTGACTTTTTCTTCCCTTTTCTCTCTTTTAGGGTTAACTTGAGTTGACTTTTAGCATTTTCTATCCATTTTTCTCATTTTCAGCCACTTTTCTCATCTTCTTTCCAGATGGCAGACAATGTTCCTCATGACGGAGCTTCGCCAGAGATTCCATCCTAGTTTTCCCCAGAGATGGAGGCAGAGCCCAAGCCTGTGCTACTACCACCCAGGGTTTGACCCTTCGACCCGACAACATATGATCCTCAGACGTATGTGCTACCACTTGAGAGTGTCCGGCATTTCAGAGGGTTTGAGCGAGGTGCACTAGATGATCTCTTGTTACGAGAGCTGGCCTCCTATTTTATCTTATGGCGCCACTGAGGTATACACTGTATTCTCATGTTTTCTTCACTGTACCTTGCATTTCTTGCTTAAATCACACTCTTGTACTGTATTCCTTACAATGCTTTTCACTTGCTCGTTTCAAACATATTCTTGCACTGTATTTCTTACATTGCCTTTCACTTTCTCATTCTGATCACATGAGGATTCCCACTCTATCAGAGGCTATGGAGCCGCATCTGTGAGGGAGTGGTATATGGAGCACCCTGATAGTGTTCACCACATTGTTGATGAGGCCGGCTTCAGCTTGTTCTGCATGGGGCTATCGTGCCTCATGGTGAGTTGACTCCCACTTGGAGCATTGGTAGAGAAGTGGTGGGATACCACTAACTCTTTCCACTTATCTACCACGGGAGAGATGACAATGACTCCCTATGATTTCTCTATGCTCACTGGTATAGAGGTAAGGGGTTGTCTAATCCATTATGATACAGACATGGGTGAGTAGGAGGCTGCATGGATCTACTTGCTAGGAGCACACCCACCTCTCTTCCGATCGGGGATGGTACGGTACAGCTGGTTTGCAGAGTAGTTTCGAGGAAGAGAGCCAGAGACTCTAGAGGAGACCGAGCATTGCACCCGAGGCTTCTTGATGTTCCTTTTTGGCACCACTTTGTTCACAGACAGAGAAAACATTGTTGGGTTATATCTCCTGAGTGCACTGGTGGACTTGTCTCAAGTCTGTGTTTATGATTGGGGCGGTGCTGGCCTTGCCACATTATATAGATATATGAGCTCAACATCTCGTAAGAGCGGGAACAGGGTCGGCAGCTACTGGAGAGCCTAGGAGGTATGCTTTACCTTTTTTGCTTTGCATTTCTTTCCGTGCTTTCCACTTTGCACTTGTACTTTTTGTACTACACATTCTGCTATCTGCACTCACACCTGTATTTTTTGCATTCTATATTCTACATTTTTTGCTTTTTGCATTCCCTGTATTCTGCCTTCTCTAGACATTGTACACACATTCTGCTTTCTATACTCACACCTGTACTTTCTGTACACTGCATACACATTATGCTTTCTGCATTCCTTGTGTTTTGCTGTATACTCAATATGGCCCTTTTCTTTTTACAGCTTTGGGTATATGCTTACTTCCCGACCCTTGCCCCAGAGCCAGAGGTGGAGATGCCTCCTGTCGTGTCGTACTCTCACCGGTATGACGGGAGATGTTTGCGGAGGACTTGAGAGACTTTTTCATTCTTCTGCCAGTACTTCGACACTGTGACTGCAGCAGAGGTAATTCAAAACTCACAGTTATTTTCATTATACTTCAGCTCTGATTCATATTGTAATATGCTAATGGCATCTAACAAGCTATGCATTCTTTGTTTACAGATCACATGGAAGCCTTGGGTGACGATGCCTGAGGGAGTCGGGGACCAATTTGCTAGAGCTTAGGGGGGCCACCTTCTGGCTTCTATTCGAGGGTCCGCTTTGTTGGGCCTGGTTTCTAGGCGAGCATTTCATATGCCAGACCTTGGGTTTACAACAGCCGACAGTTCCCATGGCGCCCCCCACCATCTATGAGAGCTACAAAGTAGCTCACATCCCAGGAGATGATCCAGTTTACCAGAGGCTTGGACGCCGATTACTTCTTGGGAGAGGGTGATTATGCGACATTTATCGAGACACACCTCATGCCTCCTTTGACTAGTATTCATGGAGGTGAGGGGATGAGAGCTCCAGCTACAAGAGAGAGAGAGAGAGAGCCAGAGTACCCAGGGCGACCAGGGTGCATGGTAGAGGGGCCACCCAGACGAGGCAGAGGACTGGCTGGCCAGAGCTACCTACGATACTCACATGTTGGCGATATACTAGGAAGGCATACCAGATCCCGATTGAGCTTGCCGCAGCGGGACACAAATACGATAAAGCTCCCGATACGCCCCTGGTATGTACCCCATTCTTTAGTTTTCTCATTTCTTTATGATATTTGTTCTTTTTGGACATTGATAATTTCTAATGCATTTGAAGGCACCTCCTGGATACACCGAGGATCTGCTAGAGCTGTTAGCCTCATTCGAGGGCATGATATGGAGGAGGGAGGCACTGCTCAGCTTCCATGACATTCTGGTTATTTCTTCAGTTTTCTTACATTCTAGTCATCAAATTTCCACTGACATACTGAATCTGACATTTCAACTGAAAATTTCATCACTTGCATCTGACACACATACTGTGGCTAACATATGACAACTGTCTTTCCAGGTCCCACATATACCGACAGCACCAACGGCAGCAGCAATAGGACCATCAGTACCTCCTCTGGCAGTGGGGTGAGAGAGGCAGGCTCCAGCATGCAGCCGAGGCCGAGCTAGGAGTGCCCAAGCTGAGAGTGGCCCTTCAGAGCTTATTCTGAGTGAGGATGATATTGAGACCAGTGAGGCTGAGGAGGCAGCGAGTCAGCATGCTGAGTCATCAGAGAGTGGAGACGATGACTCTGGCTCAGGTTTTGAGAGTAAGAGTGCTGATGCTGAGAAGGGCTTCAAGGCGGACAGTGGAGACGACTTAGGTTTAGACTTTGATTCTGGTTCAGATAGTGGCGCCGATGAAGATAGTGCCCCAGAGTCCCCTCCTCCGAGGAAAAGGATGAAGAGGGCCTCTAGATTTTGAGATGACTGGCACTGATTTTTTGTAGTTTTTTGTTTAGCTTCTTTTTGTTAGTAGCGTTAGCACATTGTACAGCTTCAGACGAGTTTTATTTACTTTAAAAACTTGTACTGCACTTTTGTAAAAACAACCATGATCAGAATGAAAACCAGTGTATTTTTGAAAAAGTGTTGTATTTTGCATCATGAGCACTGCATTGCATGAAAATGAGATTAAATTTGATATTGAAAACCAAATACTTGTATTGTCACAACAATCTGAATCAGGAAACGAACCGACCAACAACTAAAATAAACAAAGTAATACAAATCAAAATAACAACAACTCGATAAACAACAAAACAATTCCATGTACGACAAAACGACTAGATAAACAACTTGATGAACAAAACAACTTGATAAACAACTTAAATACAACACAGCAAACTTGCTAAAACTAAAAGAACTCAAAACAGGACCTTAACATATACAAAGAATAGAACAAAACAAAGGTTCTCAGCACTCTCAACACAAAGGTGGATAGCAGGTCTGCAAAACGGGCTATCGGCCATGAATGGATTCTGTCGGCCACCAGTGGTGGCCAGTCGGCTACCAAGGTGGTTTGTCGGCCATCACTAGTGGCCGGTCGGCCACCAATGTGAGAAGCTTCCAAAATGTTGACACCTGGCTTCCACTCATTGCCTTATTTTCTACAAAAGGTTCAGACTTCGTGTTTTCTTCATTTCAGCTGCAAACTCTTCACAAATGGAGCCATTCTTCACTAAAAAACTCTCGAATTGGATTGCAACTTTATATGGCTCAGAAAAGCTAAATTTTAGGGATTTTGGCATAAATGCACTATTCCTGCCGAGTCGTTCTCCGCTTTGTTTTCCGTTCCTACATGCCATAGCTAGATGTTGGAATCTAATTACACATGCCTTTAGCTTCGGGGGGCAAGAGATATGCCCGACAATCAAAGAATTTCAAGTGCTAATGGAGTCCCAGCGTGATGAGGAAATCTTTCCTTAGCCCTGTTTTGCTCACATCCAAGCTTTGGGAAGGATGTGTGGGCTCACTTTACACGATGCCTAATCCTTGGTTCACAATGGAGAGTTGGATATCCCCAGTTTGATTCATCGTTTTTCTAACGCTGGTGACCGAGGCGATCTTCTTTGGTGAGGTTTTTGATAACATGCCCTTTGTTTGTGCATGTTAGCACATTTCCTTCTTGCCCCTAGTTTCGGCGGGTCTAGCATTCGGCTAGTTGAAGTGGCACAAGGCTTGAAAGAGGGCAAGAGTTGCATTAGTCTGGTACTGGCCGAGACTTTGATGGGCTTAGATGCTTTTCATCGGTGAGAGACAAACAAATTTGTAGGAAGTCCACTACTTCTTCAGGTAATGTTTCCCACCCTTTCTCATATGTGTTTCTCACATCACTCGGCATTTACACTATTCTTTTCTCTCAAAGCCTTTTTGTCACTTTTTCCCTCAGCATACACCTCTCTATTCTTTAATTTCTCTTTTCTTTCATCCCTCCCCCGATATGGCTCATGGGCAAGCTGAAGATAGTGGACTCTTGCACTGCATATTCAGCACAAGGCTATTTCTTTCTCAAACGGCTAGTGGATTTCCCGAACGAGGGATGGTGGTGCCATTAGATGTGCAACAGGTCTGCTATTGACATTGCTTGGCGTTGTCCCTGGTTTAATCTGCCTGAGATGAGCTACAGCATGGCTCGACAACCCAACATTTAACTGATTGGCCTGACACACTGCGTATTCTACTTTCTGTTCTGGTTCAGGTGTCAGTTTGGATACGACCAAATTTCCCCAGAAGAGGGGGTAGAGTACAAGATTTCATACCCAATCCGAGGTTCACAATTGGCTAGATATCCTACTACTTGGAGGACGAGAGAGCTTTTGGCTCCTACCCCTAGTTTCAACTGTGCACTTTCTGGTTAGTGCTTGACTTGGCTTGAAGATGAGGCACAATCCGGGCCCACTTTAGCATCGGAAGCTTCCACAAGCACGGGGAGGGGATGCAGGAACACCTGACTCATCCATGCCTTAAGTTTATTGCTTTAATCTAACTTTTCAAGTTTTCCTTTTGAATGTAATAAAAGCAACTTTGATTTGTATCGAGAGTTGGAGAACTTTGTATTGAAATCAATGAAATTGAAGTTGTGGGCACTGAAAATTTTTCTTTTGGTCCAAAAATGGTCTAAGTTGTAAAAAGATTAATTTGAACAAAATCAACTTTTATCAAAACTTTTCAAAACCATTTTCAATAAGGATCACAACTTGACACATATGGATTCTATCCTCGAGATGTACAAACCTCGAATCCAAAAATGGAAAATTGCCCCTAAACTGAATAGCACTGCTTAGCACTATAATCAGCTCTTCTCAGGGTAAGGATCACAATCGATCTTTCAAATAACGAACAGACAAGGATGCCTTGGACACAGTTGATTTGGAAGGGTTTACGGCCAGACTTCAGAATGAAGGTTCCTACGTATCCCGAAGATGGGAATCAGGCCTTACGTAGTTCGGTTCAGGTTCACTCGGGTATTAACGCTCTCCTTTTGTGGTCTAACTTTTGCCAAGGCCACCCTTTAGAGTTTTCAACCTTGCGAGCTCAGTTTTTCTTTTTTCTAATTTCTTGTGCTCTAACTTTTGCCTAGGTTGCCCTTTCGGGTTTTCGACCTAGCGAACCTCTCAGGGGTAATATTTTTTCAACTTGTCCATGTTGATTGGTTGGGAAAGCCATCCAGGTCCATAAGAATAATAACTCCGCCCGACCAAATGGTTTTGATAATGCAAGGACCAGTCCAATTGGGTCTGAACTTGCCCCTAGGGACAGGGATGGGAGCTCAGTTGTCTTTCAGCACCAAATCCCCTACCTTAAGATTTTGAGACTTAACTTTCTTGTTAAAAGCGCTAGCAATCCTGTGTTGATACCCTTGAAGATGGTACAGTGCTTTCAGCCTCCTTTTATCGAACAACATTAGTTCTTTGAACCTGCTCTGCTGCCAATCTGCTTCTGCTATCTGGCACTCAACCATAACCTACAGTGACAGAACCTCTATTTTAATTGGCAGAACAACTTCCATCCCATAAATAAGAGAGTACGGAGTTGCCCTAGTAGATGTCCAAATTGAAGTTCTGTAGCCCCAGGAGAGCAAATGCCAATGTGTTTGGCCAGTCCTTGTAAGTCTTAACCATTTTCTGCAAAATGTGCATGATGTTCTTATTGGTAGCCTCAATAGCTCCGTTGGTTTGTGGCTAATATATAGATGACTTACGAAAAGCCACATTGTATTTCTCCAACAAGTCGATCACTTCCTTCTTGAAATGGGAGCCATTATCTGAAATGATCTCATTCGGGACTCTATAACAACAAATAATGTTGTTGCGGATGAACTTAGCCACATACGCCGCTTTCAACACTGCATAAGGTTGAGCTTCCACCTACTTTGTGAAATAATCAATTGCCACCAGAATGTACTCATGTCCATTTGACCCTTTCGGTGTAACTACCCCAATGACGTCAATTCCCCAGACTGAGAAAGGCCATGGTGAAGTCATGTTGTACAGCTTCGACGGCGGGATATTCATGCGATTTGCATGGATTTGGCATTTATGGCATCGCTAAACAAAACCAATACAATCCTCCTCCTCCATGGTAGACAAGTAGTAACCTTGCCTGAGAATCTTCTGGGCTAGCATTACTCCGCTCATGTGCACTCCACACTCTCTTCCATTGTGGCCTCCATTAGGCGCTTCGACTCTTCTGCGTTAATATACAACTTATGCATTCCCAGATGACCCCTCTTATACAACTTACCCTCGTAGATGATAAATTAAACGACCATCCACCATATTGCCCTTTTATCTTTGGCATTTGCCCCTGGTGGATAAACCTCCTTTTCCAAGAAGTTCCAGATATCATAATACCAGGGGTTTTGATCTTGCACTTTATCTATTGTGGCGATCAACTCGTAAGCCGGCGTATACCTCGGTTTAATAATGATCAGACGCATTTGGACTCCAAATGGGATGTCTATCACGGAAGATAGAGTTGATAAGGTCTCAGCAAGCCTGTTGTTCTCTCTTAGTTAATGCATGAAGGTTAACTTCCCAAACCTAGGAATCAGAACGTCCAAGGTCTAGTGATACATTTTCATCTTTTCTTCTTTGACCTTCCAGTCTCCTTTTGCTTGAGACACAACCAGGTTCGAGTCCCTAGTGACGTTCAACCTTTTTGCCCCTAGTTCCAGGGCGGCTTCCAATCCAGCGATACACGCCTCGTATTCTACCTCGTTGTTAGATACTTTGAACCAGAGTTTGAAAGCTAAAGGTATATGGGAATTGTCGAGGGCTATCAGCCACACCCCTATCCCATTACCGTATTGGTTAGACGCTCCGTCAAAGTACATTGCCCAAATCTCTTCCTCGACTTGTAGAATAACTCCATCTGGGAACATTTATTCTACCGCTTCATTCCCTTTCACTGGGTGATCTGCCAGGAACTCAGCTACTGCTCTTCCCTTGACAGACTTACGAGTGACATATTTCAAATCAAATTCAGAGAGAAGAAGCAACCAACAGGCTAGCCTACCCGTAAGCGCTGGTTTCTCAAAGAGATATTTGATGGGATCTAATCTCGAAACTAGAATTACGGAGTGAGCTAACAGGTAGTGCCTCAACTTCCTGGTAGCCCATACCAAGGCTAAGTAAGCCTTCTCCAGCGGGGTGTAACGGGTCCCATAATCTAGCATCTTCTTACTCGGGTAATAGACGTCCTTCTCTACTCTATCCTCAGATTCCTGAGCAAGCATGCATCCCATCGTTCTGTCCGTTATCGATAGGTACAAAATCAACGGCTTCCCTAGCTCTGGCGGCGACAACATGGGTGGGTTCTGAAAGTACTGCTTGATTGCTCGAAAGCATACTGACATCGGTCATTCCATTGGAATTTCTGTCATTTCTTTAGGAAACCAAATAGTGGTTCACAAGTCAAGGTTAATTTTGAAATAAACCGTCTTATGAATTGCACTTTACCCAGAAAGCCTCGCACCTCCTTTTTAGTCCTTGGTGGTGGCATTTCTAGGATGGACTTGATTTTGGAAGGATCTACCTCGATGCCCCTCTATGTGATTAAGAAACCCAGCATTTTCCCTAATGTTACACCAAAAGTGCACTTCTGTGGATTTAGCCTCAACTGATATTCTCTGATCCGTTGGAAAAAAAATTTCAAGGCGGTGTAGTGACCCTCTCTATCTTTGGACTTGACAATCATGTCGTTCACATACACCTCGACCTCTTTGTGGATCATATCATATAGAATTGTGGTTGCAGCCCGTTGATAGGTAACCCCAGCACTCTTCAACCCAAATGGCACCCTGTAGCAGTAGGTTCCCCACGGTGTGGTGAAGACAGTTTTCTCTCTATCCTCGGGTGGCATCAAAATCTGGTTATACCCAAAAAATCTATCCATGAAGGAGAGCAACACATGGCCTGCAGTGAAGTCCACCAATTCATCGATGTGTGGTAGAGGAAAGTCGTCATTCGGACTAGCTTTGTTTAGATCTCTGAAATCCACACACACCCGAATTCTGCCATCTTTCTTCAACACCGAAACAATGTTGGCCAACCAAGTCAGATACTTAGATACTGGCAAAAACCCTGTGTCTATCTGCTTGGTAACCTCTTCTTTAATCCTCAAAGCCCAATCTGGGCGTATTCTCTGAAGCTTCTGCTTGATGGGTCGGGCCTCAAGATCAAGAGGGATTCGATGCTATACAATCTCAGGATCGATTCCAGGCATGTCTTCGTAGGACCATGCGAAAACATCTTTGAAATCTTTTAATAAAGCGACTAAGCGCTCGTGTTCCTCCGAAGACAACGTGGACCCGATCTGGACCAGATGCGGATCCTTCTTAGTACCCACATTAATTGGAATGATTTTATCAACAAGGGGTTTACAAACCTTTCCTCCTCTCGATCAATCAAATGTTTCAAAACCAGAGGAATTATTTCCTCCTCATTTTCACAAAAATTTTGAAAGTCATGATCAATGTAATATACAAGTGGCACAGAGAAGTAATCAAAACCTACAGTGGCATTCTCATTCACAAAGTCCAGTTCATCAAGTTCCTTGGTTATAACCGAGTCAAAAGAAAAGGAAAAAGACAACCTGGACAAAACCTCGGCATCCAGGTTATCAACCCTAGGAATACCAGACCCAGACTCTGATGAACTGAAATCTGATTCCAACTCCATAGACTTTGTGGAATCAGATTCTGGTCCACTACCTAACTCAGAGCTACTGGACAAGAAGCCCTCCTTCAGCTGCCAAGTGAGGGACGGTGTGTCAGATGCATCCAAGATACCGCTGGAAGGGTCCACACCTGATTGGTCTCCGATCATGGAAATGGTTAGGTCATCTCCCAAGCTCTCCGGGTTGATCTGAGGATCCGAAAGGAGACATGCCAGTGCTGCTCCTAGCTCAAGTTCACTACTGTCGAAATCACTTTCTATGCTCTTTGCAACCTCAATAGTTAGTTCAGTCTATTCCACCGTGTCGCTCTCTTGCAACTGCAAGTAGAAGAAAATCTCAAAGCCGGGAACCCGTTGCTTCTTAGAGTTAAACCAAGGTTTGGGGAAACCACCAAATGGGAAGTCTTCCCTCTCCCAAAGAAAATAGCCATTTAGGGTTCCTCGAATTGGCCGGTGCTGTAGACCGCCCGAACTCAGCTCCACGCGTGAGGGCGCGAATTGGGTTCTAGCTACTATAGTTCAGACTCCTGTCATGGTTCTGAATCTAATCTCACAAAGTGTAATGTATGATTGATAAATCACCAAAGAGTCCAAATCTGGCAAATCGTTTTGGAAAATTGATTTTAATCAAGAAGTGCCAAATATGGACTGCTTTGCCAGATTTCAGAGTCGCCACCTAAATATTTTATTTTGGGAAAATTTAGGAAACACTAACTCATGCCTAAGGCCACGTGTTCGTCATCACCAAAGTTGTCTCAGCTCGGGAACTTGGGTATGAGGGGGGAAGGTCATGAAATGAGCACCCCTGCTCGCCCAATCAAAGATCGACCTCTACTAACAAGATATGTTTTTTTTTTAAAACACATGCGTTCTTATTCCAGTTTATTGGCTAACTTATTCCAGTTTATTGACTCAATTGCAAGAATTGGAACAAAACATCTCATGTTTGTTTTTCGAAAATAGTTTGAAAGTGCTACTCGCAAGTAGGCTAAGACGCAGATTTGTCACCAAACAAGATGGGCTTAAAACGTGATGATTTGCCACTCCAAGTGGGCTTAAAACTCACATTTGATGAATTGTTCCAATTCAAGTAATAAAGCCTTCATCGACAGGCATTCATGCAGTTAAACACTTAAGCAATTAGCCTCATGGCAAGCATGCTATCATGGTAGTCACTTACACACATGCAAGGATGCTAAAGCATAAACACTCACAGTGTACACCGAGCCAAAACAGAAGCTAGTTAGTAATCATGCATAATCCTAGCTATGTCAACAATGCCTAATGCAACACATGCAAAATGCAACTAAGTAGGCTCGGCTATCTACGATGGCATATGAATGCTACACTTGATAACATGCTGTTAAACACGTATTCAAGTAAGTATTGAAATACAATGCAGTTTGAATGATGCGTTGAGCCCGATGTATGCAAGACAAATGAAAGATGCATGCATGCAAAGCATAAGGTATGCTAATTAAAAAAATCCCTAAACTAACCATCAAAGTTGATAAGTAAAAAGGAGAAAGACGTAGGGTTGGAAGACATTCACACGCTCACGCACACTTATTACAAAATTGTGCCCTCTCGACGGAGGGTCCAAATGAATAAGCTAAGCTAATCTAAGCTAAGCTAATCTACTAATCTAATTAAGCTAATTAGGCTAATTATTACAAACCAATAAAGAAATAGCTAAACTAAGCTACTTAATTATTACAACATTTAACTAATTAACAAATTAATCAAATTACAAATTCAAGCTAATTAACAAATAAAGCTTTAAAATGTGCTGCCACAGCTCTATTTGGAAAATGAACATGCATGCACTCGGTTTCTCGCCCCGACAAGCTCTCCGGATGCTCTTTAGAGGCTCTGTTTGCAGGGTGTCTTCTAGTTCTTGTTGCTGAAATTTACCAAAACAAAGTCTGGGAGTGCACCAAAGGGCTCTTGGCCATGAATGGTGGTCCGACCCTTCGCCGCCACAAATGAAAGGGTGTCGGCCAACAATGAGAGGGTGCCAGCCACTGGTGTGCTGTGACACCAAGCTGCAATAGAGCACAAAACAGAGAAAAGTGAGGGTCTCCCAAGAACATATACGTACTATACCCCTCCATATCATCTCAAAACATCAAGGGGGAGGTATAATTGGATCCAAAACCATCAATCAAGCATCTCAATGCATGATGGTCAAAGATCTAACTTGCACAAACTCAATAAATGCAATGCAAACAAGACTCAAAGGTCCACAACCCTATCATGAATGATCAAGGGCAATGGAGACAAAGGAGATTGGCTCATTTTCATCACTTCAAGTATGAAATGGACCAATTTGCCTTGTGTTCAATATAACGTCCGATTGAACACGATGCAATGCACACAAAACATGTTTATCTTGCATGTTTTACTTTGCTCAATTCTTGTTTACACATTTTAGATTACCAATTAATTCCTTAACCGGTTAGTTCAATTGTGAAAGTCCTCTAATGGGAAAGATGGCCTCAGCCACAAGCACCTTGAGCATGAAAGAAGCCTCATGCTTTTGGTTAGTAGAAACCCTCAAGAGAAGGTTAAAACCATTAGGCATGAAAGCCTCAATTTCATGCTCAAGCTGACAAGGGGCTCAAGATCACTTTCAAAGCAAAGTCACAAGTGAAGAATGAAGTGATATGGCAAATATTTCAGCACTGAAATGACATGCTAAACAACATTAAATCATGCAATCTAAGCATGCAAGGCATGCTAAAAGGCCAAAAGCATTAAACTAGTGAAGAACTTTACACTAGAGGCATGCATTACAATGGTCAAATGACCAAACCAGCTCAAAACAGAGCTACATCATGCCAAAACAGTGGCCTCAGCACATTGGAATTGAAACACAAACGGCAAGAAAAGCATGCTCACTTATTGGCTCACAAACAAGGCATCAAAGCTCAACACTCAAAAGCACTTGGAGAGTGAAATATGTGAGGGTGTGGCAATGACATATGCTCTGAAATTGCATGTGAAATGATGCTATTCCATGCAAACATCATAAGCAAAGCATGCTAGAGACCTCAAAACACAAGGCTAGCAAGGGCCTTTGTACTACAACCATACAAAACATGCATCATATGACCAAGATAGCCCAAAACAGTCCTAAAAAAAGCCTAAATGGAGTTCTAAAACATGCTTGAAATAAGCTAAGAATAGCTAGACTTAGAGGCCAAAACAACAGCACATGTTAGGTAATTTAGCTCAATTGCACTACAAGCATACAAAGCAAGCTCCATATGATCAAGACCACTCGAAACAGAGATAAAGCATGCTAAAATATTAGCAAAAAAGTGCTGGAATGGAGCTAACATAAGCTAGAATGATAGGCCAATTCATTAAGCATGTTAAGCTAGTATGCAAGATTACACTACAAGTGTAAGAAGCAAGCATCAAATGACTCAACCAGCCAAAATCAGAGCTATGACATGTCAAGAAAGCCACAAAATCATGCTTGAACTAAGCTAATTCAAACCAAAAAAGCATGCTACTTTGCAAGGCTTCAAGTAGGATTTACACTACAAGTGTATGAAGCATGCAAGAGGTGGCCAAACCAGCCAAAAATAGAGTTATGGCAGGTCCAAAAAGTCACAAAAAAAAGTGCTTGAACTAACCCTCAAAAGGGTAGAAACACATGCTCATTTGATAGGCCAACAAGACAAGCAAGCAAGACAAGAGGAGAGGGGACCACCCTCTCCTATTTTGAGCCTCAAAACAGGTTTTTTACTACTGAAAATTCTCTGGATTTCAGTGGTTAAAAGGCCACGACAATTTGTTTTGAAAGGCCTTGAAAGATGGCACAAAAAAGCTATACAAGCTAAGGAACAAAAGGGAGAGACAACCCCCTAACACAAAATAGGCCTAAACCATCATTTTTAGGACTGAAAAACAGAGTTTTCTTGAGTTCAAAACCAAGCCAAAAACAGTTTGCAAAGGTAGTAAAACAAGCATGCAAAACAAAGCTTAAAAGGGACCAAGTTCTTACCCTTGAAGCACAACAACAAAACAACAAGATTTCTGAGTTAAAACCAAGCTTTAGACCTCAAATAGGACCTCCAAGGACCTCAACTCCAAGATAAAGGTATTTGGTCAAGAGGTTGTATGCAAATATGTAGAGATTTCCTACTTTCAAGCCTAAAATAGGGAGAGAGGAGGAGTTCTAGAGAGAGAGGCTCCCAAGCCTTTGCCAAATTGTTCTAAAATGTTCTGACCCTTGAATATGAGATACAAGGCTTCATTATAGAGCAAAAATGGAGTATTTGGTCGAAAATATCTCAAGAGAGACAACTAGAGCAAGCTGGAGCAAAACATCTGTCTAAAGCGCTACGCCATCTATGGCAAGATTGTACCATCGCAAGACTGTACCATTGTTGGCTGGTAGCACACTCCCTTGGACGGCATGGGGCCGGCATTGGCCATTCATGGCCAGCAAACTCCCATAGAGGCCGGCAGCAAATATCAGTCCTAGTCCCCGACTTGAAGCAAGCCTAACTCCTTCATCTGGATGCCTTTTCAGGTCATTCTGGTGTGCAAATTGAAGCCCTGGCAATACGCTTTCCAATGGTCACAGCCTGACATCAAAATTCTAACGACGCTAAGAGATATCCCTCTTTTAGTAAAGACTGCTCAGTTTCGGTCCAACCGAATTGATGCCCTACTTCAACCAGCCATATCTCTCTGTTCTGGCCTTAGCTTGAGGAGATTCTTGAGTGCAAAATGAAGCCCCGAAAATCTTCTTTCCAACGGTGGTGGCCTCGTAGCTGAAATCCAAGTGTGCAAATGGATAAGCCTGATTTACCGAGGGCTGCCCGGCTCTCTCATAACGATTCATGCCCAACTCCTCTCCCCAATTGGGTTTCTTCTCTCATCTCCTCTTTTATTCACCACCAAACCCCTAAACAAGGTGTTTTGAAAAGATTTTTCAAGAATTTCATCTCTCTTTCACTCATTTCCACTTTGTCCATTGCTCGGTTTACCAAAAAGCGCAACATTTAACAAAATGTGAGCGTTGGAACATCGTAGGAACTTTTTCAAAAACTATTTTGAAAGAGAGGGTTTCAAGGTCTAAAATCTTTTGATGAAGATTGTTTTGGTCCAAAAGGGGTATGAAGTTGGGAATTGACTCTTTCTTTGCTGAAGAAAATTGAATCCTTGCACTGCACAACTTTCACCACCAAGTAAACCATCAGTGGCGCCCAAGTCTTAAGGGCGATAAAAAATTGGGTGTCTACAGGTGCACAAGCTCGTAGTGCTTCCCGCTTTGCTTTGCTCTGGCTCTTCCGGCCATTTCTTTCTCTTTCCTCACCCAATCCTTTTGGGTAGGGGGCCATTTCTTTCCCTTTCCTCACCTAGTCTTTTTTGGTAGGTGTATAGCCAAGACCAAAGGCATGAGGGTTATATGGCATGTCGGCCAATGCAGTAATGCCCCTCTGACCACTTCTACCTAATCTCATTCTGGGCATGTGCTGTAACTTGTTCATGAGATATATAGATTGGGCACTGATATGTAGGCTCTCATCGACAGCTAGAATACTCTGCACTACTCGGGCCTCAGCCAAGGTAAACCCCGAAATGAAAACATCCTCTTCACTATGCATAATCTCCAGTACAGGTGTAGTGACCTCTCGCGGAGGATGTATAGATAAATTCCCAAAGACTGTGGCCACCCCTTTTCCAAAGGGGTACTTGAGCATTTGGTGAAGGATGGAAGAGACATCTCTTACTTGGTGTAGCTAGGGTCGCCTAAGCAATAGGTTGAAAGTGGCTGGAACATCCAGGACGTGAAATTCAATATCCTGTTGCGCGGGTCCAACTTGCACTCTAATTTGCACTGTTCCCATCACCTTTATGCTTTTGTTGTCATACGCCCAGATCACCTAGGCTGTAGGTACAAAATCAGCCAGTTTCAGGCCAATAGCATAAGCCGTGGGCATGGACAGACGTTGATTGCTAACCCGGTATCAACGAGTACAACTGGCACCCATTTTTCCCAGCACTCTACGGATATGTATAGAGGCTTGTTGTGTGCAGAGCCTTCTGGCGACAACTCCTTGTCAGAAAAGGTTAAAGTTAGCGCAGCACCTCTAGGGAAGACTAATCCCACCAGTTGTTCCGAGGTGGTGTCGATGGACAACTTTACTTTATCTATCGCCGACAGTACAGCATGTCTATGCACTCGTGAAGCCATAAGCAGCCCCTAGATAGATATGTCAGCTTGAATCTTCTTCAACTATTTCAGCACAGCCTCTTCCTCTAACTACTTTTCTTTCTGTTTCTCTACCTCTTTGTCCTTCCTAGATGCCTCGGGTTGGTCTAGATGTGGTGGTTTGAAATATCAGCCACTTCTTGTCATGTGGTCGACTTCTTCCACATACCAGGTATTGTCAGGGAGGCCTTTACCCCAATCCTCATCAATGTGGGCAAGATGGAGATCATCATCTTCCCACCACATACCTCCGGCAACCGACAAACAATTGTCCGGTTCCGGTCTACGTGTTCCCTTAGCAGAAACATTCCCCACAGGGCGTTGAGCTATTCCAGCTTTCTGATCACTTTCACTCATTTCCTGGCCAAACCGCTCCAGCGCGACCTCATGTCCTGTATGTACAGTGCTAACAATGCCCAGTTCCTGAGCCAATTGTTCTTTACCAGTGCTTTCCGGTAGTTTACTCTTCCTATCAACCATTCCGGCCATTGCAGCGATTCCTGCTTTCTGTTCTCCAAGCTTTGATTCAATTCCCTCATTTATATCAGGTTCATCACTTAACCTCCTAGAATTGTCTACTGACCTGTTCAGATCAAAGCAATTAATATGCACATCTCCTTGATTTTGCCCATCAAAGAACTGCAAATTGTCTATATCCTCCTCCAGGTCGGCTAGATTATCTAATCCCTGACTTGGTTCGTTTTCTCGGACTACACTAACCTCCATTCCAGTAGGCAGCACCACTTCTGGTTTAGCTTGATTGATTGGCACGACATAGCAGCTCGGGTCGTATGTCCCGTCAGATAAATCCTCAAAACCCTGGGTAACGGACTGATCTTTTCCACCAAGGCTAGCCTCCCTTCATCTTCTACTATCACCACCATCGGTTCAGGTTGGAGTGAGGACGTGTTCATCATGCACAAGTTTGTGCTTTCAGCAATGAACAATGCTGGTTTAAGTAGATGGGAAGGGGTGATATATATACTGGGGTCATAAGGGATAGCCAGTGTGTGGATGAGGTTTATTTGCCAGGGTGAAGGGGCTTGGTTATGTGGTGGGAGAGGATTTGTAGTGACGTTGGGTTTTTCAAGAGATGCAATCACCTTATTGTCAATGAGATCTTGAATCTCATGACGTAATCTGAAGCACTGATCAGTATCATGACCATGCTATTGGTAAAAAGCATAGTATTTGGTCGGGTTGTGTTTCGGAGGGAGGGGATTAGGTAATGGGCGTTGTTCTAACGGCTAAAGATGTCCCTTTTAGATTAGGACCCCTAGGGCTTTGGATAAGGACATGTAAAGCGATGTGAAGACCCTCTGGCCTCGGGCCTGATGGCTTGAGGTTTGTGAAGTTATGTTGGATGTACTGGCAAAGGGGTTGGCCGTCTTAGGTGTGGTGGTGACCATGCTCACATCCGAAGGCCGTACAGAGGTGCCACCAGTCGTGGTTGCATTGGAGTTGCGTGTAAAGGGCCTTTTGGGCTGTTCCTTCTCATGGTCTATCAGACCCTGCTTCATTGCATCCTCAATTTGCACCTATTTCATGGAGCTCAGCAAACCTAAACAAAGGCAAGACTATCATCTTTTGTAATAATCTTCCTTGTAAGTTACGGACCACCATTCTGATCTGGCCCTTTTAAGAAGGCCGGATAGTCATCATAGAGGCCTTAGCCCTCCTTCGGCTCCTAGCGGGTCGCTTCGAGATCACGAGTAGTGACCTCGATCTGGGTATTGTAGGAGTACTATGCAATGAAGGCCTCAGCCATTTCGTCCCAATTTCTCTTCATAGAGTCTTCAAGCTTGGCATACCAGATGGTCGCTATACCCGACAGGGTTCGGCTAAAAAGTGACAACGTCTGTAGTCTAGAGAGACCCATTGGTCGTAGGATATCTGAAAATAGCCGCAGATGGACCATAGGATACCCGGAGCCATCAAACCGATCTATATGCGGCATCTTGAATCTATCCGGCAGAGTTACTGCCGAATCAGTGTATCCATCCTCAATATCAGGGATTGAATTCACACCCTGAGCTTGTTTGAAGAGTTTTTCTAGCTTGTTGACCTTCAGTGTAGTGGGGTCAACCTCGAATTCAAATGGCACCTCCATTTGATAAACTGGTGCCTTAAAGGTCTGAGGTGGGATTGGATATGTCGGAATGCCTGCATTTTTCTGGACATTAATTATGATCCCGAGTGCCGGAACACCCGCCGGGGGTGCATGGGATGCAGAGGCTACTGCCGATTGTGGCTGCTGTTGTTGAAGCCTTTCTATTACTTCTGCTTGGAGGGCAACAACCTCGGTTTGGCGGGCTATGGTCTCAGCTTGGCGGGCAGCGTCTTGATGTATAGTCTTAATGGTCTGCTGTAGTTGGTGAAGCATATCTTCCGTACTGAATGAGGGACTTTGAGTTACCAGAACTGGCGAATACTCTTTGACTAGAGTAGAAGTAGAAGACTGGGCCTGACTGAGCACAGGCGAAGCAAAAGGTAACTGCTAAATTGGTGAATTTTGTCTGATCCGCCTCGGTCTGATAACCGGTAGGAGTGAAACAAACACTAGCTATCCCTTTACTAGATCCCCAGATCTGTAAATCTTTCTTACACGGGTCCAGAGTGCTTGGGGGGTAACAGAATTGTCTAAAGCAATGATGAAAAACTACCTTGCAAAAAGAAAATAAAGCAAAAAGAAATACAAATCAGAAACCGCACAACACCTTGGCTCAGACTCAAACAACACACAGTTGCAATCATAACCTGGAGAACTATACTCAAAACTGATTTCTACCTCAAAACTGATACTTAGACTTGCAACTGATACATACATTCCTGCAGAGTTTCACTCTAAAAGCACATATCAAGCAAGTAAGAGCCAAAACACCCATATGATGGGGTAGGGTCACCTTGTCCTAATTTTTTCAGGAGCTAGGGATTCACTACGCAAAACAAGCGATTTCATACAATTCCTGCATTCGGGTGAGCAACCAGTCCTAGTTTGGAATAGTCTCTATGGCTTCCGATGTGCAACTAGGCCGATTGGTCAAAAAGGGTACCTCAGCAAGACTACCTAATATACCTCTAACACCTAACACTGAGAAGTGAAAGGAGGATCAAACGGTACAGTGGTAGTCTAGATCCAAGGGTTGTGTTCCCATCATGGCAGAGCCCACAACCAGTTAGCCTTTTGGCAAGCTTTTCCAAGCAAGCCGCCGGCAAACTGTTCAGGAGTAGCAGATGGCAAACACTGTGACTTAGGTGCACCGATGCAAATACAAATGCAAAGAAACACATAAGTGTAGATAAAACAACATATCACGAGTTCGAGTCAAGTTCTCTGAGTCTCCAACAGAGTCGCCAGAAACTGTGGACTCGCCTTTTTCTGCACCCCGCCTTTCGGAAAGGTTTGAAAGAAAGCCCTTACAGTTTGGACTCCCATGGTTCTAAATCTAATCTAACAAGTGTAATGTGAAACTGATAACCACCAAAGAGTCCAAATCCGGAAAATTTTTTTGAAAAATCGATTTTACATCAAATAATGCCAAAATTGGATTACTTTGCCAGATACAGAGTCGCCACCTAAATATTTTATTTTTTTGGAGAAATTTTGGAAACCCTGATTCGTGCTGAAGGCCACGTGTTCGTCATCACCAAAGTTGCCTCGGTTAGGGAACTTGAGTACGAGAGGGGAAGGTCATGAATTGAGCACCCCCACTTGCCCGATCAAAAATCGGCCTCTACTAATCATGATATGATTTTTTATCAACATTATGTGTTCTTGTTCCGGTTATTAGCTAACATTACTATGTGATGCGCACAAGCAAGTATAGACTAGTTTGCTTAATTTGGAACGATTCAACTCATGTTTGTTTGCAAAAATGGTTTGAATTTGCCACCTCAAGTGGGCTTAAAGATGCAAATTTGCCACCAAACATAGTGGGCTTAAAACATGTTTGCCACACAACAAAGTAGGCTTAAAACTTACATTCGTTGAATCGTTCTGATTCAAACAACAAGCTTTCATCCATAGGCATTCATGCAATTTAGCATTTAAGCACATAGCCTCGTGGCAAGCATGTTAAACATGGCAATATTCAAATTCATGCAAGTATGGTAAAACATAAAAACTCACCTAGTACTCCAAGCTAAAAACAGAAACTAGTTAGAAAGATGCATGATCTTAACTATACAAGATGCCTAATGCAACGGATGCAATATACAATTAATGGGCTTAGCTACTAATATGGCATATGATTCGATTTGAACAACACGCGATTAAACACGTATTCAAATAAGATATTGAAATGACAATGCAGTTTGAATGATCTGTCGAGCCTCGGTGCATACAAGACGAATGAATTGATGCAAGAATGCGATATGCTAATTTGAAATATAACCCTAATCTAACCATCAAAACTGATTAAATAAAAGGGAGAA
This sequence comes from Camellia lanceoleosa, assembly GCA_025200525.1. NCBI lineage: Eukaryota > Viridiplantae > Streptophyta > Magnoliopsida > Ericales > Theaceae > Camellia > Camellia lanceoleosa. The sequence continues at coordinate 87,904,330 of CM045761.1, forward strand.
AGACGTGAGGTTAGAAGACATACACACACTCACGCACACTTATTACAACATTATGCCCCTGCGAAGGAGAGTCCAAATGAATAAGCTAACTAACTAGCTACGCTAATTAAAGCTAACTATTAGAAACCGAAACTAACTAACTATTCTAGCTAATTAATTAAATAATTACATCACATCTAATTAACTACTTAGCTAATTAATGGATTACAAGTCAATTGCAAATAAACTAAGAAATCAACTACTTAGCCCTCTAGGCTCACCTGTCCTAGTCGTTCTTATGCCACCCCCAGCGTCCATGAAGGCAACCGATAGCCGCTCAGTCGAGGCTATTATTTAGTTTACGGTGGGGCTGGATGCTGATTATTTTAGAGCGGAGGGTGATTATGCGACTTTCATCCAGACTCATCTCATGTTGCATTTGAATAGAGTTCACGTGGGCTGTGCAGCAGGTGCTCCCTTGGCGAGTGAGGTTGTTCAGGAAACCGAGGCCGATATTGGGAGGGCCCCTCCTATTGTGCAAGTTGCTGGTTGGCCAGCGATTCCCACTGCGCTTACATGTTGGTGGCCGATCAGGACAGCCTATCAGATTCCAATAGAGCCATCTGAGGCAGGGCACAGGTATGTCAGAGCCTAGGGCACACCTCAGGTATGGACCACACTTTACAGCTTGTAACCGCACTCTCTCTTTTCAGATATTGATTATTCTAGATATTGATCATTCAAATACACTTGTAGGCACCCACTGAGTACACAGAGAGCTTACTCCAGCTGGTTGTTTCTCTAGCTAGCATGGTACAAAGGAGAGAGACGTTGCTTGGTCTCCACGGTATCCAGGTATTTTCTCATAATTTCCGCACACATTTCACTACTACCTCAGCTTGTTGTGCACCACACTATCATATTCCCACCGGTACACTAATACTCACACCGTAACATTCACACCACCCCACACTGCACTGATTCACTGAACTGACATACTGTACTTATACTATACCTTTTGCACTCATTCCGCATATTGCACTCGGTAACAACAATACATACATTGTATTTGATATGTCAACACTTGTTTTTCAGATCCCATCAGTATTGAGGACACCAACAGCAGCGATAGCACCAGCACCGGCAACACCTTCTCCAACGGCAGAGAGGAGAGGTAGATAGGCCTCAATACGCAGCCGAGATAAGCACCGAGGTCGACGCAAAGACAGGGGTGCTGGGGGCTAGAGTTGCTCCTCGAAGCCAGTTTTGAGTGGCGATAATACTAAGACTAGTGACTTTTAGGAGGCAATGAGCCGATGCTCTGAGTCTGAGAGCATGGACGATAATGCTGGCTCGGGCTCAGGGAGCTAAGATGACACCGAGGATGGCTCTGAGGCAGGGAGGGGAGATGATGATACCAGCTTTGGCTCAAAGTCTGATTTTGATAGCTGTGCTGAAGGAGACAATGCCCCTGAGTGTCCTTTGAAGAAGAGGACAAAGAGGGCCTCCCAAGCTTGAGATGACTGGTGCCGTTTTTTGTACTTTTTTGGCTTAGTTTCTTTTATTTTGGTAGTTCAGCACATGTATAGCTTCAGTTAGGCTTTTACTTTTGCTTTTGAAAACTTGTACTCCCTTTTGTAAAAACTATGATCAGGGGAAAACCCTGTAGTTTTATGAAAAGAGTTATTAATTTTGCATCATGAGCACCACATTTGCATAGAATAAAAACAAATTGTATTGGAAACATGTTCTTAATTGAAAAATGAGCCGACCAACAACCAAAATACAACTCGATAAGTTAAAAAAAAAAACAAAGTAAAAACAACTAAACATGGCTATGTATACTTACTAAAACCAAAAGACTTAAAACAAGACCTTAAAACACAAATATCAAGATAAAACCAGACTACCAAAGCTTCCAAGCCACACAAGTGGGCGGTAGGCCACAAAAAGTTGGCGGTTGGCCACTTGTGATGGATCCATCAGAGGGCTGACAGCTGGCCTCCACTCATAACCCTATCTTAGGTCTTTCTTTGTGATTTCTTTACCAGAACCTCATTTTTGCTGTTGTTTCTCCCACAAATGGAGATATTTCTTGTCGAGAAGCTCACGGATGGAATAGCCACTTTAGACGGCACGAAAAACGTAAATTTGTGAGGTTTCAGCATAAACACAATTTTTTCTTAAGCCGTACTCCACTTTGTTTTCCGTTCCTTCATGTTGCGGTTCGATATTGGGACTCGGTTACGCATGTGTTTTGCTTCAGCGCGGAGGAAATATGCCTGACTCTTGAAGAATTTCAAGCATTGATGGAAACCCGACGCGATGAGGAAATCATGCTTCAATCCCGTTTTGGCCATGCCCAGGCTTTGGGACAAATGTGTGGGCACACTTTGCGCAAAGCTCAATCTTTGGCCCGTAACGAAGAGCTAGATATACCCAGCTTGATTCATCAATTTTTTGACATCGGTAATAGAGGCGACCCTCACTGGCGAGGCTTTCGGCAACATGCCCTTTGTTTATGTATGCTTGCACATTTTTTTTCTCACCCTTAGTTGCGGTAGAGCCAGCATTAAGCTGATCGAAGTAGCCCAAGATCTGAAAGAGGGTAAGAGTTGAATTGGTTTAGCACTAGCAGAGACCTTAATGGGTTTAGATGTTTTTCATCTGCGAGACCACCAGATTCTGAGGAATCCACTACTTCTTCAGGTATTGTTTCCACCCTTTCGGATATATGCCTCGCACGCCACTCGGCACTCATGCTCTATTTTCTCTCAAAGCCCTTTCTTTACTTTTGTCTCCATGCACATCTCTCTATTCTTTAATCTGTCTTATTTTTCATCCCCTCCCAAGTATGGCTCATGGATAAGCTGAAAGTGGTGGACCCTTGCCCCGAATATTCAGCCCGAGTTTACTTCTTTCGCCAGCAACTAGTGGACTTTCCCAATAAGGGATGGTGGTTCAACTGGATATGCAACAGATCTGCAGCTAACATAGCTTGGCGTTGCCCCTACCTTAACTTGAATGAGATGAGCTATAGCATGTCTCGACAGCCAAGCATACAGTTGATTGGCCTCATGCACTGCATGTTCTACTTTCCCTTATGGTTTAGATGCCAGATCGGGCATGATCAAACCCATCTAGACGAGGGGGTAGAATACCCGGCTTCCTTCTCTATTCATACTTTACACCTAGCTCAGTACGTTGTTGTCTGGAGGACGAGAGAGCTTCTGGCTCTTGCCCCTAGTTTCAGTGATGCCTTTTCTAGCGAGTGCTTGGCTTGGCTTGGCTTGGCTCGAGGATAAGGCACAAGTCGAGCCCACTTTAGCTACAGAGACTTCCGCAAGTACGAGCAGAGGACGCAGGAACACTTGACTCGCTTATGTCCTAAGTTTATTGTTGTACGTGAAGGAAATATTCGTCGCTGTCCATACTTCTCATGTTCAAGCTTCACTTCACTCCGAACAACCTGAAAACACAACGACGGTGAGCTATCCAGCGGTGTGTTGCCGGAAAACCCCTCTAACGATCAAGTTAGTACACTCAGAGGGGAAGAGAGAGAGAGAGAGGAGACAAAGTGGTAGGTGGGCTCTGATTTGAGGATGTTCCAAATCTGCACGGGGTGGAAATATTCGTCGCTATCCGTACTCCTCGTGTCCAAGCTTCACTTCACTCTAAACAACTTGAAAACACAACGACGGTGAGCTACCCGGCGGGTGTGATGCCAGAATGCCCCTCTGACGATCAAATTAGCACCCTTTTAGAGAGAGAGAAAGAGAGAAGAGACAAAAGACCAACCGAGCTCTGGTTACACAAAAATTCAGCCTCGTGTATGGAGGCGCTTTCTTATATAGCCTCCAGACACGCTTACTCGTCGTTCTTTCTCGGATGCATGGTCATCGCCCTTGCTATTCTTTACACGTGTACCCGTCAATACCACCAAACAACGTTGGCCAAATTGCCAAACGGTATGGACACATACCATTGGCGGGCTTCTCTTCTCGCACTCCAATTGGACCATTTGGCAATTTCCATTGAGCTAGGAATAGCCTGGTCAGTTCCATCCTCAATTCCAACCAACCTTCAAAGTCAAGCTCAATAACTAGCTCGGTTTGTCTAACTCCGTTTGTTCCCGCTGACCTTGCTTAGCCTTGGAGCATTGCTTCACCTAACTCGGCTTAGCCCGGTCCAACTTTCAGACCTTGGGCTAACTCAGCCACATGATCTAGAACCTCGGCCAAACTGCCTTCAGCTGTGCCAACTCGGTCGCATAATCCAAAGGCAAGGCCCAAGTCACAACTAGCTTGGCTCGTTTGTATGGCGCAAACTGCAACTCGGTCGCATAATCAAAAGGCAAGGCCGAAGTCACAACTAACTTGGCCCGTTTGTACGGCACAAACTCCCCTCTCAATTGCTTTGACCTTTATCTTCAAGTTTTTATGATGTAAAAACAACTTTGATCTAGCTCAGAGAGCTGGAAAATGTACTTGTGTTGAAATTATGAGCACTAAAAATTTTCCTTTTGGTCGCAAAAATGGTCTAAGTTGTAAATGGTAAACATCTGAGGAAAATCAACTTTTATTAAAACTTTTCAAAACCATTTTCGAAAATGATAACTGCCTGACATGCGTAGAATCGATCCTTAAGATGTACAACCCCAAATCGGCAAATCATAACTGCCCCTGCTTGAATATCGCTACTTTCTACGTTGCAACCAGCTCTTTTGCTCAAAAAGATCAAAACCAAGCTAACAAATAATGAACAAGAATGACCTGATCAGACAAATGGACAGGACAGTTGAGTTGGAGATGGCTATGGCCGAACTTTAGGATGAAGTTGCCTACGTATCCCAAAGATGGGAATCAAACCTTATGTAGTTCGGTTCAGGTTCACTCGAGTATTAACTCTATCCTTTTGCGCTCTAACTTTTGCCAAAATTGCCCTTTAGGGTTTTTAACCTTGCGAGCTCTGTTTTTCTTTATTTCTAATTTTTCATGCTCTAACTTTTGCCTAGGTCACCCTTTTGGATTTTTGGCCTAGTGAGCCTCTCAGGAGTAGTATTTCTTCAACTTGTCCATATTGATCAGTTGTGAAAATTCCAGGTCATCTAGGTCCATGAGAATAATTGACCCACTCAACCAGATAGATTTGATGTTGTAAGGACCAGTCTAGTTGGGTCTGAACTTGCCCCTAGGGTCATGGATGGGAGCTCGGTTGTCTTCTAATACCATATCTCCTTCATTGAGATTCCTAGACTTAATCTTCTTGTTAAAAGCCTAAGCAATTCTATGCTGGTAGCCCTGGACATGATACAATGCCTTTAGCTTCCTCTCATCAAACGGCATCAACTCCTCAAACTTGATATGTTGCCAGTCCACTATCTGACACTCTGGCATAACTCGCAGCGATGAGACTTCAATTTCGATTGGCAAAATGGCTTCTATCCTATATACCAGAGAATAAGGAGTTACGCCTGTGGAAGTTCAGATCGATGTTCTATAACCCCAAAGTGTGAATGGCAATTTATCCAGCCAATTCCTATATGTTTCCACCATCTTCCGCAAGATGCTCTTAATATTCTTGCTAGCGGCCTCAACAGTTCCATTAGTCTGTGGTCTATATGTCAATGACTTGTGAAAAGTCATATTGTATTTCTCAAGCAAATCCACCACCTCATTCTTGAAGTGTGAGCCATTATCTGAGATGATTTCATTCGGAACTCTGTACCGACAGATGATATTGTTTCTAATAAATTTGGCTACATACGGTGCCCTTAACACTGCATAGGATTTAGCTTCCACCCACTTCATAAAATAATCAATCGCCACAAAGATATACTCATGTCCATTCGACCCCTTCGGCGAGACAGCACCGATAATATCAACTCCCTAGACTGAGAAAGGCCATGGTGAAGTCATGTTGTACAGATTTGACAGTGGGATATTCATGCGTTTGGCATGGATTTGACATTTATGGCATCGCCGCACAAAACCAATACAATCCTCATCCATGGTGGACTAGTAATAGTCTTGTCTGAAGAACTTCCGGGCTAGCATCACACCATTCATATGTGCCCCGCATTCTTTGTCGTGGATAGCCTCCATAAGGTGCTTCGATTCCTCTTCCTCCACACACAGTTTATGCATTCCTAGTTGACCTTTTTTATACAGCTTACCACCGTAGATGATAAATTGGACGGCCAGAAGCCGTATTCCCCGTTTGTCCTTGGCATTTGCCTCTAGTGGGTACGTCTCGTTTTCCAGAAAGTTCCAAATATCATAATACCAGGGGTTTTTGTCTTGCACTTCATCTATCGAGGCAATGGTCTCATAAGCCGGCATGTATTTCTGTTCGATGATAATCGGACGCATCCGGACTCCAAGTGGGATGTCTACCATTGAAGATAGAGTTGTCAAAGCATTAGCGAACCTATTGTTCTCTCTCAGTAGATGCGTGAATGTCAACTTTTCAAAACTCGAAATTAGAATATCCAGGGTCTGATGGTAAACCTTTATCTTCTCTTCTTTGACTTTCCAGTCTCTGTTTTCTTGAGAAACAACCAAGTTCGAGTCCCCAATGACATCTAACCTTATTGCCTCTAGTTCTAGGGCAGCTTCTAGACTAGTGATACACGCTTCATATTCCGCTTTGTTGTTGGACACTTTGAACCAGACTTTGAAGGCTAAGGGTATATGGGAGTCATCGGGTGCTATCAATAAGACACCTATCCCATAACCGTACTGATTGGACGCTCCGTCAAAGTACATCGTCCATATTTCCCCTTCTACATGCAGAATATCTTCATCTGGGAACAAGTATTCCACTACCTTATCTCTTTCTATTAGGTGGTCTACTAGGAATTTCGCCGTAACTCTTCCATTAACTGACTTGCGAGCAATATACTTGAGATCAAATTTAGAGAGAAGAAGCAACCAATAAGCCAACTTACCCATAAGCGCTAGTTTCTCAAAGAGATATTTGATGGGATCTAATCTCGAAACTAAGATTACAGAGTGAGCTAACAAGTAGTGCCTCAACTTCCTAGTAGCCCATACAAAGGCTAGGCAAGCTTTCTCCAAGGGAGTGTAGCGGGTCTCATAGTTTAGCATCTTCTTGCTCAAATAGTAAATGGCCTTCTCCACCCTATCTTCAGATTCCTGAGCGAGCATGCATCCCATGGTCGTATCTGTCACTGACAAGTACAAAGTCAGAGGTTTTCCCAGCTCTGGTGGTGACAACACAGGTGGATTCTAGAGGTACTTCTTAACTTGTTCAAAGGCAAACTGATAGCGATCGTTCTAATGGATTTTCTTTCTTTTCTTCAGGAGACCAAACAGTGGTTCACAAGTCAAGGTAAATTTTGAAATAAACCGTCTTATGAATTGCACTTTCTCTAGAAAGCCATGCACCTCCTTTTCGGTCCTTGGTGGTGGCATTTCTAAGATAGCCTTGATTTTGGAAGGATCTACTTCAATTACCCTCTATGTAATCAGAAATCCTAGCATTTTTCCTGTTGTCACCCCGAAGGTGCACTTCTATGAGTTCAACCTCAATCTGTATTCCCTGATCCGTTGAAAGAATTTCTCCAGCACGGTGTAGTTGCCCTCTCGTTCTTTGGACTTTGACAATCATGTCATCCATGTACACCTCAACCTCTTTATGGATCATGTCGAGCAGAATGGTGGTCACAACCCTATAATTGGTAGCTCTAGCATTTTTTAACCCAAACAGCATAACCCGGTAGCAGTAGGTACCTCACAGAGTAGTGAATGCGGTATTTTCTCTATCCTCGGGTGCCATCAAAATATGGTTATACCCAGAAAATCCATCCATAAATGATAGCAATTCATGGCTCGCAGTGAAGTCTAAAAACTCATCAATATGCGGTAGAGGAAAGTCATCCTTCGGATTGACTCTGTTCAAGTCCTGAAAGTCGACGCAAACTCGAATTCTACCATCTTTCTTCGGCACTGGGATGATAATGGCCAACCAGGTCCGATACTTGGATACTAACAAGAATCCTGCATCAACCTGTTTGGTGACCTCTTTCTTGATTTCAGTGCCCAATTCGGACGAATTCTACACAGCTTCTGCTTGACTGGTCGAGCCTCAGGGTCAAGAGGGATCCGATGCTATACAATCTCAGGATCAATCCTAGGCATGTCTTCGTAGGACCACGCAAAAATATCTTTGAAATTTTTTAATAAAGCGATTAAACGCTCGCATTCCTCCGAAAACAACGTGGACCAGATCTGGATTAGGCATGGATCCTTCTCAATATCCACATTAATGGCAATGATTTTATCAGCACAGGGTTTAGCAAACCTCTCATCCTCTCGATTAATCAAGTTTTTCAAAGCCAGAGGAATTTCTTCCCCTTCGTTTTCATTAAAATTTTAAAAATATTGGTCAATACAATAAACCAGCGACATACAAAAGTACATAGATTCTGCAAAGTTTTCATTCAAATGTTCTAGATCTTCAGTTACAGACTCAAAAGAAAAGCTGAATGAAGACCTAGACAGGACTTTGGTATCCGGGTTACCACCCCCAGAAGTACCAGACTCAGACTCAGAAGAACTTGAATCTGATTCCAACCCCATAGACTCAGTGGAATCAGATTCTGGCTCATCACCTGATTCAGAACTGGAAAGATAGCCTTTCTCCGGCTACCAAGTAAGATGTGGTGCCTTTAATGTATCTAAAATGCCACTAGTTAGGTTCACACCCGGTTCTTCCCCGATCATGGAGACAGTAAAGTTATCCCCTAAGTTCTCTAGGTCGGCCATAGGATCTGTCAAGAGACTAGCCAGTGTTGTCCCTACTCCAGGCTCACTGTCATCTGATTCACCTTTCGTTCTCTATTCAGCTTTGATGCTTGGTTCAGCCCTTACCTCATCATCACTGTCCTACAGTTGATGATCAAAGAAGATCTCGAACCTGGGGACATGCTCATTCGAGGAATTTACCCAAGGCTTGGGAAAGCCACAAAAAGGGAAATCCTCTAATTCCTAAACAAAACGGCCATTCAGTGTCCCCTGGATTGGCCTATGGATGAGTTCATAGTGTTTTATGGCTTGCTTGGCCTTGGTTCTGCCTCTCATTTCTTTCTTCTTGTTGATCCAGTCTTCTCTGGTGAGCACATAGCCCAGTCCAAAAGCATGCGGGTTGTGTGGCACCTCCGCCAGTGCTGCAACACCTTTCCAGCCACTCTTTCCAAGTCCCATTCCTGGAATGTACCGTAGTTTGTTCATAAAATAAATAGACTGGGCGTTGAAGTACATGCCTTCGCCTGCAGCCAGAATGGTCTGCACCACTCGGGCTTTAGCCAGGGTGAATCCTGAGAGGAACACATCCTCCTCGCCATGTTTGATCTCTATCACTGGCGTAGTCACCTCTGGCGGTGGATGGATAGAGAAGTTCCCAAAAATAATTGCCACATCTCCCTCATGAGGATACTTCAACATCTGATGGAGGGTGGAGGAAACGACCTTCACATGATGTAACCAATGCCTCCCTAACAGCAAATTAAAGGTAGTCGGCACATCCAAGATGTGAAACTCGATCTCTTGCTCTGATGGGCCCACCTGAACTCTCACTTGCACTGTACCCATGACCTTTCTACTTGTGTTATCATACGCCCATATCACCTGGGCTGTGGGAACAAAGTCCGCCAGTTTGAGGCCAATTGCGTAGGCAGTACTAGAAGGACAAACATTAATGGCAGAACCAGTATCTACCAACACGACTGGCACCCATTTCTCTCGACATTCCACAAAGATGTATAATGGCTTATTATGAGCCAAGCCTTCCAGCGACAGCTCTTTGTCAGAGAAGGTGAGCATTGGCTTGGCTCCGCTTGGAAAGACCAGATCTACAAGTTGCTCGCGCGCAGTATCAATGGACAATTTAGCCTTGTCCATTGCCGACAATCCTGCATGTCAGTGCACCCGTGAGGTTATGAGAAGACCCGAGATACGGATCTCAACTTGGATTTTCTTGAACTGCTTCAACATTGACTCCTCTTCTAGTTGTTTCTCCTTCTGTTTCTTGGCCTCTTTGTCCTTTCCAGACGTCTCTGCTTGATCCAGGTGCGGCGGTTTAAAATACCGTCCACTGGGTGCGGCGGTTTAATGCCCATGACCTTTCTAGGGTAAGATGATCTATCTCCTCAGTATACCATGCATTATCTGAGGTGCAATTGCCCTAGTCTTCATCAGTATGGGCTATATGTAGATCATTATCGTCTTACCATTCACCCTCAACGACTAACAAATAGTTGTCTAGCTCTGCTTGTATCATTTTCACATCATAAGTGTCCCTTACTGGGTGCCACGCAATTACGGTTCTTGTTCGGCGTCTGCAGTATTCACAACTCCCATTTGTTGACTTGGTTTTCCTACATATGTGCCTTTCAACAGTTTCCCTTTCTCATCACCTCTACTTCATTTCCCTCTGGTTTTAGCCTGGTTTCTTCTTCCTTATCTGGCTTATCACTCAGCCATCCGTTATTATCAGTTGATCCGTTCAGGTCAAACCACTCGATCTGTACATCTCCCTGATCATGTTCATCAAAGAACTGCAGGTTGTCCAAATCCTCTTCGAGGTCGGCCAAGTCGTCTAACCCTTGGCTCAAGCCTTCCTCCCTGACCACATTGATGCCTACTGAGATTGGTAGCACCACTTCAGGCTTGGTTTCACCAGTTAACACAATATAGTAACTCGGGTCGTACACCGTCTCAAATAAGTTGCCAGGACACTCCGACGACAAATTAATACCTTCCTCTAAGGTCGACTCCTCTTCCATTGTAAGTTTCATCACCACAGGCTTGGGTTGAGGTTTGGACATGTCCATCATGCACAGATCTGCGCCTTCAGGAATGAACAACGTCGATTTTGGTAGGTGAGAGGGAGTAATATATACGCTGGGGTCGTAAGAGGCGACCAGTGTATGGACAGGGTTAAGGTTTCGAAATAGGGGGATTTGATTATGGGCTGGGAGTGAATTGGTGATTACATTTGGTTTCTAAGGTAACCTTGTTGTCAATGAGATCTTGAATCTCATGACGCAATCGAAAGCACTGGTCGGTGTCATGACCATGCTATTAGTGAAAAGCATAGCATTTTGTGGGGTTATGCTTTGGTGGAAGAGGGTCAAGCAACAGGCAAGATTCCAAGGGTTTTAGGTGCCCTTTCTTGATTAACACATGCATGGCTTTAGGAAGGGTCATGTACAGTTCGTTAAAAGTCCTCTGAGGTCAGGTAGGGTTGGATGATGTTTGTGAGCCTGTGTTGGTGAAGGGGTCAGCAGTCTTGGTTGTGGTGACAACACTAACATCTGATGGTCTTGCAGTTGTGCTACCACTGGCAGCATTGGAACTGTGAACAAATGGTCTCTTGGCCGGCTCATTCTCCTCAATAATAAGTCCCTATTTCATAGCATCCTTAATTTGCACCCCTATTTCTTGGAGCTCTGTGAATGTAAATAGAGGTAGGACAATCATCTTTTGCAGCAGCTTGCCATGTAGATTCCAGACAACCATTCTGATCGGATCCTTCTCGGAAGGCCTCGTGGTCATCATCAAGGCTTTTGCTCTCTATCTTGTCACCAATTCAGAGAAACCCTCCTTCGGCTCTTGGCGTGTTGCCTTAAGATCACGAGTTATGACCTTAATTTGTGTATTATAAGATAACTGAGCAATGAAGGCCTCAGCCATCTCTTCCTAATTCTGTTTGACGAAATCTTCCATCTTAGCATACCAAATGACCACTATACTTGACATGGTGCGACCCAAGAGAGACAGCTTCTGTAGTCTAGTTAAGCTTGTTGGCCACAAGATATTCGAAAATAGTTGTAAGTGAACCATCAGATCCCTAGAATCATCAAAACGGTGCATCTTAAATCAATCCGGTAATGTAACTGCAGAATCGGTGTACCCATCCTTTATGTCTGGGATGGAGTTGACCCCTTGCACTCTATTGAACAACTTTTCCAGTTTATTGACCTTGAGTGCAGCTAGATCAACCTCGAACTCAAACGGAGCCTTGGTTTGATAAACCGGGGCTTTGGAGGATTATGCTGGGATTAGCTCTCTGCTAGATTGCCCTGGTTTTCTTGAACATTGGCAGTATGAGCGGTGGCTCCAGGTGCTGGAATGGCCGTGGTAGGTGCATGGAATGCAAAGGCAGCAGTCAACTGTGGTTGTTGTTGTTGTAGTCTAGTTATAACCTCGGCTTGACGAATCGTAACCTTGACCTAACGGGTCGCATCACATTGTAGTGTCTCAACTGTTTGCTGTAACTAAAGTATTAATTCTTCCATATCAGCTAGGCGATATTGTGCCATGGGAATGGGTGGTTGACTTTGAGCTGAGTTAGAAGTAGACAACTGTTCTTGACCTGGACTAAACCCAAGTGAGCTGAGGGGTGACTGTTGTAAGAAATGAACTGGTGAACTCTGTCTGATTCTCCTTTGCCTTATAATCTATGGTAGTGAGGTAAACACAGGTTGTCCTCGAACAAGATCCCCGGCCTTGCACAGTCTTTCGACTCGGGTCCAGAGTACTTGGGGGATATCAGAACCTTTTGAAGCTATAGTTTTAAACTACCTAGCAAAAAGAAATAAAGCAAAAGAGCAACAATCAGAAACTGCACAGTGCTAAGATGTTCTATCAACATAAATATGATCAAAGGTGTAGGACTGCACTCCACACTGAATCTTGCCCCAAAACAAATACCAATTTTGCAACTGCTATACACATTCCTGTACAGTTTCACTGTAAAGCACATAACAGTTAAGAGAGAGCCAAAACACCCCTATGAGGGGGTAGCGTTACCCTGTCCTAGTTTTGTTATGAGCTAGGTTTCACTATTTCAATCAAGCAGTTTCACGCAATCCTGCATTTGGGTGAGCATCCTGTCCTAGGTTGGAACAGTCACTGGGGCTTTGCTATATGCAACTATACCGAATGGTCAAAATGGGTACCTCAGCAAGACTACATAATATACCTTTCACACCTAACACCAAGAAGTGAAAGGATAATCAAACGATATAGCAGTAGTCCAGATCCAAGGGTTGTGTTCCCATCATGGCAGAGCCCACAACCGATCAGCCTTTTGGCATGCTTTTAGGCAAGCCTCTAGCCAACCGTCTAGGAATAGCAGATGGCAAACGCGGTGACTTATGCACACCAATGCAAAGAACATATAAGTGTAGATAAAATTTCGCATCTTGAAATTCGAGTCATGCTCTCTAATTTCCTCAACAGAGTTGCCAAAAACTGTAGCTTAACTTTTCGTGCTCTTTTCGGATACGACTAGCCCTATAGTTCGGACTCTTGTGGTTCTGAATTTGATTCCACAAGTGCAATGTGAAATAGATAAATACAAATGAGTCCAAATCCGACAATTTTTTTAGAAAATCGATTTTGAATCAAAATACCAAAAATGAACTGCTTTACCAGATACAAAGTCACCACCTAAATGTTTTTGAAAAATTTAGGAAACCTGAGACTCGTGCCAAAGGCCACGTGTTCGTCATCACCAAGATTGTCTTAGCTCGGGAACTTAGGTATGAGAGGGGAATGTCATGAATTGAGCACCCCACTCACCCAATCAAAGACCGGCCTCTACTAAGCATGATGTGATTCTTATTTACATTATATGCTCTTGTTCCGGTTATTAGGCTAACATTACTATGTGTTGTACACAAGTAGAGACTAATTTGTAAAAATTGGAACATTTGATTTCAAGTTAATTTTTGAAAATTGTTTTGAATATGTACCACTTGAAAAAGTGATCTCATATGCACATTACCCAAAGTATTCCAATTGAAGCAATTAGCCTTCATCCACAAGCATTCAAGTAGATATAGCATTTAAGCACTTAGCCTCATGGTATTTATGCTTATTATGGCAACAATCACATGCATGCAATACGCTAAAGCAATAAATGCTTATCCTAATTCCCGAGATGAGCCAAAAGAGAAACTAGTTTGAAAAATGCATGGTCCTAACTAATGCAAAATATGTCTAATGCAACACACACAATATGCAATTTAAATAGGCTCGGCTACTAATATGGCATTTGAAACAACTTGATAGCATGCAGCTTTAAGCACGTTTTCAAAGAAGTATTTAAACGACAATGCTTGCTAGCATGAGGAACAGAGCCTAATGCATGCAAGACAAATGAATGCTTTATACATGACAAATGCTAAATGAAAGGTGATGCTCTAAACTATCTATCATAAGCAAGTAAATAAAAGGGAGAAAGACATGGAATTAGAAGACATACACGCATTATTACATATTTGCCCTCGCGCAAGAGGGTCCGAATGAATGCCTTAGCTAATTACTATAAATTAACTAATCTATTACAACCTAATGAAATAAATTAACTATGCTAGCTATTTATTACAACACCACAAATTAACTAACTATTTAGTTAATTAATTAAGTACAACACAAAACTAACGAGCTATTCTAACTACACTAACTAATTAGTTACAAGTCCGCTACTTTAAGGACAACATACTACTATTACAACATTATTTTAACGGATCCCGAGAATCGAGGGATGGTTCAGGCATGGATGTGGATTTTTACCCGAAAGTACTCTCTGTTTTGCTACCGGAATGCTTCTGTTGCACAGTCAGGAGATTGCACTAATTTTTAACCTCAATTTCTCCTCTGGTCTGTAGGAAACAAAGATAATCGCCTTTGTTGGAAAAAATGGCGGCAAGTTGTAAGTAGTGGCACTGTCGCTAATAAAGGTGGCTCATCGCCACTAATGTCGGATTTCTCCTACGGTAACCGAAAATAAACAGATCACAAACAGAGCATTCTCGGGGGTTGTTTGTCCACCCTACCTCTCTTTATCATCAAACAGCTCAAAGGAAGGATAGGCTTGATTCGTAAGCCATCAATCGACGCAATTTCATTAAATGATGACTTTTGAACCAAGGGATACAATTTTAATAAATGGTAAGGAAAGACCAACAAAACCTCCTCCCTATCATGGATTGATCAAGGGAAGGGGTTGACATTGACTCTTGAACCGTTCTTATCACTAATAAGTATGAAACGACTCAAGACTTAATAGGTTCAATTGGCGTCCGATTGAACCCAAACCATTTTATTATCTTGCTTCATTTTAATCCCAATTTTATTACTCCATTTTAATTTCATTCATTAGTCAATTAAGTCCAATAATGAGCTTTAAGCCCACTATTAGAGAGAAGTGTCAAACCAAATGTTGTTTTAGGCATGAAAGGGAGATCATGCCATTGGTAATGAACCCCCAAAGGGATTAAACCATTAAGCACAATATCACCCTTCAAGCTTAAACAACACTCCTTTTGGAGCAACTCTCAAAACAAAGAGAAAAGGCAAAGAAAAGAGGGAGATTGCAGAGATGCTTAGAGGTGAACACAAGTATGGAAAGCAAGAAATAAATGCTACCAACTCAAAAAGGTTGATGGCTAAGGCCTAAAGCACCAAGCCTATGAGGACCATTACACTACAAGCATGCAATACAAAGCATAAATGAAACTAACACATAAAAATAGTCCTAAATTAGCTTAAAACAGTGCTAGAATTAAAGTAAAAATAGCTAACAGAGTAAGCTAAAAACATTGAGCAATTAAGCTAATGAACAAGCACAAGGAGGGAGGCTACCCCCTCTATTTTTGGGACTTCAAAACATGATTTTTAGCCTCTAGAAAACTCTGGAAACCAGTGGTAAAAAGTTCAAAAAATGTTGATAAAAATGTGGGAAACACAAGGGTAAAAGCCTATGAAACATAGTTCAAAGAAGGGTGATCCACCCCTCTACCTTTAATGGCTTTAAACCACAAGTTTCAGTCCAAAAATACAGGTGATAAACAACTCAAAAATAACAAGAATGTATACCTCTTGAAGAGAAATGATCCTTTGAATTCCCAAACCACTAATTTCACACTCTCAAGTGCTAAAATGCAAGCTTAAGCACCTCAGCAAAGATCCCTTAAGGTTTGGTTTAGAGTGTCTAGCCACAGGCTATATAAGTTACAAGGGAGAGAGAAAAATGTAAAGAGAGAAATATTTTCCAAAACTTTTGCTCTTTAAAATTTTTTAACCCTAAAAAAATGAGAGGGAGTCATCTATATATAAAAATATATAAGACCACCTCAGAAATATCTGTACAAACACAACTGGTGTAGTGCATGCATTTGTGGAGACAACTGGCACAGTTGGCAAAATGATTTGAAAATTTACACAAGTGGGCGGCAGGCCACACTAGTGGGTCTGCAAGTCCCTAGATGCTCAGGCCTAAAAAAACTATTGTTTCGGTCCAAAACAAGGCACAAGGTTTGTAGGTTCAGAACTGAGATTTCCTGTTGGGGAAATCAAGCATTTGACAAGAGTACACACTCATCATTGAGTGATCAATTAGTGGTGCCTAAGTCTTAAGGGCCGTCAAAAATTGGGTGTCTACAAGAAGAAAAGACAATCAATTCAAATGGATTGGAAGCTATGCCCTATACACCAAATCCATAGGGACTTACAACAACACAAGTGTAATATTCAAAGCACAATTAAATAAACACATTAAAAAGCACTGAAATAGCACAAAAACAGTGCTAAAAATCAAGTTTTAGAGGTGGAAAAAGTGAGCAAAAATGGAATAAAACCAAGGGGTTTCAACCGACTAACAATCTCAAGGAAGGGTGGCTAACCCCTCTTATTTTTTGTGACTTTAAATCACATATTCCAGGCCTCAAAACACTTTGAAAACAATAAGTAAACACAAGGAAAAAAGAGAGAAAAGATGGTTCAAAAGCTCAAAGATGACCCCTTTAAAGAGAGGATGCTCTTCTTAGTTGACAACCACAAGCTAAGCACTCTCAATGGTCTGAAATTATCTTCACAAATCTCAGCAAAAGGTTCCAGTTTAAGCTTAGAAGGTGTATGTATGGTGTATGTATATTGCAAAAGAAGAGGGAAGAGTGTTGGACAAGTTATAGTTTTTGGCCAAAATTTTCTAATCCCAAACTATGAAGGAGGGCTTGTATTTATAGAAAAATAAGTTCTCACGTTGAAAATATCTGTAAAGAGACAGCTGGTGCAAGGCATGCACATGGGGACAGCTGGCTGTTACAAAATATCTGTATGCGCTAAACATGGTCGGTCGACTATGGAGGGGAACGACCGATTAGCCAATCAAAAATGGCCTGCTGGCCACTTGTTGGCCAGCTCTTCGCTGAGTGGTTAGGCGAGAAAAAATAAGTTTTTGGTTCAATGAGGGTGTAAGGTTTAGGTTTTAAAGCTTGAAACCGAAGCCTTTTGCTGAAGAAATTGAACAATTGCATAGCGTAACATTTCATCGTCGAGTATTCAACGTGAGGTGCCCAAGTCTTAAGAGCGGTCAAAATGGGGTGTCTACAATAAGTACCTACCAAGTCATATGTTTCTTCACATTCTGCTGCTCGAGATGCAAGTTTTACCAAATCAAAACATAACATTCTATATCGAATCATAACTTTCACGTGTTGGCTGATTTTCATTCCGCTCTCTATATAAGCTCCTTGGTACAATTCATACTGAGCTTGAAATTCTTGAAATACTTTTGATGTGTAGACTTCTACAACTTGTGTCAACATTGGTGTGTTCATCTTCTTGTGAAGCAATTTTTGCCTTAAATTGTACTCTGCAGCCAATTCATTGTTGCGCTTATTGTCAACCTCCCTTTCAAAATGTTTAAAAAATTATGCTACGTCAAGGTCTGATTTCAAGTAAGAAAAATGCTTGGGACCTCTAATTAGAGGTACCACTAATGATGTGGCAGTGGGTCCCACCACTGCCACAACCAATCATGTGTCTTGATTTTTTTTTTTTTTTTTTTCTTCCTTTTCCACCTCATTAGAGGTGTGTTTAGAGGTGTGTTTTTAGAGGTCTCTAGCATTGTTGTTTCAAGTAATGCCTTATATCAGAATTTAAACTCTCACTTAGTTGTGTGGTTTTACTTCCAGCATAAAACGTTTTTTTAACATAAGGTTTGCCCTATTTCTCTTTTACCTGAAAAACAAATTCCAGCCATTTGTTTCCTTGGAGATCATACTTAGAAAGCATGGCATCCCAGACAGATAGAAATTCATCTTCATCCACCATAGCATCAATAAATGCACGAAGATCTTTTATGAACTCACACTCTTGTCTGAATAAATACCCTAAATGTTTCACAGCATTCTGTTGCATTTGCCATGTGCAAATTCGATGATATGTTTCTGGTATCACCAATGGGATAGCCTTTGCCATAGTTGGATCTGGATCAGTAAAGATGGTTTTAGGCTTTTTTCCTGACATAGCTGTAAATAAGGTGTCAAACAACCATCGGAAGGAAGCAGCAGTTTCATCATACAGAAGTGCAGCACCAAATATAACCGTCTCCCTGTGATGATTAAAGCCAGTAAAAATTGCCAATGGTTGGTATTCTTTATTAGTTCTGTAGGTCATATCAAAGCTTAGAACATCACCAAAGTGGCTATAATCAATAATCATCTGTGTATCTGCCCAAAATGTGTTACTGATTTTCTCTTCAACATCTAATTGCACTGCATAGTAAAAGGAGGGATTTTCCAAGGATACATTTTTGAAATACCATAATACAGCCCATACTTCTTCTCCATATTGCAAGTCCCTTTGTCGTTTGCTTCGAAGATAATTTTTATGGTCTTGTTTAGTATAACCGAGATAATCCCTCCCACCTGCTTGTTTACCTATAAACTCATAAAAAGATTTCAATCTGATTCCAAAATCATCAACCAGATTAACTTTATAAGCCTGAGCTGTAGATATATGTCGTTGTAATCGCATCATGTGAGCACATTCTTCAATATAAAGATCATGATTGTGTGATGCATCAAAACTATAAATCACAAATTTAGACTTTTCGCTATCAAGTCTAATGGTCATATGTGCATGACAACCTATCCTTGTTTCTGCTCGAGGGATTCTTGTTTTATAATCTCTTCAGGTGCTCGAAAACATTCTTTGCAGCGAACAAATTTTCTAGAGGTTAGCTCACTAGTTTTCTTGCTTTTATTACAAAATTTTTTCCAAACACTAAAACCCATAATGTGACCATACTTCTTGTAAAATACAAACGCATCACCTTTTGAATTAAACTCTAAACCTACATGCAATTCACCGTCAACTGAATCATTGTGATTTTTTACACACCCATTCAAGTTTGGACATTTTCCAAATTCTGTTGCAAGCTTGCAGCCATCCTTCAAAAAAAAAAAAAAAAAAAAACAAAACAAAACAAAAAAACAAAAAGATAAAAATTGTATTGATTCTATTAAATGAATCTAATTTTTTTAAATATCTTCCGTGTAAAATTTGAGAAATTATTCAATATTTTTGGAGTAATCCTTCATTCCATTTGCAAGTTTTGGTTCCTAAAACTCAGACACAAAAGTCATAGGTCACATGATTTGGTAATAACTATTGCTTGGAAATATTACTTAAATTTATTCTAAGAGTATTGAATAATTTCTCTTAAAAACTTTTAAATCAAGTAAAAACAAAGAAAAATATATAATATAAGAAGAAAAAAAAAGTTTAAAATATTTATATTCTCAATACACATTTCATATATCTCAAAATAATTGCATATGCTTTTTATATTTTTCAATACATGTTTTACATACTTTATCATTAATAATTGCTCTAAAATTATTTTTAATATTTTCTAAAATAAATAAACATTGACAACTTGAAAATCATTAAAAAAAAAATAATGAATGATTCAAAACACTTTCTGGGGTTCGGCACCGCCTAGTCATATGCCAATCACAATGGGTTTGAATCCTTTTCCAACATATCATTCATTTAAGGTGGTCATTTTTATGGTCCATGACTCATGGATCTAGTTAAAATGAATGCTTTAATTTTCATGATATTGCTAATTAAGAAATTTTCTAATGATGTTCAAAATTTGCAACCACTAGCTGGGATAAATCATGAAGAAGTTGAATTTATGAGTGATCCTAGCTACAACTAATTTATGTGATGCCTTGATGCTAATGCAAGAGCTTTTTTTATTATTTTTTATTTATCAATTGTTGTTGATTTAGACCGATGTCCAATCTTTAGAGAGATTCTTTTCACGAATTCTGGCCTTTTTTTTTGTTAATTTTTTAAAGATTGTTTAGGGAGTAGTTACATTTGTTGTACAAAATATGTATTTTAAATAATATAAATAGATTTATATTTAATTAAATTGATTTACAGAATAAGAAATCACGGGACTAAATCATACAACTCGATGAATAGAAATATTCAACAAAATAAAATAGTAAAAGAAAGTAAACAAAAACTTGTATGTTACCACAGTCTCCTTAAAACAAATTTGCCGTGTCACCGTGAATGTTGGAGGTATGTCGGTGTCTGTCTCCCAGGATATATGACGGTTTAGATCCTCTAACACAGAAGTACCTTCTATTTAGCTCTGATGAACTGACAACAGCAGCACTCTCTCATATAGGAAGAATAATATTATAGGAGCAAACTTACTATAATATGAGAGCAAAAGAATTTGTGTACTCCAACCAAAGAGGATAGTCTCCTTTTATACTCAATGGAGGAGAGAGGAGGAGCCTTTCTGCAACCAATGTAGAATTCAATTTTTTCAAACTACTCAACTAATGTAGCAAAATTGATGGGACAATTAGTGCATGAGTTATACACTCTATATACACTTGTGTGTATATCTGCAGCCAACAAACAGACTTGGCCTGAAAAGATTAGGTTGGTGGACCATCAATCCGACCCAGCCTAAATCTAACATATTCTAGCACGCCTCAAGCCTCAAGCTCAAACCCAAGTCCCAAGATCCAAGATCCACGGCCCACGACCCACGGACCTGGACCCGGACTCGGTCCCGGTCCGATCCAGGCGGGCGGGTGGCACGCACCTGTAGCCATTTTTGCATAACCAACTTGGACCATAGTTTTGGTTCAAGCCTATTCTTGAAGCATCCATAACTCCCTTCCTTCAAAAAATTTGGATGCCCTAAAGGGCTCATGTCCTTATCCAAAACTTGGAATGAAATACCCATCAATACTTTCCTCTACAATTAATGTGTGATAGATAGTTATACACTATTTCCAATACCTTATTCATGAATCCAACTTTATGAGGAAATTTCTCATTCAATGCTTAATGGTTTTTAGTCATTCTTTTTGTGGTGTAAAGATCTTATTACAAAAAATCTAAACTCATTTGATTCTAACTCAATCGGTGGTTGGGACCTACTTTAATTTCACATTAAAGTCACCATAAAATCATTTTTTCCAACAATTCCCCACATGAATAAAAATTGACCGAATAAAGAAAACAAACAACGTTTAACAACAAAGACTTAGAGAGAGCACACAAACTAACCCTACATCAGAAAATGTAGCTGTTAGCCTTAAACCTTTCGTAGTGAAAACCTATCGGATTTACTGGCTGACCAGTGAACGTGAACTTGAACTATTTTACCATTTGTGTAAACTGAAACAATAGACCTCACACAAGAGTTAGTCCAACCATTGTTCTTGTTCTCACTGGTGTGTCTGATATGGCCCTGGAACACTAGCCTAGTTTAGTGAATGTTTTTAAAGGATTCGGCCTTGTCACTTCTTAAAGAAGCGACCCCACTTCGCACTCACGTAAGTAACCTATATAAAGGTATTTCACTATACCACAGTTGACTTCAGTGACTCACCCGTTACACGCAGTTAGATTATCCCTTTGAACCTTAATCTTGGGATCTCCAGCCAACTAAGTTGGGTTTTTTGTTCCAGTAACATTAACTAAAGGCCTTAACCCTATTCCTCTTGACAACATTTCTACTAACTCTTGAGTTAATTATTTGGTTAACAGATCCGCAATGTTGTCCTTAGACTTTACATAGTCTAGAGAGACAACTCCATTAGAGAGCAGTTGTCGTATGGAATTACATCTACGACGGATATGTCTAGACTTTCCATTATACATATTACTTTGTGCCCGACCAATTGCCGATTGGCTATCACAATGAATACAGATAGCTGGCACCGATTTCAGCCAACATGGAATATCTTCAACGACTTAGCAAAGCCATTCAGCTTCTTTAGTTGCTTTATTCAAAACAATAAACTCAGATTCCATCATTGATCTCAATATACACGTTTTCTTGGAAGATTTCCAAGACATGGTTGCCCCTCTGAGGTTAACACATAACCACTAGTGGATTTAGAATCGTTTATATCAGATATCCAATTAGCATCACTATACCCTTCTGGTACCACTAGGTATCTGGTATAATGCAGCCCATAAGATCGGGCGTAGTGTAAATAACCCAACACCCGCATAATGCCCTTCCAATGAATAGCATTATGATTACTCGTGTATCTACTAAGCCTACTAAAAGAGTAGGCTATATCCAGTCTTGTACAACTCATCAGATATATCAAATTCCCAATAACTCAAGAATATTCTAGCTGAAAGACACTCTCACCATTATTCTTGGTCAAGTGTAGACTCAACTCTACCGGTGTCCTGGACACACTCGTATCTGATTTACCAAATTTCTCAAGTATCTTCTCAACATAATAAGATTGCGAAAATACAATACTACTAGATATTCTGGTAATCTTAGCACCCATAATTACATCTGCAAGGCCCATATCTTTCATGTCAAACTTAGAGTTTAACAATCTCTTGGTAGGTCTAATCATTTTATCATTACTACCAATAATAAGTATGTCATCAACATATAGATACAAAATGAGATAACCTCTGTCAGTGTCTTTGACATATATGCACTTGTCACATTCATTGATTCTAAACTCATTTCACAACATAGCATTGTCAAACTTCTCGTGCCATTACTTAGGAGCTTGCTTCAAACCATACAATGATTTGACAAGCTTACAGACTTTCTCTTTTTCCCTAGAGCTGAAAACCCTCAAGTTGTTCCATGTAGATTTCTTCGTCTAAATCTCTATTTAAGAAAGTTGTCTTTACATCCATCTAATTTATCTCCAGACCATGTAAAGCCGCTATCGAAATCACCATGTAATGGATGTTATCCTTGTCACAGAATACGTATCAAACTAATCCAGGTTTTTTCGCTGCCTGTATTCTTTGATAACTAGCCTAGCTTTATACTTATCAATTGATTCATCAGCTTTCATCTTTCTTCTAATGATCCACTTACTCCCCAAGGCCTTACTGCCTGGGGGTAGATATGGTTCTGTAAGATAGAGTTAATCTCACTTTTAATCGCTTTTTTCCACAAAGGACTTTCAGGTGAGTCACGGCTTTATAGAAAGTTCAAGGTTCTCCCTTTAACATAGAAGTCAAGAAGTACAGACCAAAGGACTTGAAAGTCCTAACCCTTTTACTTCTTTTTGGCTCATCTACTTCCTCATCTTGATCACTATCACTAGGATCATCTTCAAGTTTCTTCTCAAAACTTTGATCATCTCCTTGGGATCAGTAAGAAAACATGTCCTTGAAGAAGGGCGCATTCCTTGACTCCGTAATGATATTCTTTTGTATATCTGAAATATCAGACTTGTGCACAAGAAACCTATAGGCACTACTATTCTGTGCATAACCAACGAATATACAATCCATAGTTTTCGGACCTATCCTAACTCGCTTGGGTGTAGGTACTGCCACTTTTGAAAGATGCCTCCACATTCATAGCAAATTATTAGAAGGCTTGCGACCTTTTCATAATTCATGCAAAGTCTTGTCTACTTTCTTTCGAGGTATTCTATTTAGAATGTAATTCATGGAGAGAATTGCTTCCCCCTACAAGTTCTGTGGCAACCTAGAACTTATCAACATTGCATTCATCATTTCTTTTAACGTCTTATTTTTCTGCTCAGCAACATCATTTAACTGAGGGGAATAAAGCACTATAATTTGGTGGATAATTCCAGATTGAGCACAAATCTTAATAAACAGCGATTCATATTCTCCACCACAATCACATCTTAAAGCCTTAATACTTTAGCTTAGTTGATTCTCAACTTCATTCTTAAAAAGAATAAATTTATCAATCGCCTCATCTTTGCTTTTGAGCAAATACACATAACAATATTTAGTGCAATCATCAACAAAAATGATGATGTACTTGTTGCCACCACGTGATTGTACGACTTTCAAGCCATACACATTACTATGCACTAAGTCTAAAGGCTCGATACTTCTTTCAATAGAATGAAATGAAGTCTTTGTCAATTTTGCTTCTACACAAGTTTCACACTTGTGATTGGGATTAATCTTGAAAGATGGTATGTGATCTAACTTGATTAATCTACACAAAGAGTCAAATTTTACATTACCTAGTCTACCATGACCTAATTCAAGGGATTCAAGCATATAAGCAGAAGAAGAACTTTTCTTATTCATCTTAAGGATAATTGTCATTACATTGAGGTTGAA
The DNA here is from genome assembly GCA_025200525.1 of Camellia lanceoleosa. NCBI lineage: Eukaryota > Viridiplantae > Streptophyta > Magnoliopsida > Ericales > Theaceae > Camellia > Camellia lanceoleosa. The sequence continues at coordinate 87,928,776 of CM045761.1, forward strand.
CATACTGCCTGGCATATACCTTTTCCCCACATAGACTCCGATCTTGGTTAACACAACCTTATCAAACTCAAAAACCATGCGAAAGCCATGCTTGCATAAGAGAGACCCTTAGACAAGCTTCTTACAAATGTCCGGAACATATAAGACATTGTTCAGAGTCAGCTCTTTTCCTAAAATCATTTTCACGACCACTTTGCCTTTACCCTCAACAGTTGAGGTCACAGAATTTCCCATAAACTTCTCACCATTTAAAACCAGTTCAAAAGTTGTGAACAATTTCTTCTCAATGGTATGGTTAGTGTCCTTAGTGTCCACCGACCATTCTTTTGGGTTGTGTAGACACCCTATTTTTGACCGCCCATAAGACTCGGGTGCTTTGTCCTATGCACTCAACAATGAAAGTTACATTGTGTGTGATTCGAATGCTCAACAAAGGACTCTAAGGTCGAGCTTTGAAACAGTCCCAACACCTTCCTATTTACCTTGTTTATACTTCAGAGGTCTCTTTTTGAGCATTGTGCCACCCTACACTGAGCTTGAAACAGAGAAACAGGGGAGCACATTAGGGCCCGACTGTGCCTCATTGGGAGCCGGCCGTGGCCATTTGGGGCCGAGCGTGCCTTGGTGGCGATAAACACTGTTCAAGGTGGAAGCCCACCAGCTGTCTATTTTTGAAGATATTTTCGACCTATTTTTCTCAAATTCTATAGATACAAGCATATATCTCTATTTTGAGGCTTGAACAATTTCCCAAGAGCCTATTCACTTACTTGAGAGCTCCTTCTTTTTCTGCAAGCCATCTTTGAGCAAGCTTTCCATCTTTAAACTATAGCTATACACCATACACACCCTCACACCTTAACGTTGGAATTATCTCATCTAATGACCTTACTGCTGAAATAATATTGAATTCAGTATCATCCCTACAATATTGAACAATTGGGTCAATGTCAATTGGAACAACATCAGTAATGTTTTCTTGTTGGAACACATCATTATTTTCTGAAGGGTCCAATAATTCTCCTTCACTAACTTCCAGAACATCAAAGACACCTCTATAATGCAACCTTTGTATGACATTCCAAGGTTCACCCAATTTGGTATCATTCAAATAAAAGACTTGCTTAGCTTGACTAGGTAGGATAAATTGGTTAGATTGGTACCACCGACTTTTCACGTCAATGCTTGTGCAATATGCATCAAATCGTATTGTTCTATTTCTACCAAGCAAGTTAGTGTGTTGTACCATTCACACTGGAACAAAACAACCTTTTCATCACATATGCAGTCAAATTCCAAAACCTTAGCCTTGGTTGAGCCTTGAGAATCACAATTCAAGCTTGAGAGTGTGTTTGGACCAAGTTTGATCCACAACAAGAGCTTGTCCTCTTTAAGAGGTATAAGCTTACCATCTTTTCTCTTACTTTCATTTATGTCTCTTACTATCAATTTCTTGTATCTTTGTATTGATTTGAATGCATTTCAAGTGTTAGAACTTGGGTTTGAATAGCTACCAAAGGTAGAAGGGTTTAATACCCTTTCTTACACCTTACTTCATAGCTTACACCCTTGTCTTTACACTCTCTTTTTTTTTTTTAGTCTACAAACTGATTTTTATAGTTCAAAAAAGGCTAAAAAATATGGTTTGAGGTCTCAAAGATAGAGGGGCTATACACCTTTCCTTGCTCTTCTTCACTAGCCTTTTGATTCTTTGCTATTTCTTATCTTTTTCATACTCTTTAAACATCATTTCAGTCACTGATTTTTACATATTAGGAGTTGTTTAGGCTTGTTTTAATTCATTTAATACGTTCATGCTTTGAATACTTTGCCTATCATGTTGTAAGTCCTCTTGGCTTTGCTTGTTTAGGCCTTAAACATCAAGCCATTTGAGTTGATAGCTTTTCTTTGCTTGGTTTTCATATTAAGAGTCTCATTCTTTAAATCAATCATGCAATCATGTCTGTAACCTCCCTCTTTTCTTCTTTTCCTTTGTTTGAGAGTTGTCTCAAAAGATTGATGGTTATTCAAGGCATGGAAAAGAGACCTATGCTCAATGGCTTAACCTCTTCAGAGGTTCATTGTCAAGGCATAGTCCCTCTTTCATGCTTCGGATCACTTCTCGTTTGACATTTCTTCTCAGGTTCATTGTCAAGGCACTTGTGGAATCAGATTCAGAATCACGGGAGTCTGAACTGTAGGGCTAGTCATATCCAAAAGGAACACGAAAAGCAAGATACAGCTTCTGGTGACTCTACGGGGGAATTTAGAGACCTTGACTTGAACTTCATGATATGAAATTTTATCTACACTTATATGTTTTTTGCATTGCATTTGCATTAGTGCACTTAAGTCACTGTGTTTGCCATCTACTATTCCTGGATTGTTTGCCAGAGTCTTGCCCAAAAGCTTGCCAAAAGGCCGACCAGTTGTGAGCTCTGCCATGTTGGGTACACAACCCTTGGATCTGGACTACCGCTGTACCATTTGATCCTCTTTTCACTCCTCGGTGTTAGATGTGAGAGGTATATTAGGTAGTCTTACTGAGGTACCCCTATTTTGACCATTTGGCCTAGCTGTATGTAGAAAGCCATGGTGACTGTTCCGAACTAGGATAGGATGCTCACCCATATACAGGATTGCGTGAAACCCTAGTTCATGACAAAACTAGGACAAGGTAACCCCCCTCATAGGGGTGTTTCGGCTCTCTCTTAACTGATATGTGCTTTACAATGAAACTATATAGGGAGCATATCAGTTGCCAGGTTGTATCCATTTTGGGGCAGGATTCAATGTGGAGTACAGTTCTACAGCTTTGAGCATGTCTGTGTTAATAACATCTTAGCTGAGGTGCTATGCGGTTTCTGATTATTGTTCTTTTCTTTATTTTCTTTTTCTAGGTAGTTAAAAACCATAGCTCCAGAAAGTTTGAATATCCCCCAAGTACTCTGAACCCAAGTTGGAAGACTTTGCAAACCCGGGGATCTTGTTTGGGGACAACCCATGTTTACTTCACTCTCACCGGTTACACGACGGAGGAGAACCAAACAAAGTTCACCAGTCCAATTCCTACAGCAATCACCTCTCAGTTCACTTGTGTTCAGTCTGGTTCAAGAGCAGTCATCCACTTCCAGTCTGATCCAACACCAATGGCACAGTATCCCCCAGCCAATATGGAGGAATTAATACTCCAGTTATAGCAAACAATGGAGGCATTACAGCATGATGCAGCTTGTTAGGCCGAGGTCATAATTAGGTTACAATAATAACAACTACAATGGCTATTCCTGTGCCTAGTGCCACTACTAATATTGCCAACGCTCAAGATCTACAAAACTAAGGTAATCCAGTTTTTCCAATCCAAACAGAGCCAATCCCAGCACAAGCTTCCAAAGCCCCGGTTTATCAGACTGAGGATCCGTTCGAGTTCGAGGTTAACCTAACTGCACTCAAGGTCAATAAACTGGAGAAACTATTCAAAAGAGCGCAAGGGGCTAATTCCATTCCAGACATAGAGGATGGATACACTAATTTTGCAATTACACTGTTGGATGGGTTTAAAATGTCGCACATTGATTGTTTTGATGATTCCAAGGATCTGATGGTTCACTTACGACTATTTTCAGATATCTTGCGGCCGATGGGCTTAACTAGACTACAAAAGTTGTCTCTCTTTGGACGCACCATGTCAGGTATAGCGGCCATTTGGTATGCTAAGTTGGAAGATTCCGTCAAACAGAATTGGGAGGAGATGGTTGAAGCCTTCGTTGCTCAATACTCTTGCAATACCCAAATTGAGGTCACAACTCATTATCTGGAGGCAACACGCCAAGAGTCGAATGAGGGTTTCTCTGAGTTTGTGACAAGATTTAGAGCTAAAGCCTTGATGATGACCACGAGGCCTTCCAAGAAGGACCAGATCAGAATGGTCGTCCGGAATGTACATGGCATGTTATTGCAGAAAATGATTGTGCTTCCCTCATTTACGTTTACAGATCTTCATCAAATGGGAGTGCAAATCGAAGATGCCATGAAGTAGGAGCTTATTATAGATGAGAAGGAGCCTGCAAAAAGGCCGTTTGTTCGTAGTTCCAATGCTTCCAGTGGTAGCACAGCTACGAGGCCATTGGATGTAAGTGTTGTCACCATGACAAAAACTAGTGACCCCTTTGCTAATACAGGATCACAAACATCATCCAACCCTACCCAACCCCAGAGGACTTTTAACCAACTATACATGACCCTGTCCAAAGCCATGCAAGTGCTGATCAAAAAAGGGCACCTCAAACCCTTAGAACCTCGTCCACTCTGTGACCCTCTTCCACTCAAGCATAGTCCTGCAAAGTATTGTGCTTTTCACCAACAACATGGTCATGACACTGACCAGTGTTACCATTTGCGTCATGAGATTTAGGATCTCATTGACAATAAGGCTATCGTTCCACCTCAGAAACCAAATGTAACCATAAATCCACTCCCAACCCATAATCAAGTCCCCCCACTCCAAAACCCTTACCTTATCCATACACTGGCTACCTCTTATGACCCCAACATATATATTACCCCATCCTACCTATCGAAACCAATGTTGTTCATTCCTGAGGGCACAGATCTGTGCATGGGCGCATTTAAGCCACAACCTAAGCCTCATAATGTGGTGGCAATACCCGTAGTAAATGAGGGTCTAGTCTCGAAGAGAGGTATTGGCCTGTCGTCGAAGTGTCCCGGGGACTTGTTTGAAAAGGCATATGATCCGAGTTGCTATATTGTGCCAACCAGCCAAACCAAGCCTAAATTGGTGCTACCAATCTCAGCAGACATCAATGTGGTCAAAGAGGATGGCCCGAGCCAAGGGTTGGATAATTTGGCAGATCTTGAAGAAGATTTGGACAATCTACAGTTCTTTGATGAGCATGATTAGGGAGATGCACAGATCGGGTGGTTCGACCTGAACGGATCGACTAATAACACCGGATGGCTAAGCGAGAGCCAGACAAGGAAGAAGAAACTCGGATTAAATCAGAGGGAAAGGAAGCAAAGGTAGCTGCAGTGGCCGGGAAGGTTGATGAGAAAGGAAAACTGCCAGAGAGCACCTGTGTTAGAAACCCAAGTCAAGAAGTGGAAGTTGTGAACACTGTAGATACTAAACATGAAGCTGCATTGAGGCAGTTTGAGAAAGAAAGAGTTGAGGATAAAAGACCGCCCGAACTGTAGTTCTAGCTACTACAGTTCGGATTCCTGTTACGATTTTGAATCTAATCTCACAAAGTGCAATGTAAGACTGATAAATCACCAAAGAGTCCAAATCTGGCAAATTGTTTTGGAAAATCGATTTTAATCAAAAAGTGCCAAACATGGACTGCTTTGCCAGATTTCAGAGTCGCCACCTAAATATTTTATTTTGGGAAATTTAGGAAATCCTGACTCGTGCCTAAGGCCACGTATCCGTCATCACCAAAGTTGCCTTGGCTCGGGAACTTGGATACGAGGGGAAAAGGTCATGAAATGAGCACCCCCGCTCGCCCGATTAAAGATTGGCCTTTACTAACATGATATGTTGTTTTTGAAAACACATGTGTTCTTATTCCAATTATTAATCTAGAATTACTATGTGATGGGCGCAGCATACAAGTACAGACTAAATCGCTCAAGTTGGAACAAAACATCTCATGTTTGTTTGTTTGAAAATGGTTTGAAGGTGCTACTCGCAAGTAGGCTAAGTCGCGGATTTGCCATCCTCAAGTGGGCTTAGAAAACAACATGGTTTTGCCACTTCAAGTGGGCTTAAAACTCACATTTTGATGAATTGTTCCAATTCAAGCAATGAAGCCTTCATCCACAGGCATTCATGCAGTTAAACACTTAAGCACATGGCCTCATGGCAAGCATGCTAACATGGCAACATATACACACATGCAAGGATACTAAAGCATAAACACTCACAGTGTACTTCGAGCCAAAAAAGAAGCTAGTTAGTAATCAATGCATGATCCTAGCCATGTTAAGATGTCAATGCAACACATAAAAAAATGCAACTAAAATAGGCTCGGCTATTTAGAATGTCATGTGAATGCAACTTGATAACATGTATTCAAATTGGTATTAAAATACGATGCAGTTTGTATGATGCGCCGAGCTCGGTGCATGCAAGACAGATGAATGATGCGCGCATGCAAGCATGAGGATGCTAATTGAAATATGCCCTAAAACTAACCATCGAAAGCGGTTAAGTAAAAGGGAGAAAGAAATGGGGGTTGGAAGACATGCATCACACACACGCACACTTATTACAACATTTGCCCTCTCGACAGAGGGTTCGAATAATAAGCTAACTAGCTAATATAAGCTAATTATACTAATTATTACAAAACGAAGCTAATGAACTAACAAGTTAACTAATTAGTTATTACAATGCAAATGAATAGCTAAGTGCATTAACTACTTAAGTACAAAACCAAATAGCTAACTAGCTAAGCTAAACAGTTAAAAGGAGCATCGAGGCGAGAAGTGCATGCATGCTCGATCGTCTCGCTCGGAAATTCATCGTTATGCCCCAACTTGCCTCTATTTGCATTTGATTTGAGAACACTGCACAAACTTCCAGGTAGCTTCTACTCCATCATGGTAACCTCCAGGAGGGCTGCCGACCACTTAATGGTGGTGTAGACCACCTGTAGACCACCTAAACATGCTGCAGACCAGAAAAAGTGGTCAGCCAGCTACTTTTTCTGGTCTGCCAACCAGAAAATCCTGCCAAGCTCCAATTTACTACAACAGAGAACAAGAAAGGGCACGGCAGTGTATTTGCAAGGTATGTGTGCACAACCACTCTCCCTATCATTTCTCAAGCTCAAGGGAGTGTAGTTCTCGACTCTCCAGCCACCAACCGAGCATCGTAATGCATGATGGCCGAGAAGCCAAGTTTGCACAATTCAATGTCAATAAATGCACAAATAACATATAAGGGCCTTAACCTCTATCATGCATGATCAAGAGGGTCGGCGACCGAGAAATAAGGCACGTTTCATCACTTCAAGTATGAAACGTCCCTCGTTTCTCGTGTTTGGATCAACGCCCGATCCAAACACAATGCAATGCAACAACATGATCAACCTATCAATGCTAATGGCATGCACAAGATTCCAACATATGAACAATGTATGCATGGCAAGTTTAGAAGCTTAAGACATAAAAGTTACTGAAGGATGCAACACAAGAGCTATGTAATGCAATACTCCACAGACCAAACAAGTCCCAAATAGACCTCATGCATGCCAAGATAATGGCCAAAGTGTTCTAAAATGATGGCATGAAAGGCAAGATGGTAATGCTCATGCAATGGCTCATCAACTAAGCATAAGAGCATAACTCTCAAACATGATTAAGAAGTGACAAACATGGAAGTGTGACAACACTATGTGCTCTGAAATCAAGTGTGAAATGATGCCAAATCATTCAAACAACACAAGCATAGCATCCTAAAAGGCCCAAGGCACAAGGCTACTAAAGGGGACTACACAAGAGACATGCAATACATGGCTGTAGGCACCCCATTTTTGACCGACCTTAAGACTCAAACGTCATCAATTGAGCGCTTGGTGATTGCACATGTTGTGCTCGTTTCGAGGTTTCGGAGTTTTGGATGAGAGCCTTGCCTCCGGGCCTTTGAACTCTTTGTGTTTTGGCTCGGTTTGTGGACCGAATCATGTTTCCTCTTCCTGGAGGGAGGGAGAGGTCTTGTAGACCATCCCTTTGTGGTTGTAGACCACTTTTTGTGGTCGTAGGCCACTTTTTCCATTTGGAGACTACTTTCCGCTTTTTGGAGCCTTCGGCCGCACGCCTTGTCTCGGGACCGCTTAACGTTCTCTGTTTGGCATGGATTTTGAACCACACCTTGTTTCCTTGGCCTAGAGGGCCACTGTGGTCCGGGAGACCACTTTTGTGGTCGTAAATCACTTTTGGTGCTTGTCAGCTAGTTTTCGAGGCTCCCAGCTGCGCGTTTTGCCTCCCGAACTTTCGTCTTACATCCGTTTGGTTTGTTTTTGGTACAAACCTTGTTTTTCTTGTTTGGAAGGTGGTACAAGGGTGGGAGACCAGTTTCTCTCCCCGCAAACCACTTTTCTTCCTGCCAGCCAGTTTTCTGGTCTGACAACTGGTCTCCTAACCTTTGGACCATCAAAAGTGGTCGGCCACCACACCATTTTCTTGTTTTCATGCCCTGGACCCTCTCCCACCATGGCTGACCAGTTTTTGTTCTGGGAGACCACTTAAAGTGGTCGGCTACTTTTTGTCACCTTTTTGGAGATATTTTGGGCCAACTGTCACAGCTGGAGAGCACTGGAGCCATCCTTCATACACGTGTATGGAGGGATGGCCTTGAACCTTAGCTTCCTCAAGAAGCTTTGCTTTTGGTTCTCTATAAGAGAGAATCACCCCCTCCCTTCTCTAGGTTCAGAATTTAGAGATTTGACATATATATACACTCTTGTATCTATATCTCCTTGTTTGTTCTTATTTGGTGCCTTAAAGTGTAGTTTTGTCTTACTTTAACACTCAAACACCATTCCTTAGTTGCTGAGGTGCTTAGGAGCTGGTTTTGAAGTTTTTGGTTTGGGTTGAGCATGGAAAAGTTGCTGGAGTAGCAGCTTTGAAGGTGGTCTTCAAGGGTGAGCCTTTAACCTTTTAAACCCCCATTCTTGCTTAAGCTTTTGGACCCTTTTGCATGTTGTTTTAAGACTAACTTCCTACTGCAAAAAGTTCTAATTTTTGGTCCTTAAAATCTTTGTTTAAGGTCACTTTTGTATTTGGGGTTGTTTACCCCCTCTTAGGCCTTGTTTGGCCTTGCTTTTGTGCCTTCTTTGTGAGCCTTTGGGACCACCTTGTTTTGACCTTCTCACCACTGAAATCCAGAGGAATTTCAGTGGTGGAAGTGGTGTTTTGAGGTCCCAAAAAGGAGAGGGTCATCCCCTCTCCTTGTGTCTTCAATACTTGTTTCATTAGCCTCATGTGTGAGCATGTTTGTTAAGCTTATGTTGGCCATATCTTAACTTGTATTTGGGCTTGTTTTTCCATGTCATACATCTGTTAGGGTTTGGTTTGGTCACCTCTTGCATGCACCATGCACTTGTAGTGTATTTCCATGAATTAGCCTAACATGCATCATGCTTTAACATGTCATTCTAGCATGCTTTAGGCTTAACTTAAAGAAGCTTTTGTCCATGTTTTAGCATACTCTAGTTTTGATTTTGGTTGTTTTGGCCATGCATGACTTGCTTTGTATAGCCATAATGCATTCTAGCTTGTTAGCTTTGTGCATCAAGTTCACAAGCATGCCTTACTTGGACTATTTGAATGATTTGACATCATTTGTTATGTGATTTCAGTCCATGTTTCATGCTCATGCACTTGCATTTATCACTCATTCAATACGTTGGAGGGTTTCCCCCTTTATGCCTTAACATGAATCATTGCGTATGCTTTCATGCCTTAGCTTGCGAGCCATCATTTCAATATGTTTTTGGGGTTATCTTGCCATGATATAACTCTAATTTTTGTTGCTTAAGTCATTCCATGCTTGGTCTTAATGGGTGTAGTGTAATCCACCTTATTTTCCTTGTATGCATCATGCCTTATGCCCTTCATGCTAGCTTGTTTTGGCTTCCTTCCATGCATGTTTTAGTATCATTTTGACATGTTCTAGGACTGTTTTGGGTTGCTTTTGCCATATCCTTCATGCTTTGTATCGCGGTAGTGCAATTGGCCTTGCTAGCTTTGTGTTTTGTTGACTCATGTATGATATCTTTGAGCTATTTAGATGATTTGGCATCATTTAATACTTCATTTCAGAGCATATAGCATTGCCATGTTCCCAGTTCTTTCATGCTTTGAATGCCTTTAAGTGTTGTGCATTGTTGCCTTACTTATGGCCTAGCATGTATGCCATCTTGCCTAAGCCTTTGAGCCTCCATCTTAGCATGCTTTGGTCCATGTTTTGACCTACTTGAGCTCTGTTTTTGGTTGGTTCATGCATATGTGCCATGTATTGCATGCCTCATTTGTAGTCCTCCTTATTAGCTTTCATACTTTAGGACCATTGCATGGCATGCTTGCTTTGTTTGAATAATTTGGCATCATTTCTTACTCAATTTCAGTGCATTTAGTGTTGTTACACTTCTGCATTTATCACTCTTTGAGCCTTCTTGAGGGTTGTGCTCTTAGGCCTCTTTGATGGGCCATTGTACATGCATGCTTGTATATGCTTCATGTGCCTTAATTTTATCACCAATGGCCACTAATTTGGGCATGACTGACGCCTGTCCATTTCGGTTTAAGTCCATTGAGCATGTTGGTTTTCATGTTGTTAGCATTGTGCATGCTTATTATTCATTGCCTTGGGTATACCATCTTACATTGCATTGTGCATGGCATGTAGTTCTTTGCATTGTGTATGCCAAGTAGTCCTTTGCATTGAGTATGCATGTCCCTAGCATTGATAAGTTGCCCTTGTTGCATTTCATTGCACATGCATGCATTACATTGTATTTAAGATCTTAAGTTGCTTTGCATTGAGCATGCATGCCATTGAGCATTGAGTATGCTATGTTATGTTTCCTTGCATGTTGTTAGCATGCTAGTCCATTGCATGTTTGCATGTTTGTTTTATTGTATTGCATGCTTGCTTCTTTAAATTGCATTGCATGTTTGCATGCTTGAGTCGCATTGTGTATGCCATGTTATGTGTTGCATTGTGTTTGAAATAGGTGTTAATCTGAGCACGGGAAATGAGGGACGTTTCATACTTGAAGTGATGAAACGTGCCACAATTCTTGGTCGCCGACGCTCTTGATCATACATGATAGAGTTCTAGGCCTTATGTGTTTACTTGTGCATTCATTTTCATATTGAATTGTGCAACTTCGCCTCTCGGCCATCATGCATTGAAATGCGCAATTGGTGGCCTGAGGGTCGAGAGCCACACTCCCTTGAGCTTATGAAATGATAGGGAGGGTGGTCGTGTACACATATCTTGCAAATACATTGCCATGCCCTTTCTTGCTCTCTGTTGCAGCAAATTGCAGTTTGGCAGTAACAAGTGGTCGGCCGACCAGCATTACTAGCTGGCCGACCACTTTTTTCTGGTTTTTCAGTACAGAAAGTGGTCGGCAGGTGGTCTCCTTCCTCAACAACTGGTCGGCCACCCGTCCACAGGTTCCCATGGTGGAGTTTAAGCTTTCTGGAGCTTGGCACAAGTTTCTGAGAACAGTTGCAAACAGAGGCAAGTTGGGGCATTGCAACGGATTTCCGAACGAGGCGACCGGGCATGCATGCATTCTTCCCTTTGAGGGCACCTTTGTTTACTGCTTTACTTAGCTAATGTGATTAGCTAGTTTATGCTTTGGCTTGTAATTTGAGTAGTTAATGCGTTCAGCTGCTTAATTGTTTTGTAATAGTTAGTTAACTAGGATTAGTTAATTAGCTTATTCGTTGTGTAATAATTAGTTTAATTAGCTTAGATTAGCTAGTTAGCTTCTTATTCAAACCCTCCGTCGAGAGGGCCAATTGTTGTAATAAGCGTGCGTGTGTGATGCATGTCTTCCAACCCCCATTTCTTTCTCCCTTTTACTTAACCGCTTACGATGATTAGTTTTAGGGCATATTTTGATTAGCATACCTTATGCTTACATGTGTGCATCCATTCATCTGTATTTCATGCACCAGGCTCGGCGCATCATACTAACTGCATTGCATTTCAATTCCTATTTGAATGCATGTACCAAGTTGCATTTCACATGCCATGTTAGAATAGCCGAGCCTATCTAAGTTGCATTTTCGCATGTGTTGCGTTAGCCATCTTAACATGAACTAGGGTCACGCATGATTTCTAACTAGTTCTCTGTTTTGGCTCGGAGTACACTATGAGTGTTTACGCTTTATCATACTACATGTGTGTTATTGATTGCCATGAAAGCATGCTTCCCATGAGGCTAACTGCTTATTTGTTTAACTGACTGAATGCCTATGGGTGAAGGTTGGATTACTTAAATTGGAACAATTCATTGAATCCTGAATTTAGCCTACTTGCGAGTAGCAAACTTCAAACCATTTTCACAAGCGAATATGCAATGTTTTGTTCCAAATTAGGTCATCTAGTCTATACTTTTATGCTGTGCACATCACGTAGTAAGATTAGCTAATTAATCAGAATAAGAGCACATGTGTTTTCAAAAACAAAATATCATGCTTAGTACAGACTGATCTTTGATCGGGCGAGCGGGGGTGCTCATTGCATGACCTTCCCCTCTTGTACCCAAGTTCCCAGGCTGAGGCAACTTTGGTGATGACGGACACGTGGCCTTAGGCATGAGTCAGGGTTTCCTAAATTTTCCCCAAAATAAAATATTTAGGTGGCGACTCTGTATCTGGCAAAGCAGTCCATGTTTGGCACTTTATAAAAATCAGTTTTTCAAAACGATTTGCCGGATTTGGACTCTTTGGTAATTTATCGGTCTCACATCACACATTGTGAAATTAGATTAGAACCGTCACATTGAGTCCGAATTGTAGTAGCTCGAAACAAAACGAATTTCGTGCCTTCGTGCGTAGATGTTGGAGAGTTCCCGAGAGCGCATCAACAGTTTCTGGCGACTTTGCTAGGGAGTTAGAGAACTTGACTCGAACTCATGATATCTTGTTTTGGCTACACTTATATGTTTCTATGCATTGCATTTGCATTGGTGCGTCTAAGTCACCATGTTCACCATCTGCTATTCCTGAACGGTTTACCTAAGGCTGCAAGCCATAAGGTTGACCGGTTACGGGCTCTGCCACGATGGGAACACAAACCTCGGTTTTTACCGAGGCACCCTTTTTGACCATTCGACCTAGTGCATATCGGAATCCATAGTGACTAGTCCAAATTAGGACAAGTCGCTTACCTGATTGTAGGTTGTTTGAAACCGCCATATGCGTAGTGAAACCCTAGCTCCTGACAAAATAGGACAGGGAAACCCTACCCCAACATAGGGGTGTTTTGGCTCTCATTTCCTTGCTATGTGCTTTTAGAGTGTGTCCCTACAAGAATGCATGTATCAGTTTGCAAGTCTGGGTATTAGGCCTGCGGGCATCAGTGTTTGGCGAATCAATTTTACCTGAGGGTATCAAATATCAGTTTTGGAGCAGTAATTTGAGGAACAGTGATCAGTGGTTGAGAACAGTTATTTCAGCTTGTGTTTTCCAACTGTGTGTTGTCTTTAATTTATCTAGCTCGTAACATAGCACACTGCACGTTCGGGTTGTATGTTTCCTTATTATGCTTTATTTATCTTTTTGCAAGGTAGTTTAGCACAATTGCTTCTAACCAAGAAGATATTTCCCGAGCACTCTAGATTAGAGGTCGAAGACTTAATCGATCCAGGGATCTGATAGACGGACAAGCAGTGTTTCTTTCTTTACCCCCAGTTGCTAGGCGGAGGTCAAGAAGATGCAGTGTATCAGTATAGAGGTTGTCAGATCAGCGGTCCTTGAACAGTCAGGCTGAGGTCTCAGTTTCTACTGCAGAGTCAGATATACCGGTTGTTCAGTTAGATCAAGACAATATGGCAGGTTTAGAAGAGATGATGCGTCAGCTCCAAGAAAGTATGAAGGCCATGCGACAGATCTCGCCGTCGAGCAGTGTACACGTCAAGCGAGGTAGTGACCCAACAAGCGAGTTAATTGCGGACTCTGGCTGACAATTGAACGTGAAAGAACCACACTTAAATACCGCGCATCAGCCGCTTTGATGGAGTGCAGAGATCTATGGTGCACTGCGGCGAGCACTTATTTAAAATGCCGCTCCGCTTGGGTCTCGAGATCCTATGGCACCCGCGCTGTTATTTTCGGACATCTTAAGGCCAATGGGCCTCACCAATCTGAAGCTTTCCTGTTTGGCGGACCCGTTGTGTAGCGGTCATTTGGTATGCAAAACTGGAGGACTCCGTTAAGAGAAGTTGGGAGGAGATGGCTGAGGCCTTCATAGCTCAATACTCCTACGATACACAGATTAAGGTCACAACTCGTGATCTTGAGACCACTAAGCAAGAACCAAAGGAGAGCTTCTCCGATTTTGTGACCCGCTGGAGGGCTAAAGCCTCGATGATGACCATCAAGCCCATTAACAAAGATCATATTCGGATGGTTGTGTGCAACCTCCAGCCCAAGCTCATGCAAAAGATGATCGTTCTCCCCTACCCATCTTTGCAGATTTACATGAGATTGGGGTGCAGATTGAGGACGCAATAAAACAAGGTCTGATTGACCCTGAGAGAAAGCAGCCCAAAAGGGTATTCAACCGCAGTACGAATACAGGCACTAGCAGTGTTGCAGCTGCCAGATCTTCAGATGTGGGAATGGTCACCACCACCCCTCCCAAAACCCTTACAGCTACACCCTTTACTGGTGTGTCCGGAAGTAGCTCGCAAACAGCCAGATATGCCCCTAGAGGCCAAAGAACCTTCACCCCACTATACATGCCTTTGTCCAAGGCTTTGGGGGTTTTAAACAAAAAAGGGCACTTGAAACCCCTGGAGCCGCGACCCTTACCAGAAAAACTTCCTCCTTCCCATAACCCGGCGAAGTACTGCGCCTATCACCAACAGCATGGTCACGAAACCGACCAGTGCTTTCGATTGTGTCATGAGATTCAGGATCTCGTTGACAACAGGGTAATCATGCCTCCGGAAAAATCGAATGTCACAACCAACCCACTTCCACCACATAACCAAGCTCCACCTCCCAAACGCATCAACTTCATCCAAACTGGGGTTGTGTCATATGACCCTAGCATATATATCGCCTCTTCCTACCTACCCAAGCCGGAGGTGTTCATTCCCGATAGCACTAACTTGTGCATGTTGGACATCTCACGAACCCAACCAGAACTAGTGGTGGTGACTACCAAAGGTAGAGCAGGGATCACTTTGGGAGCAGAGAGGAATGAGGACTTAGGGCCTGAGGAGCCTGCAAGCTTTGTGTGCAACCCGAGCGGTTACATCACACGAACGAATCAGCCTAAGCCAAGAGTGGAATTTCCAGTGGGGGCAAAAATCTGTGTAGTTCGAGAGGATGGACCTAATCAGGGGCTAGATGACCTAGCAGGATTGGAGGAGGATATTGTCAACCTTCAGTTTTTCAACGAACAGGATCCTGGGCGACGTGACTGTCAACTAGTTTGATCTGGAAGGGTCAGCGGAAGCTATTCGGTGGCTCAGTGACGAGCTAGATGTTATCGAAAGCCTCAGCCAGAACGGGGTCCGTCAAACACGGGGACATCAATAGTGGCCGGAATGGCCGAAGATCAGAATGAACCACCGGAGAGCACCGGTGTTAAGAATTTTGCTCAGGATCAGAACAGTTTGAGTACAGAGGATGTTGAGCAGCAGGCTACACTGAAATGGTTTGAGCAAGAGAAGATCGAAGATCTAGAGAGGGCTAGGAAGGCCAAAGCCCCTGTGGGGACTGAATGTTCCATGAGCACGAGAACGAAATGTGCTGTGCACACAGGAACAGTTGCAACAAAACCAGATAGTTGCTTGTCGATGGCCGACGAAATGTGGTGGAAAGATGACGACCTATGTCTCGCCCACACAAACGAAGATTGGGGAAACAACTAGCCGGATGATACCTGGTATATTGGAGAGGTGGACCACATGACTAAAAGTGGGTTGTACTTCAAGCCCCCACACCTGGATCAACCGGAGGCATCCGAGAAGGACAGAGCGGAGGAGAAGCAGAAACAAAAGTTACTCAAGGAGGAGGCTGTGCTGAAACAGCTTAAGAAGATACAAGCAGACATCTCCATTTGGGGACTGCTTATGGCCTCAAGAGTTCATAGACAAGTTGTCCTTTCTGCAATGGATAGAGCCAAACTTTCAATTGACACCATGCCTAAACAGCTGGTAGGGTTGGTTTTTTCAGGAGGAGCTTCCCCGACGCTAACTTTCACTGACAAAGAGCTGCCTCCTGAGGGCGCAAACCATAATAAACCACTCTACATCTTTGTGGAGCGAAGAGATAAATGGATACCAGTAGTTCTTGTTGACACAGGATCTGCTATCAATGTGTGCCCGTCAAGGACAACATATATAATCGGGTTGAAGCCCGCGGACTTTGTACCCACTGCCCAGGTGATTCGGGCATATGACAATACCAGCAGAGAAGTGATGGAGACTATGCAGGTTCAGACTCAGGTTGGTCCAAGAGAACACGATGTTGACTTTCATGTTTTGGACATTCCCGCAACCTTCAACTTACTCTTAGGGCGGCCGTGGCTATACCAGGTGAAGGCAGTCTCTTCCACCCTGCATCAGATGCTGAAATACCCTCACGGGAAGGGGCTGGCTATTGTTTTTAGGAATTCTTCAATCCATCCACCGCCAGAGGTGTCTACACCGACTCTGGAGATCGAACATGGCACAGAGGATGTGTTTCTGTCGGGGTTCACCCTAGCTGAGGCTCGGGTTGTACAGAACATATTAGCTATTGATGAGGGGTTATATGTCAGTGCACAGTCTGTGTACCTCATGAACAAGCTCCAGTACATCCCCGAGATGGGATTAGGGCATAGTGGCCGGAAAGGCGTTGTAGCATCGGCCGAAGTGCCGCATAACCCGCATACCTTTGGCTTAGGTTACCTGCCTACCAAAGAGGACTGGGTGAGGAAAGGCAAGGAGATGACCGGAAGAGCCAGAGCAAAAAGAGCCAGGAAGCCTTATGAGTTGGTGCACCGGCCCATCTAGGGTACCCTAAACGGAGGCTTCATCCAGAAAGGGAAGAACTTTCCATTCTGTGGCTTCCTAGAGCCATGGCTAAATGCAGAGAGGCGGTGGTTGCCGGGATTCGAGATTTTCTTTGACTTGTAATTGTCTAGGATGATGTTGTTAAGGAGCAGGCAGACCCACCAGCTGAGGTTGAGCAATGCAGGGAGGGAGATTCTGAGAGCGTAGAGATTGAAATGGGGGTAGCACTGGCTTGTCTACTTTCAGATCCTCCGATCGTATATGAGTGCTTGGGGGATAACTTCTTAGTGTCCATGATCGGGAATGAAACGGCTGCGAGCCCATCTTCAAACATTCTGAATGCATCCATCGCACCCTCCCGTATCTGGCAATACAAGGAGGGATTCTTATCGGCGACAAGTCAGGTAGTGAGCCGGAATCTGATTCCACTGAGTCCATAGAGTCAGAATCAGGTTCAAGCTCGTCTGAGTCTGAGTCCGGTATTCTTGGGGGTGACAACCCGGATGCCACAGTCCTGTCTAGGTCATCTTTTTCTTTTTCCTTTGAGTCTGTTGTAACAGAGGAATCAGATGATGTAGAAATGATTAATGAGAATTGTGCGGCTGTGGCCTTCGATTAGTTTTATGTGCCCTTAATTTATTGCATTAATCAAGACTTTCAAAATTTCGATGAAAACGACGAGGAAGAAATTCCTCCAGTTTTGAAGTATTTGCTTGATCAAGAGCAGAAGAGGTTTGTAAAACCCTTGGTTGATGAAATCACCCAAATTAACATTGGTACTGAGAAGGACCCGCGGCTGGTCCAGATTGGGTCCACATTGTCTTCGGCGAAGCGCGAGCGCTTAGTCGTTTTGTTAAAAGATTTCAAAGATGCTTTCACATGGTCCTACAAAGACATGCCTGGAATCGATCCTGAGATTGTATAGCACCAGATCCCTCTTGACCTAGAGGCCCGACCTGTTAAGCAGAAGCTCAGGAGGATCTGCCCTGATTGGGCTCTCAAGATCAAAGAAGAGGTCACCAAGCAAATTGACGTAGGGTTCCTGCTGGTATCCAAATACCCAACTTGGTTGGCCAAT
The DNA here is from genome assembly GCA_025200525.1 of Camellia lanceoleosa. Lineage (NCBI taxonomy): Eukaryota > Viridiplantae > Streptophyta > Magnoliopsida > Ericales > Theaceae > Camellia > Camellia lanceoleosa. The sequence continues at coordinate 87,946,629 of CM045761.1, forward strand.
ATAGTTCCAGTGCCGAAGAAAGATGGCAGAATTCGGGTATGTGTGGATTTCAGGGATTTGAATAAAGCCAATCCGAAGGACGACTTTCCTCTGCCGCATATTGATGAGTTAGTGGACTTCACTACAAGGCATGCGTTGCTCTCGTTCATGGATGGATTTTCTGGCTATAATCAGATATTGATGGCACCCGAAGACCGAGAGAAGACTGCTTTCACCACCCCGTGGCGGACCTATTGTTATAGGGTGATGCCGTTTGGGTTGAAGAATGCTGGAGCTACATATCAACGGGCTGCGACCACAATACTGCATGACATGATCCATAAAGAGGTGGAGGTGTACATGGATCACATGATTGTCAAGTCCAAGGAAAGAGAGGTCCACTACATTGCCTTGCAAAAATTCTTCCAACGGATCAGAGAGTATCGGTTGCGGCTGAATCCTTAGAAGTGTACGTTTGGTGTTACAACAAGGAAAATGCTAGGGTTCTTGATTACACAAAGGGGCATCGAAGTCAACCCTTCCAAAATCAAGGCCATCTTAGAAATGCCACCACCAAGGACTGAAAAGGAAGTGCGAGGCTTTCTGGGTAAAGTGCAATTCATAAGACGGTTTATTGCTAAATTAACCTTGACTTATGAACCACTCTTTGGTCTCCTGAAGGAAGGAACGAAGTTCCAATGGGACGGCCGATGCCAAGCTGCTTTTGAACAGATCAAGCAATATTTACAGAACCCACCTGTGTTATCACCGCCTGAGCCGGGGAAGCTGTTGATTCTATATCTTTCAGTGACTGAAACTACAATGGGTTGCATGCTTGCACAAGATTCCGAGGACAAAGTGGAGAAGGCTATCTACTATCTAAGCAAGAAAATGCTGGATTACGAGACCCGCTACACTCCGTTGGAGAAGGCTTGTTTGGCCTTAGTATGGGATACCAAGAAGCTGCGGCATTACCTATTAGCTCACTCCGTAATACTGGTTTCAAGATTAGATCCCATCAAATATCTTTTCGAGAAACCGACACTTACGAGTAGGCTAGCTCGTTGGTTGCTTCTGCTTTTCGAATTCGATCTGAAGTATGTAATGCGCAAGTTAATAAAAGGAAGAATGGTAGCGGAGTTCCTAGCTGATCACCCAGTTGAAAGGGATGAAGCAGTTGAGTACCTGTTCCCAGACGAGGCCATTCTACATGTCGAAGAAAAAACTTGGACAATGTACTTTGACGGAGCGTCAAACCAATACGGGTATGGGATAGGGGTGTTGTTGTTAGCACCCAACAATTCCCGTATACCTCTAGCATTCAAACTCCGGTTCAGAGTATCGAATAATGAGGCAGAGTATGAGGCATGTATTGCTGGTTTAGAAGCCGCCCTAGAACTAGGGGCAAAACGGTTGGATATCATCGGGGACTCGAACCTTGTTGTATCTCAAGCTAAGGGAGATTGGAAAGTCAAAGAAGAAAAGATGAGAATCTATCACCAGACCTTGGACTTGTTAATTCCTCGGTTTAAGAAGCTAAATTTCGCCCATCTATTAAGAGAGAACAACAGGTTCGCAGATTCACTAGCAACTCTATCTTCCATGATAGACATCCCTTTCGGAGTCTGAATGTGTCTGATCATCATCGAATAGAAATTTGTGCCGGCCTACAAGCTGATTGCTACCATAGACGAGGTGCAAGATGAAAATCCCTGGTATTACGATGTCTGGAACTTCTTGGAAAAAGAGGCGTATCCACCAGGGGCAAATGCCAAAGATAAGAGGGCAATTCGAAGAATGGCTGCTCAGTTCATCATCTGCGAGGGTAAACTGTACAAGAGAGGTCATCTCAGGATGCATAAACTATGTGTTGATGCCGAAGAATCGAAGTGCCTGATGGAGGCCATCCATGGAGGAGAGTGCGGAGCGCATATGAACGGGGTGATGCTAGCCCGGAAGATCCTTAGACAGGGTTATTACTGGTCCACCATGGAGGAAGATTGTATTGGCTTTGTCCGGTGATGCCACAAATGTCAGATCCATGCAAACCGCACGAATATTCTGTCATCGAAGCTGTACAACATGACTTCGCCATGGCCATTTTCAGTCTGGGGGATTGATGTCATTGGAGCTATCACCCCGAAGGGGTCCAACGGACATGAGTACATTCTGGTCGCGATAGACAACTTCAAGAAGTGGGTTGAGGCTTAGTCTTATGCGATGTTGAAGGCTTCGCATGTTGCCAAGTTCATCAAGAACAACATCATCAGTCGTTACGGGATCCCGAACGAGATTATTTCAGATAATGGCTCTCACTTCAAGAAGGAGGTGATTGATTTCTTGGAGAAGTATAATGTGGCTTTTCATAAGTCGTCTACATACCGGCCACAGACCAATGGAGCAGTTGAGGCCGCCAACAAGAACATCAAGCACATACTGCAGAAGATGGTGGAAACCTACCGGGACTGGCCAGATAAGCTGTCATTTGCTCTGTGGGGCTTCCGGACTTCAATTCGAACTTCTACTAGAGCGACTCCGTATTCTTTGGTTTATGGGATGGAGGCTGTTTTGCCTATCGAAGTTGAGGTTCCGTCATTACGAGTGTTGGCTGAGTATCAGATAGCTGAGGCAGATTGGTAGCAGAGCAGGTTCGAAGAGCTCATACTGTTTGACGAGAGGAGGCTGAAAGCACTGTATCATGTTCAGGGTTATCAACGACGAATTGCAAGGGCTTTCAACATGAAGGTTAAGTCCAGGAATTTGAAAGAAGGAGATTTGGTGCTCAAAGACAACTGAGCTCCCATCCACGACCCTAGGGGCAAGTTCAGACCCAATTGGACTGGTCCTTACATCATCAAGTCTATCTGGTTGGGCGGAGCTGTAGTTCTGATGGATCTAGATGGCCTAGAGTTCTCCCAACCGATCAACATGGACAAGTTGAAGAAATATTATCCCTGAGTGGCTCGCTAGGTCAAAAAACCCGAAAGGGCGACCTAGGCAAAAGTTAGAGCACAGAAAATTTGAAATAATAAAACCTGAGCTCGCAAGGTTGAAAACCCAGAAAGGGCGGCCTTGGCAAAAGTTAGAGCGCAAAAGAAGAGTGTTAATACTCGAGTGAACCCAAGCCAAACTATGTAAGGCTCGATTCCCATCTTTGGGATACGTAGGCAACTTCATTCTGAAGTCCAGCCATAAACACTTCCCCGATCAACTTTGTCCGTGTGATCTTGTTAGTCATCTTTGTCTATTCTGCATTCAAGAGCTTGGTTTGTGATCTCCAATGCAGTGCTATTCAGACTAGGGGCAACTTTCCAGTTGCTGAGGATCTGAGGTTGTACATCTCAGTGATAGATCTCAGAACGGTCCAGTTTTGATCCATATCGAAAATGGTTTAGAAAAGTTTTAATAAAAGTTGACTTTGCTCAAATTAATCTTTTTACGACTTAGACCATTTTTGGACCAAACGGAAAATTTTCAGTACCCACAACCTTCAATTGCATTGATTTCAATACACAGTTCTCCTACTCTTGAATACAAATTGAAGTTGCTTTTTATTACATTCATAAAGAAAACTTGAAAGTACTAATAAAACAATAAATTCGAGGCATAGTCAGGTGTTCCTGCATCCCCTCCAGAGCTGGTCAAAGCCTCTGATGGCAAAGTGGGCCCAACCTACCCTTCCTCATCAAGCCAAGCTATGCACTCTTCAGAAAGGATGCAACTAAAAGTGGAAGCGGGGGCTAGAAGCTCTCTTGTCCTCCATGCCATGGCATACTGAGCTAGCTGTGCGCCACAGACAGGAAATGCAGCTGAGTACTCTATCCCTTCTGCTGGGCAGGTCTGATCATGTCCGAACTGGCACCGGAATCGGAACGGAAAGTAAAAGGCACAGTGAGTCAGACTGATCAACTGAATCCCAGGCTAGCGAGATATGCTGTAACTCATCGCCGGTAGATTAAGCCAGGGGCAGCGCCAAGCAATGTCAAGAGCAGTCAAACTGCACATCCATTCGTACCACCATCCCCCATCAAGGGCATCGACTAAATGTCGCCGGAAGAAATAGCCGCGAGCTGAATATGCTGGGCATGAGTCCACAACCCTTAATTTGTCCATCAACCATATCTGGGAAGGGATGAAAAATGAGAGATTAAAGAATAGAGAGGTGTATGTTGAGAGAAAAGTAAGAAAAGGGTTTTTTGTGAGAAAAACTGAGCCGGAGGGCCGAGTAATGTGAGCAATTTATGTGAGACAGGATGGGAAACATTACCTGCAGCAGTAGTGGACTCCCCGCGAATCCAGTCGTCTCTCGGCAATGAAAAGCATCCAAGCCCATCAATGTCTCAGCTAGTGTCATGGCGATGCAGCTCTTGCCCTCCTTTAACCCTTGGGCAACCTCAATCAAACGGACGCTAGACCCTCCAGAGCCTGAAACAAGCAAGAAGTGAGACAGCATGCACAAGCAAAGCGCATGTCGCCGAAAACCTTCCCAATGATGGTCGCCACGGTCACCAGTATCAGAAAATCGATAAACCAAGCTGGGGATATCCAACTCCCCATCGCGAATCAAAGACCGAGCGTCATGCATAATGAGCCCGTACGTCTGTCCTAAGACTTGGATGTGGCCGAAGTGGAATTGTGGCAAAATCTCTTCCTCGCATTCGGACTCCATCAAAGCTTGGAAGTCTTCGAAAGTGGGACACATCTCTTGCCCACCAAAGCTAAAGACATGTGTTACTGGATTCCAAAACCTTGCCGCGGCGTGAAGGAATGGAAAACGCAGCGGGGTGCGACTCAACATGAATAGTGCATTTATGCCGAAGCCTCGGAAATTCAACTTTTCCGAGCCATCCAAGGTAATAATCCAATTTGTCAAATTTTTAACAAGAAACGCCTCCATTTTGGTGCAAAACTGAGTTAGAATGAGGGAACCACGAAGCTGAAGCCTTTATGGAGGATAAGGCACTGTTTGGAGGACAAATGTCAGAAAATTGGAGGTTCCCAGGCTAAGTGGTCAGCCGACCGCTTTTTCTAGTCGGCCAGCTACTTTTTTGGGTTGCAGACAGAAAAACTGGTCGGCAAGCTCTAAAAGTGGTCAGCCATGTACAAAAAGCTAGTCTCCAGCTGTTTCTTGCCTCTAGAAGGGAGTCTCTTGCTTTCCTGTGTGCGAAGAGTACTGAAGGTCTAAGTTTACCTCTGTTTTGGATGCATTTTGTCGCTTTGTTTGTCTCAAAATGCATTCGCTCTTCGAGTTGTTAAGTTTTGCTTATCGAGTTGTTAAGTTTTACTCATCGAGTTGTTAAGTTTTGCTTATCGAGTTGTTGCTCTTTGTTTATCGAGTTGTTGCTCGTTGCTTATCGAGTTGTAACTTGCTAAGGTTTTGTTGTTTCTTAGTGAGTTAGGTTGTTTAGTTTGTTGTGTCGGTTCACTACCTGACTTGGTAATACATGAGGTTCAAATTCCATTCAATTCCATTTTTGTGCAAAATGATGCGATGCTAAGAATACAAGTATAACACTTTTCAAATAAAAAGTCATTTTCATTTCATCATAGCTTCTTTTTACAAACATTTTACAAAAAGGTACAAGTTTTGAAAAAAAAAAAAAAAAACACTACCTAAGTTGTACAATGTGCTACAACTACATGTAAAAAGAAAAATAAAGCAGGAACATCTACATCAGTGCCATCAAGCTCAAGACCAAGAGGCCCTCTTCACCCTCTTCGGATGAGCAGCCTCTGTGCCACCATCGTTGGCATCTCCGTCTGAATCAGAGCCACCATCCTCGGAAGCCTCCTCGGTGTCACCTCCGCCCTCCGAACCGCAACCAGAGTCATCATCCCTGCCTGCAGATGTTTTTTACTGTGGATATGCTGACTCCTCCTCATCACTAGACTCCTCGTCGTGATTGACAGGTGCTCTGCGTCCCCCCCGGCCGCGTGTTGAGACTCCTCTCCTAGCTGCTCGAGAAGGCCTGGATAGCCCAGTCTGCAGAGGTGGGACCTAAAAAGGATAGTTTGAATGCATCAGCCAGTATGTATATCAAATGCAGATGTGAGAATGATACATAGAGTGGGTACATCCAGATATAGTGTATGAATGTGATGTGTCAGATGTGCTCTACACATGCAATGAATCAATGTAGTGAAATGTTCAATTTCCATATGCCATCAGAAGTATGATAAATGCAAGGAAATTGAAAAGTACCTGAACGCCGGAGGCATATAGCAGCGTCTTCCTCCGCAGAACCATACTCTCGAGTGAGGCCACCACTCCGATTAACCCCTCAGTATACTCCCTGGGAGGCCGCAGATGCAAGTTCAAGTCATCAGTGAATGAATGAATGTCTAAATATCTGAGTGATAAATGAAAACTGTAAAACATAACGGTGGTGAGTCAGCGTCACTGACGTATCGATGATCTGACAGCGAAGGCTCCAGTGGAATCTGGTATGGTGTCCCATACTGCCAGCCTATCAGCCCAGTCGGAAGATCTGGCCATCCAGCATAATGCCAAGTCGAGGGCATCCTCGATCCCCGCCTCTCGACTGCGGCCCGTTAATTGAAGAATGTCTCTGGCTCGGGCGCGACTCGAGGAAGGCATGTCAGCAGCTCTCCTCCTGGGGGTACGGACACCTGACAACGGAGGCATCAGATACGTATGGCGATATGTAGCGTAATCACCCTCTTCCAGGAAAAGGACCGCGTCAATACCCAATATAAGGTCCTCCGCCTTTCAGGGTGTGAAACCCCCTGCAGACCGCATCTCTAATGGAGGCAGTGAGGGGACGTCCTGATCGGAGTTGCCCATCATTTGGCACATGAAGTGCTCTCTGAGAAACCAGGCCCTGCTAACCGGTCCCTCAAACAAGACCCTATATCGAGAGGAGCCCCATGCCTCAGCAAACAAAAATCGAGGATTCCCTGGCATGTCGACCCAAGGCTCCCAGGTCACCTACGGGTAACAAATGCATATATTGATTAGATGTCATAAATATGCAAAATGAATTAAAGTTGAAAACATGAAGAACTAAGAGTTCTGGATCACCTCTGTCGCTCGTACAATATCAAAGAGCTGCCGAAGATAGAGTAGGGTCTCCCGAGGCCTGGGCCGGCACCAACCCCCAAATCTGCGTGAGTAGGGGATCTCAAGAGGTGCCTCGACCTCGAGCTCAGGGGCCAATGTTGGGAAGTACACGTAAACCCACAATATGAAGACAAGATTATGTTAGAATACAAAATGTATAGGAAGTCTGAGTCTTGAGTGCGAATCGAATCTGAGAATGTATAGAAAATCTGAGTATTGAGTGAGAATCACGAATCTGAGAATCTTGAGTCTGAGAATCTTGTGTGCAATGTCTTTGTATATAGAATGTATAGGAAGTCTGAGAATCTTTGAGTCGAGAATCACGAATCTGAGAATGTATAGAGAATGCGAGAATCTTGAGTCTGAGAATCTTGTGTGCAATGTCGATATCTGAGAATGTATAGGAAGTATAGAATGCTGAGTGCAGAATGTAGAGTACAGAATGTAATGGGTGCCGTGTGCAGTGTACAGGTAATGAAAAGTAGAAATGTAAATTAAGAGGGCAGAATGTACCTCCCAGGCTCGCCAGTAGCCGCCTACTATGGTCCCCCACTCTCGGGAAGTCGTGCTCATGTAGCAGTAAAGGGTAGTGAGGCCAGCGCCACTCCAATCATACTGACTGACCTGTGATAGGTCTACCAGAGCACTGAGCAGATAAAGCCCAACTGTGTTCCCCCTGTCGGAGAACAGAGTGGTCCCGAGGAGGAACATCAAAAATCCCCAAGCATACTGCTGTATGGCCTCAATGGTCACGGGCGTAGTCCTCCTGGAGAACCAGGTGTACCTGACCTTACCTGATGATCTATCGATCAACGGACGGGCTTCGAGCAAATAAATCCAAGCGACCTCCCACTCACCCATATCTGCATCATATGGGATCGGTCGGCCTGCCACATCAAGGCCCGTCAGCATGGAGAAGTCATATGGGGTCATCGTCATGTCCTCGGTGGCTGAAAAATAGAAGGAGTTGATGGTGTCCTGCCATCTCTCTACAAGTGCGCCCAGGAGGGTCCTGCTCGCTGGATGACGTGACAATCCCGCACAGAATAGGCCAAACCCTGCCTCGTTCACAATATGTCGGACAGCGTCTGGGAGCTCCATATACCACTCCCTCGCGAGGATCGACCCATAACCCCGTGTGAAACGGGAGGATACCTGCATTCAGAATGAACAGATGTATTCAGTTTCAAATTGAAAACTACGAGTTGTGTGTTCAGAATGAAAAGTATGAGCTGTGTTTAGATTGAAAAATATGAGCTGTGTGTTCAGAATAAAAAGTATGAGCTGTGTGTTCAGAATGAAAAGTATAAGCTGTGTGTTCAGATTGAAAAGTATGAGTTGTGTGTTCAAATTTGAAAAGTATGAGTTGTGTGTTCAGAATGAAAACTATGATCTGTGTGTTCAAATTTGAAAAGTGTGAGCTGTGTGTTCAAAATGAAAAATATGAGCAGTGTGCTATAAACCGAATACTGTGTTATGAACTACGTGTTCAGATTGAGCAGTGTGCAATAAACCGAATACTGTGTTATGAACTGCGTGTTCAGATTGAGCAGTATGCTATGTTATGAAAAAGTATATCGCGTTATGAACTGTGTGTTCAGATTGAGCGATGTGCTATGTTACGACAATAAACCGAATACTGTGTTATGAATTGTGTGTTCAGATTGAGCAGTGTGCTATGTTATGAAAAAGTATATCGCGTTATGAACTGCATGTTCAGATTGAGCGGTGTGCTATATTATGACAATTTAAAGAATGATGTGTTATGAACTGTGTGTTCAGATTGAGCAGTGTTATCAGCCGTGTGCAAATTAAAAGAATGCTATGTTATGATCTGTGTGTTCAGATTGAGCAGTGTTATCAGCCGTGTGCAAATTAAAAGAATATTGTGTTATGAACTGTGTGTTCAGATTAAGCAGTGTTATGAGCCGTGTGCAAATTAAAAAAATGCTGTGTTATGAACTATGTGTTTAGATTTAGCAGTGTTATGAGCCGTGTGCAAATTAAACAGAATGTTGTGTTATGAACTGTGTGTTCAGATTGAGCAGTGTTATGAGATGTGTGCCAATTAAACAGAATGCTATGTTATGAACTGTGTGTTCAGATTGAGCAGTGTTATGAGTTGTGTGCCAATTAAACAAAATATTGTGCTATGAACTGTGTGTTCAGATTGAGCAGTATAATAAGCTGTGTACCCAAAATAAGCTGTGTGCCCAAAATGTGCTATGTGCCGAATTAATAAAGAGATTGTGTGGTGAGCTGTGTGCCAAATTAGTAGAATGTTGTGTATAAACCGTGTGTTCAGAATGAGTGGAGTGTTGTGTGTGTGAATATGTTCAGAACGAGCATATATGATATATAGCGAAAACCTGGAATGTGCGAGAAATGCAAAAGTAAAGTACGCACCTCATGCGCACGATGAGATAGATGGGACTCCGGCTCCCGTAGCAGCAGGTCTACGGGCGCCCGACGCGTGAAGTCCGTGAAGTGGTGGAAGGTGCTAGGAGGTAGAATGTGCTCCTGTAGGTCGTACTTTCAGGCGAGCAGTAGAATCCTCAAAACAGCAGTATAATGTCAGGCTCGTCCTCTGCATATGGAGAACCTCTGCCATACGGAATATCATCAGCCATCTAAAGAAATCTGCAAGATGATGCAAAAATGAGCGAAATGAGCCAAAATTGTAAAAAGTCAACAAAAGTCAACTCACAAGAAGAGAAAAAGTCAACAAAAGTCAACGCCCGAGAAAATGTGCTAAACTTTGAGACAAACATACCTTAAGTGGTGAAAATGGAGAAAGAAGCTTCGAAGACAAATTTTAATCGGTTCAAAACGAAGAGAATCGAAAGTTTTCACGAAACAACTTCGCGTGGGGCGTTGGAAAACGCATATAAAGTGCAGATCTGAGAGGGAAAAGGGTCTAGGGAGGAAGAGAAGTTGATTTCGGCCTTGGAGGTGTGAGCAAAACTGATTTGGAGTTGTGTACTTAAAGATCTGAGCATTAAAAGACAAAACTGCCCCTGTTTTCATAAACTGGTCGGCCAGCTAGTTTTCTGGTCGGCCGACCACTTTGGTGGTCAACAACTGGTCGGCCACTAGCCTAGGTGGTAGGCCATCCCTCCTGGGTGGTCTCCAAGGTCCCTTTGTTCTCCCTGTGTGTTTTGATGATGATTGGAGTCCTCGACTCTCGGGAAAGTGCAAGAAAAGTACACTTTTTGGCGCGAAATTGTCCCCGCGAGAACTTCAATTCAAGTCTTTGATGCGTGGCTCATCGTTACTCGTCAAAAGCAAGGTGTATCCTTTTAAGTATGTTGTGACACCCCCTCCCCCCCCCCCCGGGAGAGGTAAATCAAAGGTTTCGGTTAATTTGGTCGCATTAAGGCTTATTTTTCTTTAACCGGCGTTTTGTTTCAGGTTGTTATGCACACTTTCCTCTCTTGCATTTGTTATGCACACCACTTGTTGCTTTGTTATGCATTCACTACTTGTGTTGACACGCTCGTTTTGCTTACATTGTTATGTGTACTTCACTGCATTGTTATGCACATTTCTAGGTTGCATTGTCATGCACACTATCCGTATTGTTATGCGTCACACTTAGGTTGCATTGTCATGCACCCCTCCACTTGCGTTGTCACGCACTTTTCACTTGCATTGCTATGCATGTTTCTAACGACATTGTACCTGTTGAGTTTCTCTCTTATGCAGGCACGATATTGTATGTACAGTTCATTTGAAGCTAGCATGACCAAACGAACCGGACGGTATTGTATTCTCCGCGTGAGACGTAGCAAGAATTGTATAATTCTCTTCCATCCTTTCTGTATGTAATGTAGTTTGGTTCATATTCGCTTGCCTAAACTGTTGCATTTATTATGTATAATTGCTTCATTACAGCTTTCTTTGCATGATCATAAGTTATGTTTGGCATTGTGCATGTCATTTGCATTTTGTCCTTGCCTGCGGGCACATCTCTTTGTTATCTTGCCTGTTTGTCTAAATCTTCGGCCTTGTCAAAAATGGGTCGTCTCTGGGCTTCGACATTCACTCCCGTCACTTATGGCTTTCGAGTTCTGTCAAAGAGAGGCAACTGTAGACACCTCATTTTTGACCGACCTTAAGACTCAGACGTCATCGATTGAGTACTCGGTGATTGCGCATATTGTGCTCGTTTCGAGGTTTTGGAGTTTTGGCTGAAAGCCTTGCCTCCGGGCCTCTGAACTCTTTGTGCTTTGGCTCGATTTGTGGACCGAATCTTGTTTTCTCTTCCCGGAGGAAGGGAGAGGTCTTGTAGACCATCTCTTTGTGGTCGTAGACCACTTTTTGTGATCGTAGGCCACTTTTCCCATTTCGAGACTAGTTTCCGATTTTTGGAGCCTTCGGTCGCGCGCCTTGTCTCGGGACCGCTTAACGTTCTCCGTTTGACATGGTTTTTGAACCACACCTTGTTTCCTTGGCCTAGAGGGCCACTGTGGTCCGGGAGACCACTTTTGTGGTTGTAAATCACTTTTGGTGCTTGTCAGCTAGTTTTCGAGGCTCCCGGCTGGGCGCTTTGCCTCCTGAACTTTCGTCTTGCATCCGTTTTGGTTTGTTTTTGGTACAAACCTTGTTTTCCTTGTTTGGAAGGTGGTACAAGGGTGGGAGACCAGTTTCTCTCCCCGCAAACCACTTTTCTTCCTGCCAGCCAGTTTTCTGGTCTAACAACTGGTCTCCCTGATCTTTGGACCATCAAAAGTGGTCGGCCACCACACCATTTGCTTGTTTTCATGCTCTGGACCCTCTCTTACCATGGCTGACCAGTTTTTGTTCTGGGAGACCACTTTAAGTGGTCAGCCGACCACTTTAAGTGGTCGTCTGCTTTTTGTCACCTTTTTCGAGATATTTTGGGCCAGCTATCACAGCTAGAGAGCACTAGAGCCATCCTCTATACACGTGTATGGAGGGATGGCCTTGAACCTTAGCTTCCTCAAGAAGCTTTGCTTTTGGTTCTCTATAAGAGAGAACCACCCCCTCCCTCCTCTAGGTTCAGAATTTGGAGGTTTGAGATATACATACACTCTTGTATCTATATCTCCTTGTTTGTTCTTCTTTTGTGCCTTAAAGTGTAGTTTTGTCTTACTTTAACACTCAAAAACCATTCCTTAGTTGCTGAGGTGCTTAGGAGCTGGTTTTGAAGTTTTTGGTTTTGTTTGAGCTTGGAAAAGTTGCTGGAGTTGCAGCTTTGAAGGTGGTCTTCAAGGGTGAGCCTTTAACCTTTTAAACCCCCATTCTTGCTTAAGCTTTTGGACCCTTTTGCATGCTGTTTTAAGACTAACTTCCTACTACAAAAAGTTCTAATTTTTGGTCCTTAAAATCTTTGTTTAAGGTCACTTTTGTATTTGGGGTTGTTTACCCCCTCTTAGGCCTTGTTTGGCCTTGCTTTTATGCCTTCTTTGTGAGCCTTTGGGACCACCTTGTTTTGACCTTCTCACCACTGAGATCCAGAGGAATTTCAGTGGTGGAAGTGGTGTTTTGAGGTCCCAAAAAGGAGAGGGTCATCCCCTCTCCTTGTGTCTTCAATACTTGTTTCATTAGCCTCATGTGTGAGCATGTTTGTTAAGCTTATGTTGGCCATATCTTAACTTGTATTTGGGCTTGTTTTGCCATGTCATACCTCTATTAGGGTTTGGTTTGGTCACCTCTTGCATGCTCCATGCACTTGTAGTGTATTTCCATGAATTAGCCTAACATGCATCATGCTTTAACATGTCATTCTAGCATGCTTTAGGCTTAACTTAAAGAAGCTTTTGTCCATGTTTTAGCATGCTCTAGCTTTGATTTTGGTTGTTTTGGCCATGCATGACTTTCTTTGTATAGCCATAATGCATTCTAGCTTGTCAACTTTGTGCATCAAGTCCACTAGCATGCCTTACTTGGACTATTTGAATGATTTGGCATCATTTGTTATGTGATTTTAGTCCATGTTTCATGCTCATGCACTTGCATTTATCACTCATTCAATGCGTTGGAGGGTTTCCCCCTTTATGCCTTAACATGAATCATTGAGTATGCCTTCATGCCTTAGCTTGCGAGCCATCATTTCAATGTGTTTTTGGGGTTATCTTGCCATGATATAACTCTGATTTTTGTTGCTTAAGTCATTCCATGCTTGGTCTTAATGGGTGTAGTGTAATCCACCTTATTTTCCTTGTATGCATCATGCCTTATGCCCTTCATGCTAGCTTGTTTTGGCTTCCTTCCATCCATGTTTTAGTATCATTTTGACATGTTCTAGGATTGTTTTGGGTTGCTTTTGCCATATCCTTCATACTTTGTATCACAGTAGTGCAATTGGCCTTGCTAGCTTTGTGTTTTGTTGACTCATGCATGCTATCTTTGAGCTATTTAGATGATTTGACATCATTTAATACTTCATTTCAGAGCTTATAGCATTGCCATGTTCCAATTTCTTTCATGCTTTGAATGCCTTTAAGTGTTGTGCATTGTTGCCTTACTTATGGCCTAACAGGTATGCCATCTTGCCTAAGCCTTTGAGCCTCAATCTTAGCATGCTTTGGTCCATGTTTTGACCTACTTGAGCTCTGTTTGTGGTTGGTTCATTCATATGTGCCATGTATTGCATGCCTCCTTTGTAGTCCTCCTTATTAGCTTTCATGCTTTAGGACCTTTGCATGCCATGCTTGCTTTGTTTAAATGATTTGGCATCATTTCTTACTCAATTTCAGTGCATTTAGTGTTGTTACACTTCTGCATTTATCACTCCTTGAGCCTTCTTGAGGGTTATGCTCTTAGGCCTCTTTGATGGGCCATTGTACATGCATGCTTGTATATGCTTCATGTGCCTTAATTTTATCACCAATGGCCACTGATTTGGGCATGACTGAGGTCTGTCCATTTGATTTAAGTCCATTGAGCATGTTGGTTTTCATGTTGTTAGCATTGTGCATGCTTATTATTCATTGCCTTGGGTATACCATCTTACATTGCATTGTGCATGGCATGTAGTTCTTTGCATTGTTTATGCCAAGTAGTCCTTTGCATTGAGTATGCATGTCCCTAGCATTGATAAGTTGCCCTTGTTGCATTGTATTGCGCATGCATGCATTACATTGTATTTAAGATCTTAAGTTGCTTTGCATTGAGCATGCATGCCATTGAGCATTAAGTATGCTATGTTATGTTGCCTTACATGTTGTTAGCATGCTAGTCCATTGCATGTTTGCATGTTTGTTTTATTGTATTGCATGCTTGCTTGTTTAAATTGCATTGCATGCTTGAGTCGCATTGTGTATGCCATGTTATGTGTTGCATTGTGTTTGGAATAGGTGTTAATCTGAGCACGGGAAATGAGGGACGTTTCATACTTGAAGTGATGAAACGTGCCACAATTCTCGGTCGCCGACGCTCTTGATCATACATGATAGAGTTCTAGGCCTTATGTGTTTCTTGTGCATTCATTTTCATATTGAATTGTGCAACTTCGCCTCTCGGCCATCATGCATTGAAATGCGCGATTGGTGGCCTGAGGGTCGAGAGCCACACTCTTTTGAGCTTATGAAATGATAAGGAGGGTGGTCGTGCACACATATCTTGCAAATACATTGCCATGCCATTTCTTGCTCTCTGTTGCAGCAAATTGCAGTTTGGCAACAACAAGTGGTCGTGACCCGGCATTACTAGTGGCCGACCACTTTTTGATTTTCCTGGTTTTTCAAAGAAGTGTGGCGGTGGTCTCCTTCCTCAACAACTAGTCGGCCACCCTCCCACAGGTTCCCATGGTGGAGTATAAGCTTTCTGGGGCTTAGTGCAAGTTTCTGAGAACAGTTGCAGACATAGACAAGTTGGGGCATCGCGACGGATTTCCAAACGAGGCGACAGGGCATGCATGCATTCTTCCCTCTGAGGGCACCTCTGTTTACTGCTTTACTTAGCTAATTTGATTAGCTAGTTTATGCTTTGGCTTGTAATTTGAGTAGTTAATGCGTTCAGCTGCTTAATTGTTTTGTAATAGTTAGTTAACTAAGATTAGTTAATTAGCTTATTCGTTGTGTAATAATTAGTTTAATTAGCTTAGATTAGCTAGTTAGCTTCTTATTCGGACCCTCCGTCGAGAGGGCCAATTGTTGTAATAAGCGTGCTTGTGTGTGATGCATGTCTTCCAACCCTCATTTCTTTCTCCCTTTTACTTAACCGCTTACGATGATTAGTTTTAGGGCATATTTCGATCAGCATACCTTATACTTGCATGTGTGCATCCATTCATCTGTATTGCATGCACCGGGCTCGACGCATCATACTAACTGCATTGTATTTCAATTCCTATTTGAATGCATGTACCAAGTTGCATTTCACATGCCATGTTAGAATAGTCGAGCCTATCTAAGTTGCATTTTTACATGTGTTGCAATAGCCATCTTAACATGAACTAGGGTCACGCATGATTTCTAGCTAGTTCTCTGTTTTGGCTCGGAGTACACTGTGAGTGTTTACGCTTTAGCATACTGCATGTGTGTTATTGATTGCCATGAGAACATGCTTGCCATGAGGCTAACTGCTTATTTGTTTAACTGCCTGAATGCCTATGGATGAAGGTTGGATTACTTAAATTGGAACAATTCATTGAATCTCGAATTTAGCCTGTAGCAAACTTCAAACCATTTTCACAAACGAATATTCAATGTTTTGTTCCAAATTAGGTGATCTAGTCTATACTTATATGATGTGCGCATCACGTAGTAAGATTAGCTAATTAACCGGAATAAGAGCACATGTGTTTTCAAAAACAAAATGTCATGCTTAGTACAGACCGATCTTTGATCGGGCGAGCGGGGGTGCTCATTGCATGACCTTCCCCTCTCGTACCCAAGTTCTCGAGCCGAGGCAACTTTGGTGATGACGGACACGTGGCCTTAGGCACGAGTCAGGGTTTCCTAAATTCCCCCCAAAATAAAATATTTAGGTGGCGACTCTGTATCTGGCAAAGCAATCCATGTTTGGCACTTCTTTATAAAAATCAATCTTCCAAAATGATTTGCTAGATTTGGACTCTTTGGTGATTTATCGGTCTCACATCGCACATTGTGAGATTAGATTCAGAACTGTGACATTGAGTCTGAACTGTAGTAGCTCGAAACAAAACGAATTTCGTGCCTTCACGCGCGAATGTCGGAGAGTTCCCGGGAGCGCGTCTACATTGGCACAAATGATAGAACCAACCATAGACAGAGCTCAAATAGGCCAAAACAAAGACCAAAACATGCTGGGATAGGAGCTCAAAAGTCTAGGCATGCATGCATACAAGTTAGGCCATAAGCGAGGCACAAAGGCATAACCCTTAAAAGCACTCAAAGAGTGGAAGAAATGAGAACATGGCAATGGTATATGCTCTGAAATAACATGTTAAATGATGCCAAATCATGCACATGTCACAAATGAAGCATGCTAGGAGACTCAAAGCTTGAAACTAGCATGGGCACTTGCACTATAGCTATACAAAGCAAGCCCCAAAAGGCCACGAACACCTAAAATAGTCCTAAAGCATGTCAAAATAATGCTAAAACATGTATGGAGTATAGCCAAAACAAGCTAGCATGAATGGCCAAAAACACCAAGTACACCAGGCCAATGTGCATGATTACACTAGAAGTGTAAGAAGAAAATGAGGGATGCTCTAACCAACCAAAAACAGAGTTGTATCATGGAAAAATAACACCAAAAACACACTGAAATGGCAGCCCAAAAGCTTAGGCAAGATGGCATACATATTGGCTCATACTTAAAGCATAAAGCACCAATCCTCCAAAGCATTGAAAAAGTGAAAGATGTGAGGGCATGACCACACTACATACACTGAAATCACATAACAAATGATGCCAAATCATGCAAATAGCCCAAGCAATGCATGCTAGTGACTTGGGAATTCAAAGCTAGTGAACTAGAATGCACTATGGCTATACAAAGCAAGGCATGCATGACCAAAACAACTTAAAACAGAGCTTAATCATGGCAAAACATAAAGAAAAGTTTTCTGGAGTTGAGCCAAAATCATGCCAAAATGATGGTCCAAAGCATGATGCATGTTAGGCTAGTAAAGAGGATTGCACTACAAGTGCAAGGAGCATGCAAGAGGTAATCAAACCAACCCTAGACAAAGGTATATCATGCTGAAATAAGGTCTAAGACATGCTAAGATAGTGCCAAAACATGCTAGAAAGACATGCTACTTTAATGAGCTACAAGTAGGATTACACTACACATACAAGAAGCATGCTAGGGGTGACCAAGATAGCCAAAAATAGAGTCATGACAGGTCTAAAAGGTCACAAAAAAGTGCTCAAAAAAGCCTCAAGAAGATAGAACTACATGCTCTTTTGATGAGCCATCAACACAAGCACACAAGAGAAGAGGATGGGGGACAACCCCCTCCTATTTGGGGCCTCAAAACCAAGTTTCCACCACTGAAATTCCTCTGAGTTTTAGTGGTAGGAAGGCCAAACAAAGGTGATTACAAAGGCCTAAAGTGAGGCCCAAAACAAGGCCAAACAAGGCACAAAAGGGGATAGAACACCCCCAACACCCAAGGAGCCTCAAACAAACATTTCAAATACTTAAAAATGAAGCTTTTTATAGTTGAGGGTCAAGCCAAAATAAGCATGCAAATGTGGCCTAGTAAGCAACTACAACAAGGCTTTAAAACGATTAGAGACTCACCCTTGAAGAATCAAAGCAAGACAGCCACTTCTGAGGCAAAAACCAAGCCTTGAGCTTCAAACAAACCTCCAAGAACCTCAGCTCAAGAATGAAGGTGTTTCATTAGGTGTTTGTGTGCAAAAGTGTGAAGAAATGGCTCTTTCAAGCACAAATATGTAGAGAAAGGATGAAGTATAAAGATAAATGATATGTATATGCCCTAAGCAATTTTTTTGAACCTGAGACAAGAGGGAGGAGGTTCCCTTTTATAGAAAAACATGCATCAAGCTTGTTGAGCAAGCTTGAAGCTTGAATCAATCCCTCCATACGTGTATGGAGGATGCTTTCTGTGCCCAACAGCTGGCACAGCTAGCATGGAAAATATTTACAGAAAGTGTAAGAAAGCTGCCGACCAGTTGAAGTGGTTGGCCAGCTACTTGCACTAGTCAGCCGACTAGAAAAAGTGGTCTGCAGGGACAAAAAGTGGCCGGCAAGGGGGGAAAGGTGGTCTGCACAGAGAGAGGAAGGTGGTGGCATGGCTACCGACCACTTTTTTGGTCTGGCAAACCAGAAAATGTGGCTGGTCAGGAACAAAAGTGGCTGGCAAGTGGCTGGCAAGTGTCCAAATTGAAGCCCCAGAAGTAAGCTTTCCAATGGTGTCAGCCTTGCATCAAAATTCCAACTGTACAAAAAGTTATGCCTATTTTGGTGAAGCCGCTCAGTTTTGGTCCTACCTGGATTCATGCCGAACTTCTCCCAAACTAGTTTTCTTCTCTCCTTTCCTCTTTTCTTCAATTCCAAACCCCTAAACAAGGTGTTTTGAAAGAATTTTCAAAGATTTCATCTCTCTTTCATTCATTTCCACTTTGTCCTTGCTTGGTTTACCGAAAAGCGTAACATTTAACGAAATGCGAGCGTCGGAACATCATAGGAACTTTATTTCCAAAACATTTTGAAAGAGAGGGTTTCAAGGTCTAAAATCTTTTGATCAAGATTGTTTTGGTCCAAAAGGGGTATGAAGTTGGGATTTGACTCTCTCTTTGCCGAAGAAATTAAACCTTTGCCCTGCACACCTTTCACCACCAAGTAAACCATCAGTAGTGCCCAAGTCTTAAGGGCGGTCAAAAATGGGGTGTCTACAACAGGCCAATCCGAGGGATGCTCAACTTTCATTTTGTTCGAGAGGAAGAGGATTTCACTTTTTGTGGCTTTCTTGAGCCTTGGGTAAATTCCTCAAAGAAGCGTGTCCCCAAATTCGAGATTTTCTTTGATCTGCAACTGCAGGATAGTGATGAGGAAAGGGCTGAACCAAGCATCAAAGCTAGCCAGAGCACGGAAGATGACTCAGACAACAGCGAGGTTGAAGTAGGGGTAGCACTGGCCAATCTCCTAACAAATCCTACGGCCGACCTACAGAACTTGGGGGATAACTTTATTGTCTTCATGATCAGGGAAAAACCAGGCGTGGACCCAATCTCTGGAATTTTGGATGTATCAAAGGCACTGTGTCTTACTCTACAGCTGGAGGAAAACTTTTTTTCCAGTTCTGAATTAGGTGATGAGCCAGAATCTAATTCCAGTGAGTCTATGGAGTCGGGATCAGATTCAAGTTCTTCGGGGTTTGAGTCTAGTATTTTTGGGGGTGGCAACTCAGATACCAAAGTCCTACCTAGGTCTTCATTCATCTTTTGTTTTGAGTCCGTAACTGAAGATTTGGACCTTTTGAATGAGAACTCTGCAGATTTTGTGTACTTTTCCGTGCCGCTTATTTATTACATTGACCAAGATTTTTATAATTTTAACAAAAACGAAGAGGAAGAAATTCCTCTGGCTTTGAAAAACTTTATTAATCGAGAGGAGGAGAGGTTTGTTAAGCCTTGTTTTGATAAAATCATTGCCATTAATGCAGGTACTGAGAAGGATCCACGCTTGGTCCAGATCGGGTCCATGTTGTCTTCAGAGGAACGTGAGCATTTAATCACTTTATGAAAAGATTTCAAAGATGTTTTCACATGGTCCTATGAAGACATCCCTAGAATCGATCCTGAGATTGTATAGCATCGAATCCCTCTTAACCCCAAGACCCGACTAGTCAAGCAGAAGCTGCGCAGAATTCGTCCGGATTGGGCGTTGAAAATCAAGGAAGAGGTCACCAAGCAGATTGATGCAGGATTCTTGCTAGTATCCGAGTATCCGACCTGGTTGGCCAATATCATCCTAGTGTCGAAGAATGATGGCAGAATCTGGGTTTGTGTCAACTTTCGGGACTTAAATAGAGCCAGCCCGAAGGATGACTTTCCACTACCGCATATTGATGATCTAGTAGATTTCACCACAGGCCATGCATTGTTTTCCTTTATGGATGGGTTTTCTAGGTACAACCAGATTCTGATGGCACCGGAGGACTGGGAAAAAATGGCTTTCACCACACTATGGGGTACGTACTGCTACCAAGTCATGTCATTTGGGTTGAAAAATGCTGAGGCTATCTATTAAAGGGCTGCGACCACCATTCTGCACGATATGATCCACAAAGAGATTGAGGTGTACATGGATGACATGATTGTCAAATCCAAAAAGTGAGAAGGCCACTACACCACACTAGAAAAATTCTTTCAATAGATCAGGGAATACAAGTTAAGGTTAAACTCGCACAAATGCACCTTCGATATAACGGTAGGGAAAATGCTAGGGTTTCTGATCACGCAGAGGGGAATTGAAGTAGATCCTTTCAAAATCAAGGTCATCCTAGAAATGCCATCACCAAGGACTGAAAAGGAGGTGCGCAACTTTCTGGGCAAAGTGCAATTCATAAAATGGTTTATTTCCAAATTAACCTTGACTTGTGAACCACTATTTGGTCTCCTGAAGAAAGGAAAGAAATTTCGATGAGACGATCGATGTCAGTTTGCCTTTGAGTAGGTTAAGCAATACCTCCAGAATCTGCTTCTGTGTCAGCACCCCATTTTTAACCACTCGTAAGACTCGGGCGTTTTGTCCTGTGCACTCAATGATGAAAGTTACATTGTGTGTGATCCGAATGCTCAATGAAGGACTCCAAGGTCGAGCTTTGAAACAGTCCCAGCACATTCCTATTTACCTTGTTTATACTTCAGAGGTCCCTTTTTAAACATTATGCCACCCTATACTAAGCTTGAAAAAGGGAAACATAGAGCACATTGGGGCCCAACCGTGCCTTATTAGGAGCTGGCCGTGGCCATTTGGGGCTGGCCATGCCTTGGTGGCAATAAACACTGTTCTAGGTGGGAGCCTGCCAGCTATCTATTTTTGAAGATATTTTAGACCTATTTTGCTCAAATTCAAAAAATACGAGCACATATCTCTATTTTGAGGGTTAAACAATTTCCAAAGAGCCTATACACTTACTTGAGAGCTCCTTCTTCTTGTACAAGCCATCTTTGAACAAGCTTGCCATCTTTGAACTATAGCTATACACCATACACACCCTCTCACCTTAACCTTGGAGCCTTGGTTGAGCCTTGACAATCACAATTCAAGCTTGAGAGTGTGTTTAGACCAAGTTTGATCCACAACAAGAGCTTGTCCTCTTTAAGAGGTATAAGCTTACCATTTTTTCTCTTGCTTTCATTTCTATCTATTACTATCAATTTCCTATATCTTTGTATTGATTTGAATCCATTTCAAGCGTTAGAACTTGGGTTTGAATAGCTACCAAAGGTAGAACAGTTTAATACCCTATCTTGCACCTTACTTCATAACTCACACCCTTGTCTTTACACTCCTTTTTTTTTTAGTCTTCAAACTGATTTTCAGAGTTCAAAAAAGGCAAAAAAACAGGGTTTGAGGTCTCAAAGATGGAGGGCTAACCACCTCTCCTCGCTCTTCTTCACTAGCCTTGTGATTCTTTGCTATTTACTATCTCTTTCGTACTCTTTAAACATCATTTTAGTCACTGATTTTTACATATTAGGGGCTGTTTAGACTTGTTTTAATTCATTTAATTCGTTCATGCTTTGAATACTTTGTCTATCATGTTGTAAGTCGTCATGGCTTTGCTTGTTTAGGCCTTAGACATCAAGTCATTTGAGTTGATAGCTTTTCTTTGCTTGGTTTTCATATTAAGAGTCTCATTCTTCAAATCAATCATGCAATCATGTCTACAACCTCCCTCTTTTCTTATTTTCTTTTGTTTGAGAGTTGTCTCAAAAGATTGATGGTTATTCAAGGCATGGAAAAAAGACCTATGCTCAATGGCTTAACCTCTTCGGAGGTTCATTGTCAAGGCATAGTCCCTCTTTCATGCTTTGGATCACTTCTCGTTTGACATTTCTTCTTATGTAGTCGACTCAACCATCACTTTGGATAAATTGATTAAAGAATAGAAAGGACTAATAAAATGGGCTTAAAACCAAGGAAGCCGACGTAAAGAAAATGAGTAAGATTGCTTGGATTCGGCCGCCTGTTATGCCAAATCCACAGTGTCAAGAGTCATCACACACCAATTCATGGTGTGTTGATGAAACTTGAAGCGTCTCTATCTCCCTCTTTGAGCTCACTTCATGATAGGATGAAGGAGTGGGTGTTCATTGCATTTATCATCAAGCGATCAACTTGCTTATTGATGGTTTTGGAACCCACTTCGTTCTTCTCTTGAGCCTCTCCATGACAAGAAGAGCAAAAGGGACAAACAGAGCTCAAAAAAACTCTATCTGCACTGTTTTCACCTCAGAGCACAAAAACTAGGTTTTGCATGAAATCAGGGCACGACCGACCTTATTTGGGCCCGTCCGGGCCTCATTGGGGGTCGGTCGCGCTCCAATGTTTGGTAAATAGAGTGTTTTTGCAGAAACAGCAGGCAATGGTTGAAGGTGAAACACAGCAGATTCCAAGGAAGGCAAACAGAGCTGCTTCTGAAAATAGTCACATGCATGCAATCCATGTGCATCTTTGTTTATTAATAGTGTAAATTAATGTTCCCATTATTGTTGCAATTAATTAATTACCATTGTAGTTAGCATTGTTGTAATTATCATTAATGTTTATTCGTAATTGTCACAGTTAGTTAACCTAGCTAGTTAGTTTTATTGTTCATCCTTGTTGTAATAAATTAGGTAGCTAGTTAGTTATTTAGTATTCATTAGCTTAATTCCTTCATTTGGTTTTGTAATAGTTAGTTTATTTCGAAACACTTGGACATTCATTTTGACCCTCTTGTATGAGGGCAAAAAGTGTAATAAGTGTGTATGTCTTCCAACTCCTATTTCGTTCTCCCTTTTATTTCTCTGCTTATGATGGTAGAATAGAGCACCATGTTTTAATTAGCATTTTCCATGTCCAAAGTATCCATTTGTCTTTCACTCATTAAAGCTCGGTTCATCATTCTAACAAAGCATCATTTTAACAAAGCACTATCATTGCTTAAATTCTTTGAATACATGCTTAGACCGCATGTTATCAAATTAATTCAAATACCATGTTAGTAGCCGAGCCCACTATTTGCATCTTGTATGTGTTGCATTAGTCATTTTGCATTAGTTAGAGACATGCATATTTTCTAATTATTTTACTTTGTTTTGGCTCGGAGTACTAGGTGAGCCTTTAATTGCTTTAGCATATCGCATGCGTGTGATTGTTGCCATCGTGATTACATGAGACTAAGTGCTTAAGTGATATATATATATATATATATATTTGAATGCCAATGGATGAAGGCTAATTTTGTTTGAATTGGAATAAATTGATTAATGTACATACAAACTCACTTTTTCAGGTGACACGTATTCAAAACACTTTTTTTCAAACAAAACATGAAATCAAATGTTCCAATTTTTGCAAATTAGTCCGTACTTGCGTGCATCACATAGTAATATTAGCCTAAAAATCAGAACAAGAGCATATAATGTAGCTAAGAATGACATCATGATTAGTAAAGATCAATCTTTGATCAGGCAAGTGGGGTGCTCACTTCATAACTTTCCCGTCTCGTACCTAAGTTTCTGAGCTGAGACACTTTGGTGATGACGGATAAGTGGCCTTTGGCACAAGTCTCAAGTTTCCTAAATTTTTCAAAAAATATTTTGGTGGCGACTCTGTCTCTAGCAAAGCAATCCATTTTTGGCATTTTGATTCAAAATCGATTTTTCAAAAAAATTGCTGGATTTGGACTCATTTGTATTTATCTATTTCAAATTGCACTTGTGGAATCAGATTCAAAACCATGGGAGTCCGAACTGTAGGGCTAGTCGTATCTGAAAGGAGCACGAAAAGCAAGCTACATATTGTGCAAGGCCCCTGAAAATTTTAATTTCTTAAAACTCCCTTACTTTTAAATTTTTTCCTTGAAGTCCCTCAGTTTCTTAATTAATTGTAACCCTAGGATTAAAATACATACGCCAACAAAAACCCGAAAAACCCTAATCAATTTTGGAAACTTAAAATAATTTCTAATACTCTAATTGACTCCCTAAATATGAAATTACCGCTTGGAAACCCTAGGTATTTCCGGTCTTTATCACGTTCGTTGGTTGATCGCATTTTTGTTCGAAATAAGAAATCTAAACCGAATTAGACTCTCTAACCCCAATTTAATTTAATTCTACACTAACATAAATGTTCCAACTCATAAATTAAACCCAATGCCCTCATATTTTTCTTAAATCACATTTTGACCACAAACTAGTACCATTACACATATATATACATACATATATATATATATATATATATTTTTATTTGTACCTTTCTTAAATAAATAATTTTATACACAAATATCTTCATATCTATATATAACATCAACAAAAATCTCCCCAAATCTAGCACATGGCTAGCCATTACCCTCTCTAGGCTACAATCATATGTACTTTAGAGACAAATCCATTATATCATGGAAAAAATATCATTGGTACCCCCAAATCAAGGAAAGTTGTCTTGTACTTGTAACTATCTTGGTTCTACTTAAGCCTAACCCTAACTAGATCATGCCTTAATACATGATTAGACTCCCTAATGATCCTTCATTCCATTACATTCCAACTAAATACATCTTAATTCCATTTCATTCCAACTAATGGGCATTTTGGACCTTTTACTCCAATTTTATTATAAAAACATCACCACCCTCCACATGTTACACATCTCATACACTCACACACCTACACATTCAGTTGAGAGAAAGAAAGAAGAGGAAGAGAGTGAACTTTGGTAGTAGATGAGAGGAAAAGAGGAGACAATTGTGCAAACACTTCACTAGGCAATCAAGTAAGCCACAACACAACTCTCTCTTTTATTTTCCTTTTTCAAATACATGCTCTTAGAAGTTTTAAACATTCATGTCAGATGTGTTTTGATGGTATTCTTGTGTTAAAAATGAAAGGAGTTGAGCCTTGATTCTACCCTTCTTGTATTTCTCTTAATCGGTATAAGACTACCTTTTTCCATATCAAACTCTCAAAATTTCCAAATGCACACCTTCACCTTAAATTTCTGGGTTTAATACGTATTATTTAGCAAGTTTTCATCACAAGATAAGTGGAAAATTTCCCCTAGTTGACCTCTTTTCTCATCAAATTTCTATTTTTAAGAACTGTGCCAGAAAAATCTATTTTTTATCCAACTTTCAAAATTTCTAGAAACATGCATAAAAATCTTATGGACCTCCATTTTATGTCAAAATCTTCCTTAAGGAGTTAGCTTTCAACTAAAATTGGTTTCATTGAAACAAGTGAGCGATTTGTGAGAACTCTAATTTTCGTAACGGTCGACGAATTTAGACAGCGCTAGAACATTTCTTAAATAACTAAAAATCTAGAAAAACTGTCACATTTCCAAAAACATGTTCTGAAAACTAGATTAAATTCTCTACGAACCATAAGAAGGCTAGGTTCGGAAAATATCTGAAATAGCCCTTTTGATTTTAATCTTTAAATGGTATTGAATCTGGAAATTTAGTTTTGCATGGGTGTTTTATGCTCTTGTGTACATGAATGTGCTTATTAGTTTATGATCATGTCTTGATATGGTATTTCATGTGTTATGGTTATGTTCCTTATCTTCTTCATTTTAATGATGTTCATGCTTATGTGGATATTACTATCTTGTTGAGTTTGTTCTAACTTGACTTAAAACATTGATCCAAACAAAAAACTTAATTGAGATGGTATTGGGTTTTCGATCACTTGAATAATGAAGAGATGATAATGTGTTATGTATGGATTGATGGAATATGCTCCCTAATTGGAAGTTAAGTCTTGCGCAAGCGGTTGTCGCGTAAACCCTAGAATGGAATGGAAGTATTCGGACTCTTAGTGATGGTTTGATTAGTGAGATAAGGTTGGGCCCGGATGGGACATTCAGGAGGATAAAACCTTTTTTTTCTTCTTCCAAACATGGAGTACATCTCCTTTTTCCTCCCAAACATCATACATATACAATGTATACACATCATAATCGTATTCAATGATAACGGCTAAGAAATTAGTTTCAATTTGCCTAATCCTCATGCAATTTCTACTACAATCATGGTTATCATCCACTGATAGCCCAAAACAGATATTTCTAAATAAATATACAATCTTTATAATAGATAAATTATCCAAATTTCCATAGGTACAAGGTAATACATATTTAACTCCACCATTTATATAAATATCCATTCAATTTCATTTTCCAATACAAATTCCATATTTATACAAAATAATTATTCAAGACATTTTAGGGCAAAACCCCTTTTTCCTAATTTCATCCCAAATACCAAAGTCAACCACTTTAACACAACACAAGCTCATATTTACTCTCATAACCATTTCCAATACATTCGTTCGAAAACCCCTCTTTTGATTTTTAAACCAAAACCCTAAGTTTGTTCAAAATCACCTCAAATCTCAATATTTCTTACACATCAACAAATAACAAAGCTAAAACTCATAAAAGAGTGTAGAAAGTCCCTACCTCAAGTTTAGAAGACCAAAGAAAGAGATGGAGAGACTTCAAAGAGGCCAAAACCAAGTTCCAATCAGATCAAAATGTAGCTTTTGAGATGCCCTACCTTTTTAACAAAGGTACCCAAGTAGAGAAACCAATAGATCTAAG
Source organism: Camellia lanceoleosa (assembly GCA_025200525.1). NCBI lineage: Eukaryota > Viridiplantae > Streptophyta > Magnoliopsida > Ericales > Theaceae > Camellia > Camellia lanceoleosa. Next base: position 87,973,444 of record CM045761.1, read on the forward strand.
TGAAAATATAGAGAGAATGTAGGTTTTAGAGAGAGAAGCTTTAGATCTAGGGTTTTGGAGAGTTTTAAAGAGAGAAGGAGATAAAAAAAAAGTGATGAGAAATATGGTTGTTACAAACTGATATACGCACAATCCGTTCGAGCACAAGAGTTAACGCTCGAGCGTCAGACACAACAAATTGTCCTGTTCGAGCGCAGAATATACACATCCAGTAGTTTTGCAGACAACACACTAACGCTCGAGCTCAAAAATAGACGCTCGAGCTCAAAAATGGTCGCTCAAGCTGAGCCTGCTCGAGTGCAAAAGGAACTGCTGAAGCGTAGAATACACTTTCCCAGCAGTTTTGCAGACCTGCAAAAATACTGAGAGTTCACAAAGCCTGCTTGAGCGCAAGAAGTGCCGCTCGAGTAGAGGAGCAAAATTTTAGGCAACAAAAGTTTGAAAACTAAGCAACCAACCTATTCTAAACGCAACCACAACAATCCAAAAACCAAATTTAAGGAGATACAAGGAAAACAAGATGTAAACAACAATATGAAACCATTAAACCCGAGTTCGGGATACGACAAGAATCGGGTCAAAACGGAATCGCTATAACACGTGCTTTCAGTATTTCACCATGGACACTCAGGCTAACTTAACCAATATCAACTACACCTCATATCCGGACTTACCAACATATTTACCCCAAAACAAATCAAAATGATCTTATTTCACAAAACAATTCCTTTCTGAAAGTAATAATTTTCCAATGCAAGATTCAAAATCGATTGCAACAATGATTAAAAAGAATGGCAATGCAAATTGTAACAATGCATTAATATAGTTCCATTTTCAATTCCACCACACAATCCTCCATTGTGATCAAATTTTCACGTCTCTTATCAATGTAATATCATAATACATTTTACAAGAGATAATATAACAATATCATCATTCATGCATTCTTCACATATTAATCATCATTTTTAAAATTTAGTGTTTCCAAGACAAACAACAATAAGCTATTCCTTAAGCTTCCCAAATCAACAATTCTCATTTTCTCATGAAATTTTCTCATTTGATATAACTATAGAAATTTTCTCAGTCATTTACTCACATAACAATTTATCAAGCATAAATTTCACAATATCTCAACACCTTTCCCAAAACCCCCAAATTTGTAGGGTTTTCACCAAAACTAGATTTTTGTTCTATTTTCAAAAAGATTTTTCCAAAATAACACCCACACTTTAGAACATAGCTCATATTCTCAAAAGCATTGGGAGAAAATAAGAAAAATCCACTTCTAATATCATCTAGGGTTCATCAACCCAAAATCATGATCCAAACATGTAAGAAATACTCTAAACAAACACAAACTTGCAAAAACATATATAAAACTCTAAGAATATCCCTATCTCAAGCTTAGGAGAGGAAGGAGATGAAAACTCTAAAGCTCAACGTTGATGAAAACTCAATTCAATCAGTGTAAATGTAGCCCTCGTCGCCCTCTTGGTGTAAAAAGCCCTTTCAAATTCTTGAAGATTTTAGCTAAATGTTAGAGAAGTTTGGATTTGGGTGTGTTTGTAGAGATAATGAAGAGAAAAGATGAGTATAGAGAGACAGAAAGAGAAGTGAAAAGTGCCTCAAACACGTTTTCGGCATCAATTTTGAGGAAAAGAGCTCAAATTTCGAGACAGACGCCCCGAAATCCGCACGAGCAGAATCTCAAATCTGCATGAGCAAATTCTAATGCCTCCACAAGTGGTTTGCTCCAGAGAAAACCCAGATTTTTCATAGAAAATCCACTCAAGCAGAACCCAAATTCGCATAAGCGATTTTGCCCAGAAATTCCTAGAAAACTCAATGTGATTTCGCTAGAGCAGTTGCCAAATCCGCATGAGCGATTTTGCCCAAAAACCCAGAATTTGATTTCACATCCCAAAACAAATTCCAATGCCAAAAATTCAAAAAATTTAACCCGGAAATGTTAAGAGAGGTTATGTAAGAGCAGAGAAGAATTCTTAACAACCCAATACAATAAACAAAATGCTGAAAGTAAAGCACACCATCTTACTACACAATACTATTCAAGTCCAACACCCGGGACATCACAATCTCCTCCCATTAGGAAATTTCACCGCCGAAATTTGGTCACACCTCTCCCCCAACTACCTCCAATGAATAATGACAATTTAACAATAAAAGGGCTCCGAGTGTTAACAACTATACAAATGGCAATAATAAATCCATAATAGCAACAATTCAATTATAGTATAGAGATCTTAATCTCAACAACCTTCCACTACCATCATCAAAATTTTCCATGGGCCAAGGCCACAATACCAACAACCACTAATACGACAATCATAAACATAAGTTCAACAACAATTGTAACAATCCTACAACAGTTCTCATGCTTAAAAAGATAACAACAATCATAACAACAAGTGGTTTACAATTTCAACAATTTATTATCAAACACAAGAGAAAATTACAATCTAGAACAAACTAAGCGTTCTCAATTAAATCTGGATACTTGGAGCGAACTTCCATCTCTCGTTCCTAAGTTGCTTCCTCAATCCCATGGTGTCTCCATAACACCTTTACTAACGGTATAGTCTTACCCCTTAACACTTGTTCTCGGACATCTAAAATTTGAACCAATTGTTCTTCGTATGAGACATCCTCATCTACCTCCAAGTCAACCCAATCAAGTACATGTGAAGGGTCGAGTTCATATTTCCTAAGCATAGATACATGGGACATGATGTGAACCCTAGAAAACTGTGGCATTAAGGCCAAACGATATGCCACTTCCCCAATCCTATCTAAAATCTCAAAAGGTCCAATAAACCTTGGAGACAACTTTTCACTCTTACCAAATCTCATCAAACCCTATTTCAGCAAGATCTTACGAAACACATGGTCACCAACCTCGAAGGATAGAGGTCGCCTTCTCTTATCAGCTGAACTCTTCTGTCAGCTTTGAGATGTAGCTAACCTCTTTCGAATGAGAACAACTTTCTTGGTCATCTTTCTAACAATCTCCGGGCCCAACATTGGTGTATCACCCACTTCGGCCCAATAAACTGGTGATCTACAAGGTTAGCCATACAAGGCCTCGAACAGTGCCATCTCGGTACTTGCCTGATAACATTGTTAAAGGTGAACTCAATCAATGGTAGGTGTCTCTCCCAAGACCCCTTAAAATCAAGGACACAAGCTTTAAGCATGTCCTCTAAAATCTGAATAGTACGCTCTGACTGCTCTTCGGTTTGAGGATGACAAGTGGTGCTAAGAGTCAACTTAGTTTCCAACGCCTCTTAAAGGCTTTGCCACAACTGGGCAGTGAGATGAGGATCTCTAACCCCAATGTAGAAGCAAAAGCAGAAGATATAAATGCATGCGACGCACCCGTATCAATCAACACACTAGCCAAAGAATTGAACACAACAAAACTACCTTTCACAACTGAGGATCCTGGCAACTGCTTTGGCGCTGTAACAACATACACGCGCCCCTTGTGGCCTCTGATCAACCTGTTCATCCCTCGAAGCATATGCCTACTGCACTGATTGAGCCAATGTAGCTCCCTGATTAGCTCGTAAGGTTTGGACTGAATGAGCCTACTAATGGCTCTGAGTCTACCTTGACCCAGATGTGCCTCCCAACTACGGGCAAGCTCTCCTCAAATGCCCAACTAACCACACTGAAAGCATGTAAGTCCTTGTCTCCTACTCTAAAACTAACTCTGAGATCGGTTAGGTGGTGGTGGTGGTAACATCTGCTACCCTCCTCCCTTTTGTAGGTAGGCACTAGTCTTGTGACCCTGTTGGACACACTTGAAACAAGTAAATCCTGAGCATTCCTTTCAGGGCCAACACTCGGCACCAGGAATATAGATCTAGTCTGCTGTGATTGGGGCTGGGATGAAACAAAGCCCCAATACTTCTTGCTAAGTCTAAAGTCCCCTTGTGACTCTTGACCCCTAAACCTCGAACCCCGAAGTCTCTTCTCTTCGGTCTACACTATAATCTCTACATGCGCTTCCACCTCCACAAGACGATCATAGGTCTGGATCATGTTTCCAGTAACCTTGAACAAGATTTTGGTTCTCAATCTTTTCTCAAATTCTATGCAACGGCATTCCTTCATTACCACCAACTCTGGTGCAAACAGGGACAAACTAGTGAACGCCGCTTCAAACTCGGCCACTGATAGGTTTAGTTGCTTGAGGTTTTGAAATTCTTACCTCGATCTCTCTTTAGCTGTGGGAGGTAGGTGTTTTTCTTGGAAAGTGATAACAAAAGTTTCCCTTGTTGGCCCCACTTTGCCTTTGGCATACTTTCACCATTGGCCCGCATCCCTTTTGAGGTACCCTTAGTTCACTATCATCAATGTGAAGCATCTCAAATGTCTTCATTATTTGTTAATCCTATACAATAGAAAGTCTGTATATATAAGCTGAGAAAGAATATCCTATAAAAAAAAAAAACCTAACTATGAAAAAAAATATCTTATAAGAAACCTAACTATGGCAATACAAATATATCTAGGAATCAATACCAAACATATTTAAGAATATATACCATATACATTAACAGGAAGGACCAAGAAAACGAGGAAATTGAAGATTTCGAAGCTTTAACAGAGAACAGAAGACAGTGTTAGTAAGGAAATTGGAGATTCAAAACGCATCGTTTAGGAGTAATATTAAATTAGTTGATTTATTGTGATCTGGCCGTTGAAATCATTGACCCTGGCGTGTCACATTATTAGCAAGTACTAGAAGATGCTCCAATTTTGAGAAAATTAGAGAAGCGCTGAACCCGAATAACATTTACTGTGAATTCTATGAAATAGATTGTTCAGATTATCAATGTGAGTTTGAATTGGTACCTACAAGAGAAATATGAATAGATATAGAAAAATGAAGCACGGAAAATAACTTATGACCACCCCCACCCCTACCCCTATCCCTACCGCATCATACTTTTTCATCATATTTTGCTTATAATTAGAGGCCCAGCTCACAAATGTGTTGCTCTAAAAGTAACTAGAGAAATACCGTGGATCATGAATAGGTACTTTAAAATTTACATTGAAATGAATTGTATAATGCAAATTTAAAATTAATATAATGTGAAATTCATCTAAAATACTTCTGATTCCTAAATATAAATTTTAAAATTTATATTATTATTGGACATAACTACATGCATACAGAGGACACACAACAACATTATTCCATGAAGTGTATAAACAACATTATTATTTCTCAACCAGCCATGAAGTGTATAAACAACATTATTATTTCTCAACCAGCCATTCCATACACCCTTGAAAAAAAAAAAAAAAACACCCATTTCATCACAAATAGAAATAGTAAATTATTGGTTGATGAAATCAACAATCTTTTTAACCAGTGCCACAGCATTCTCATTGGCGGGGTCATGCAGATGGAAGCAATGTTCCTGCCCTTCATTCTCCACAATCTCTACGCTCCCTTTCCACCCACTCCTCTTCAGCCTCTCGTAGTAGGCCCTACCTGGCTCTCTGAGATGATCATTCCCAGCCACGAACATCAACACCCTCTCGCACCCAATCACTGCCAGATCCTCTACGGGCGGCTTCATCCTTGGGTCATCAAACCCACTGTTAGTCGGACACATGTACATCCACATCTTATCATCCGCTTCCACTCCCCCAAAATACGGGTGGGTCAAAAACGCCCCGACGAGTTTCACTCCGGGTAACCCGATTGTTCCGACCCGGTAAGCCAACGTGTGAGCCATGTTCCCTCCGGCGCTATCTCCGCCGACGAATACACGGCTGAAATCGGCGTGATCGTTCAACCAAGGCTCGGCTCCATCTCTGGTACTGTGGGCGGCGACCCACCGGAGCACAGCCCAAGAGTCGTCGTAGCAAGCCGGTATTGGGTGTTCCGGAGCGAGACGGTACTCCACCGAAACGACAATGGAGGTGGATTCGGCGGCGAGGCGGCGGGCGTGGCGGTCGTAGTGCGGGGTGAAGGCGGACATCATGGAGAATCCACCACCGTGCATGTAGACGATGAGGGAGAACTTGTGGGTCGGGTCGGGTAATTTGGGAAGGAATATTCGGACCGAGATTTCGGGTTCGTTGGATATGAGGACGTCTTTAGATCTGACGCCGGTGGTGGGGTCGTCGGAGGGAGGGATTTTGACGGGCGGCCAACTTTTTTTCTCGACCCGGCCGTCTTTGAATACTTTGAGGAAGGGAAATTCGTGTAGTACTTCGGAGTCAGTTAAATCCATTCTAATTCGTGGTCATATATACTCCTATATGGTGATGACTGTAGAGAACAGGAAATTTTCTTCTTCTGTGTGTGTGTGCGTGTGTGTGTCTCTCTCTCTCTCTCTCTCTCTCTCTCTATATGTAGAGGGAGCTGGAGATGAATGAAGAAACCCTAAAAAATTATTCAGTAGGTTTGGTTTTAACTTTTTTACTTTTTTGAATTTAATTTTTTAGAAATTGAGTTTTAGTTTTTCATTTTCTTTGTTTTTAGTAAATATTTTTAAAATTTTAATTTATTTTTTTATTTTTTTAGATATATTTCAATAGGAAAACATTTTTTAAAAAAATTAAAAATTAATAAATATTAAAAATATATATTAAATTTTAGTATTTTTTTTATAATTTTACTATTTAGTGAATTTTTTATAAAATAAATTCACAAATATTGTACTTTTTAAATGTATTTATGTTAGATGTGTTTAAAAATTAAAAAAAAATTACTTAAAATATTTAAAAAATTTAATAAAAACAAAAAAATTATACCAAAAATGAAAAATTAGAATTTTCTAAAAAATAAATTTTGAAAACTGAAACCAAATAAAGTGATTAAATTCTTCCGAAATATGTTGTGATATTATTTATATGATATTTTTAATTATTGACAAATTACAACATAAATATTTTAAAAAAAAAAAATAGGACACTCATATAAAAAATTCAAATTTAAATTTTCTTTATCTAAAAATTCACACTATAAAATTTGTGAAAAAATTACACTGGCCGGTCGACCACCCAATTGTTCACCCGGTCAACCACCTCAAGGTAAAAAAAAATAAAAAATTACACTGGCCAGATATCTGTCTGGTCAATCGGTGTTCTGATGAAACTCTAAAATCTTCCGTTGGAACACTTGATATCAAAGGAAACTTTTACTCAAATTTGATTAAAAAAAATTAAAAAATTAAAATTAATGCACCGTAGGAGATGCTTTTAACTTGTACAGATAAAAATTATACAAATACGAAAATTTGTACAAATACAAATATTGAACAGATAAAAAATTGGACAGATAGAAAATTTGCGCAGATAAAATTTGGAAAGAATAAAAATTTACACATAAAAAATTTAAACAAATAGACAAAAAAATTTGAACAGATAGTCAATGAAAAGTCAAACAGATAAAAAAATATCAAGGGATAAAATCAAAAACAAAATATCTTTTAAAATTTCTCACCAAATTATTTCATGAATGTAATTTTTTTTATGAATAAAAAAAATCATTGGATTTAAATGCTTTAGATAATTGGTATAATAAATTTTTTTTACCAATTTTCTCAAAAAAATATTCAAGCTAATTAAAAGTAGAAACACGTGTCGCGATTTTCAATTGATGGACAACATAACTTAAGGGAGGGTACTTCAATCATTAAATCAACCAATTCATCAGTCAAGATTCATTAAAAAAATATTTTGGGTAAATTATAAATATATCCTAAGATTTGTTTAAAATATAGATTAGTTTCTGTGATTTGAAAAATTATAAAAAAAAATTTATTAAATTTTTTATTTAATAAAATTAATTAAAAAAATAAAATTCATAATTCTTCTCTAAGACAATAATAAAATTACCTAAATTATTAATTAAAATATATTTTTAACATCATTAAAAGTTGTTAATTGACTTAACGATTTATTAATAAAATGAACAATTTGTTATGAAATTAGAAACCTCAAGAGGTGGAATATAATTTTCAAAACTATAAGGGGCGATTCGTATTTTAATAAAATCTCAAAGAGTGTATTTGTAATTTACCCAAATATTAAATAATTTTTATAAGCAAGAACCATCAATTTTAGAAGGGTTTAATAAAAGTAAGCATTAGGCCTAATCTATTTTTATCATGATTTTTTAAGGGTTTAATTCTAATGAAGAAGTCATGAGTTTAATTATTTCTAAAAAAAATTAAATTAAAGAGACAAACACTTGGTGCTTTGTAAGACTGGAAAGACTATTCCCATTAAATGTTAATCTAACTATTTCATCGATTTTAATACGGTGATGCTACATATACTAATTAATATACTAACTAATATACCAACATTAGTTATGACATTATTATTGACTCCACTCATTATACAAATTACAAATACTTAAAATCTATTAAATTATGTCACATCATCAATTGATACACTAATTAATATACTAATTTAAGTGTTGAAAAATTTTCAAGCACAATTAGATATCAACTTAAGTTTTGAAATATATGTATGTTTATTATTTTCTTACCCCGCATTTCATATTTTATGTCATTTTTTTAAAATAAAGTTATATTTAAAAAATTATGGATAAATTATATTTACCTTCCTTTTTAATAATTACAGAGATCTCTTTTATAATTTTGAAACTGTTTAATAATTACATTAACCTCTCTTATTTTTGAAACTGTTTTCAGTATTCCCTCATCTGTTCAGTTTATGCAAACGGCATTAGTTGAGTGTGAAAGTAACGAAAATATTTATAAATTAACTCATTCATTGTTTTGCATATATAGTATCAAAGACCCACACATATTTACACATTATTTAATAAAATTCTTAAATTTCATACAATATTAAATAAAAACTCTTAAATTATTAAGACATTTAATGAAAAAAAAAATTGATTTTTATTGATAAAATACTTAAAAATAAACAATCTTCTAAAATTAATGTCAAATAACATTCCAATAATTTAATATGAGACTCACATTACATAAATAACATAAAATTTATCATCTTAAGTAATGTATTTATTAGTTGAATTTTTTTTAAAAGTTGAAATAAATGGATTTTTTTCCTCGTAATTTGCATTACTTATTTATTCATATGTAAAAAAATTATTATTTTATCTTTTTTCAATCATATATTATTTTCAAATTTTAATTTTTATCATTGAATTATTAAACTTCTATTTGATGCATATTAAATAAAATAAAATAAAAAAACACACAAGTTAATATTTCTTACATGATTAAAAAAAATTGAAAAATAAATATAGAAGTAAAAAAATATTACATCTACTGAGGTTTCTAACAATTAAACTAAACTCATTCATTATTAACATTAATCTTAACCTTAAATGCACTAATTTCAATTTGTCCTATTAAATATATGTGAAATTATTATTTATTTTTCATAACTTTTTTAAAATATAAATGTACTTTCTTGAGTCTATTTTTTATTTTTATTTTTTCATAACAAGTTTTTGAACTTTTATAAACAAAAAATAAAATAAAAATTCAACCATTAATGAAGGTGAGAAATTAATTTTAAGATTTAATTAATAAGAACAGTTTAAATGAGATAAATATGGAGAAATAGATTTCAAGTATCATATATAAGAAATTAATTGAGTATTTTATTATTTTCAAATAATTTCTACATTCAAGTAAAGATTAATTTTAATTTTAGGTGTAAGAAAATGATAAATTTTTTTGAATTGTTTATTATTTTCAAATGATTTCTTGATCTTTCATTTCTTATCAACTAATTTTAATTTATTGTGAAGCAATTAGATTTTTTGTTACTACTATATTTATTTTTAAATTTTTTTAGCCATATAAGAAATATTAACCTTCGTTTTGTAAATATGCATCGATTAGAAGTTTAATGACTCAAAAATTAAAATTAAAATTTGATAATAATATATGATTGAGAAAAGATAATTTAGAGAGATTGTTTATTTTTAAGTATTTTATCATTGAAAATTAAGTTTTTTTTTTTTTTTGTCATTAAATGATTTAATATTGTCTTAACCATTTAAGGGTATTATTTACTGTTGCATGAAATTTAAGAATTTTATTAAATAATGCTAAAATATATATAGGTATTTAATAATATATATATATGAAATCTCAGGAAAGATGAGTGAAATTTCTCATTTGAATAGATAAAGTAACTAATGGGTAATTTCGTCATTTTTGGTATTATAACCTATGACATTAGTATAATATCAGTAAATTATATTAAATAGCATAATAGTAGAAGAATCTTGATAATAGTTTTAAAAGTAAAAAAAGTTAATATAATTATTGAGACTATAAGAAAAAATTCTTGTAATTATCAAAAATCTAACTGGAGATAAGTGTAATTTATCCAAATATTAATTGGTGTAATTAGTTGTTTTGTTGCCTTTTATTTGGCTATTTATGTAAAGTATTAATTTATTATTATTTTTGGGTAGATTAGATTGTAAAGTGGCATTCAACTGTAGGAGGACGAAGCTATATGTCAACAAGTCACACCCAACATTAATGTTGTGTTTGGTTGGGAAATTTGAGGAGGGATTTAGAAAAGAAAAGGAAAAAGGTGTGTGAAACTAGGTGACATATAGACATGTTTTATTCACATTTCACCTACCTTTTTCATTTTTCTTTCTAAATCTCCCTCAAAATCCCCCAACCAAACACAGCATAAGCAAATTTGACATAATGGCTGTTGCATCTAACTTGCACACAAGGCCCGCTCTGACATTCATAGTTTGTGATGAAAAGATTATATATATTTAAATTTTGATCATATATATAGTTATTAAAATTTATTTAAATATATAAAAAAATTACAATAAAATAAAAAAAAAAGAAACTAGAATAATTCAAACTAAAATATTAAATAAAAAGTGAACAAATTGTATACTTAAGCATCACCTTTGTCATATTTTTAACTGCAAAATTACTAATCAAACTTATATAGTTCAACTCATTAACTAATTATTTTTAATTGCTTAAATTGCTAATACATTCAATTTTTCTTATGATATAGTTGACCACGGTAAAATTCAATCAATTTTAAATTTTAAAATTTTCTTTTTCCAGAAACAAATATGACTGGTATAATTAATTGTATTTTATACGCAATTCATAAATTTGAGAAACAAGTATCAATTAACTTAAAATAATTCACTATATCAATCAACGTTTTGGTTTTTGTCAATAAAAAATAATTATTCATTTATTTTAAATAATTCATCACATCAACCAACTATTAATTTTGAATTTTCATCAAATTTTATTGGAATTTTTCAAATTCATATAGACTTTTTTTTATGAATTAGTATAATAGCTATAAAAAATGGGGCCTTTTTTAACTCAAATTTCATGGCCTAAAGAGACGGCTATGTCAAACGCATTTCACAAAATTCATTGCCTTTGTAGCTATATATCAATTGAAAAAATAAATAATTCTTTATGATGTGTCGGGAAAAAAAATAATACATAAATAAATGTTTGAGGCTTACAAGATTCACAATTATACATACAATGACATGATAAGTTATAATTAATTTTTAATTTATTATAAATTTATTTATCATGTCATTTTGGATGACTACTTGATAACATTATAGAATCACAAGCAGTGTTTGGTTGTCTTTTCAAATTATGATTTGGATAAAAAAAAAAAATTAAAATTCTTTTCAAAATTTATAGCCAAACAAAGTTTTTAAAACTCTTTTCAAAATTAATAATCAAACTATTTTCAAAACTCCATTTTAAAATAAAAATTTTAAAATATATTTTTTTATTTTGTTCTTTAAACTCTTTTCAACGCTAATGTTGAATCCATGATGATCAACCACTCTTTGGAATCCACCAAAGCTTTAGGTCTAAGTTTTCTGGAATCCACCGATAAACATCTCTCCCTTTTCATGAATAGCAAAACAAAAAAAAACCCTTAATATTTGTCAATATGTAATTCGCGAATAAAGCGATCACCTTCTATATATCAACGAAACTCATATATAAATACTCTTTAATATCGAACACTTTGTTTTCTCTTTTTCTCTAAGAATCTGGACAGATTTAACTCTAAAAATAGCAAACAACGCACTTTATACTAAACATAGTTGCAAAAACCGCTCGAGGGCACACTTTACGGCTTGAGCAGTGCGACTAAAGGCTGTGCTTACATATAAGCCAACCGCTATAGCGCAACATCTACCATTTGAGTGGTAAAAGACATTTCCAGAAGTTCAGAAAACATGTAGAGAAACTGGATGAACCACCTAATCGCTTGAGTACACGAATGTCTGCTAGAGCGCTCAAACAATTTTGACTTCTTCTTGGCTTCGAGGGGCACTACCCCTCAACCCTCATACTTAGTCAACGAAATGGCACACAAAGAGAGCTCAAAACAAAATACCGAACGTCAATATAAACTCCTTTACACAAGCACAACTCAAGTTGGATCTAAACACTTATGACTCACAAATACAATATAACGAATAAAAATATAACTGAATGGAGTTTTGTTCAATTGGATTGCCAATTACAAAAACCTAACAATTGGCATTCCTCTTTTGTTTCTTAGCTCTAGAACCTGAAATTCTCTTATTATAATGGATTAGGTTGTTTACTTAGTTTGCTATTGTTAAAAGTTTCTTAATTCCTCATAAAATTAAGTGCCGGCTCTTTCGATATGGGAGAAACGAGTTGACACAATATAGTGTGGAAACAGGCCTAAACTATAAAAAGGCACAGTGTCCACACCTATCTATACCCCTCTTGTGGATACCAATTCGAACCTACGTTGATGATCTAAACTGTCTACTATATAAGTATCGCAATAAAGGTCATCTATGTAAAAAAAAATTAACTTCATTGATATTCATAAACACTAGGGATGTAAAAAAAAATCGAAAAAATCGACCAAACTGATTGAACCGAACCAAAGTGGCTATATTTTGTCTGTTTTTTAACAAGAATTGGTCTGTGCGATTTTTAAATTTGAATTTTTGTTGGTTTTCAGTTTGGTATCAATTTAAGCACCTTGTGTACCGATCTAGACCGAAACCGACCGCTTCAACATATATATATATATAATGATAGTAATAAGTATAATAAATTATTAACCTTAATTAATTAACTTTATTATCTTTATAATCTAAGTTTGTAAACTCTTATTATATATAATGTTAACTCTAACTCATTATTATTGAAACATTAATATTTTTAAACTTTTTTTTTCTTTGTGCTTTTATTTTTGATAATTTAGGAATTGAAAAGTATGTATTAAATGGATGGATTGGATATGTTTAAAATGGTAGACAAATAACTAATTTAATATTTTTATATTAATTAATGATTATATTTAAAAGTGGCTCAAATTTGAAAAATCCTAAACCGATCAAACCGCACTAGTGGCAGAGCCAATAAATTAAGGTAGAGGGGGCACTTTATAATTTTAATTTTTTTTTTTGTGATCAACAATAAAATAATAATAATTTGATGAGTTAAATTTAAGTATAAAAATTTAATTATTTATTATTAATAGCAACTAATCAAAATTCTATAATAATGTGGAATAACTCGGACACAATAGTAATGTAAGTATGCAATTTTAGCACAAAAAATTACAAATTAAAATTCTTAATTTTAGAAAATAGAAGCAAATCATTTATAGAACAAATCATTATAAAATTTCTAGAAAAATATTAGAGAGAGTCTTGATTATAAAAATGTGTTTTGAATAGAAATTATTAGATAATCCCAGAATATTATGTAGTGTTGATGATTTGGTGCTTTGAATATAAGAAATCGTAACTTATACTAAGTGATTCACCTATTATCTTCCAATTACCTAACAACAATGAGTTACTATGTTTCATTCATAAAATTTGACACTAAATTATTGATTTAGACCACCACATAAATAACACCACATGATAATCTAAGAGTACTAAATAAACTAGATATTGTGTGTGAAAAATGCAACAAAAAAATAAATAAATAAAAATAAATAAAATAAATAAAAATTGAGGGGGGGCACGTTACTCCCCTAGTCCTGCTGTGGCTCCGCCACTGAACCGCACCGAACCGAACCATTTTGGTGCAGTATGTATTGGTGTTCAAAATAATCAAACCGACATTATCGGTTCGGTATAATTTTTTACCTAAATACTGACTGTACCAAACCGATTACATCTCTAATAAACACATAAACAAATCACATTTTGTTTTACAAAATAAACAGCAGATAAGGTTATAAACTTAAACCATTCATTTTAGAAAACAAAATATGATTTGTTTTCATGTTAATAGTTGCTTGATAAAGTTGACTTTTGTATGAATAACATTTATCGCGAGGCTTATGAAGTAAATTGTTCAGATCATCGATGTGAATCTAAATTAGGAATCATATGAGGAGTATGAACAGAAATAGAAAAATAAAATATATATGTAGAAGAACTTTTATTTTTCCCCATCTTTTGCTTAGCCACATTAAATTAGAGGCACAACCCACAAATGTGTTACTCTAACAGTGACTACAGAAATACTATGGATCATGAATAGATACTTCAAAATTTACCTTAAAATAAATTGTATGATGTAAATTTAAAATTAGTATGAAATCCATCTAAAACAATTATGATATATAAACTTATTTTTCTAAATACCTTTTTAAATTTATAATATTATTGTACATGACTACATGCATACAGAGGACCACATAAAATAAAAAAACAAAACATTATTCCATGAAAGTATATGAACAGCATTATTATTTCTCAACCAGCCACTCCACCCACTTAAAAACAAAAACTATCCCATTTCACCACAAATAAAGGAAGGGCCACCCCTATTATTCTTTAGAAAAACGCTTGGGAGTATTAATTAGTACTCCCGCTAATTAGGTGGCAGTGGGTTCCGTCAGTAATGATGTGATATTTTGATCTTAGAGTTGTATTTTTATTTTTATTTTTTATTTTTTTAATACATTAGTACTATTAGTAGTGGTGTTTTTAGTGGAATGAATCATTGTTGTTATTCTTAATTACAGATATATTCTACTATCTTTTTCACCAGAGCCACAGCATTCTCATTGGTGGGGTCATGCAAGTGGAAGCAATGATCCTGCCCTACGTTGTCCACAACCTTCCCTTTCCACCCACTCTTCTTCAGCGTGGCCCTACTTGGCTCTCTCAAGAGAAAAGCGGGGGAGCTCGAGGCGGGGGAGCCCGAATCCCCTGAAACTGCCATTTTGGATAAAAAAAAAAAATGTAAGGCAAGTGAAAATAAAAAAAAAAAAAATAATTTACTTAAAACGGAAATTAGAGGGATTCGGGGGAGGAAAATTCGAGCTACCAATCAAAATTGCTCTCTCAAATAGGGCCGGAGATAGGGTTATTTAAACCACATAACCACTTAAGTTTTGAAATATATGTAAGTTTATTATATACTTAACACGCATTTGTCATTTTTTTTTAAAATAAAGTTAGATTTAAAAAATTAAGGATGAATAATATTTACATTCCTTTTTAATAGTCACAGAGACCTCCCTTATAATTTTAATAATTATATTAATTTTTTTTTATCTTTTAAACTATTTTCAATACTCTCTCATCTGTTAAGTTTGTGCAAACGGCGTTAGTTGAGTATAAAGTGATGAAAATACTTATAAGTTAATTCATTCATTATCAACATAGGTAATTACCTTACCTCCTCTAAGGTTTTGCATATATATTTTAACATTATTTAATAAAATTCTTAAATTTCATATAATATTAAATAAAACTCTTAACTTATAAGACATTTAATGGGAAAAAAAATCGATTTTTATTAATAAAATACTTAAAAATAAACAATCTTTCTAAAATCAATGTCAGATAACAGTCTAATAATTTAATATGAGACTTATTTTGCACTACATACATAACATAAAATTTATCATTGTAAGTAATGTATTTATTAGTTGATTTTCTTTTTTAAAGTTGAAATAAATGGATTTTTTCCTTGGTAATTTGCATTATTTATTCATATGTAAAAAAATTATTATTTTATCTTTTTTCAATCATATATTACTTTCAAATTTTAATTTTTATCATTGAATCATTAAACTTCTATTTGATGCATATTAAACATATATAAAAAAAAAAAAAAAACGCATGTTAATATTTCTTACATTATTAAAAAAATTAAAAAATAAATATAGAAGTAAAAAAATCTTACATCTACTGAGATTTCTAAAAATTCAACCAAATTCATTCATTATTAACATTAATTTTAGCCTTAAATGCACTAATTTTAATTTGTCCTATTAAATATATATGAAATTATTATTTATTTTTCATAACTTTTTAAAAATATAAATGTACTTTCTTGAGTCTTTTTTTTTTTTTCATAACAAGTTTTTGAACCTTTATAAACAAAAAATAAAATAAAAATTCAACCATTAACGAGGGTGAGAAATTAATTTTAAGATTTAATTAATACGAATAGTTTAAATGAGATAAATATGGAGAAATAGTTTTCAAGTATCATATATAAGGAATTAATTGAGTATTTTATTATTTTCAAATAATTTCTAAATTCAAGTATAGATTAATTTTAATTTTAGGTGTAAAAAAATGATAATTTTTTTGAATTGTTTATTATTCTCAAATGATTTCTTGATCCTTCATTTCCTATCAACTAATTTCAATTTATTGTGAGGCAATTAGATTTTTTTTTTTTACTACTATATTTATTTTTAAATTTTTTTAACCATGTAAGAAATATTAACCTACATTTTTGTAAATATGCGTCGATTAGAAGTTTAATGAGTCAAATATAAAAATTAAAATTTGATAATAATATATGACTAAGAAAAGATAATTTAGAGAGATTGCTTATTTTTAAGTATTTTATTATTGAAAATTAAGTTTTTTTTTTTCATTAAATGATTTAATATTGTGTTAACAATTTAAGGGTTTTATTTACTATTGCATGAAATTTAAGAATTTTATTAAATAATGCTAAAATATGTATAGATATTTAATAATATATATGTAAAAGCTCAGGGGAGATGAATGAAAATTCTCATTTGAATAGATAAAGTAATTAATGGGCAATTTTGTTATTTTTGGTATTATAACCTATGATATTAGCATGACATTTGTATGATATCATTAAATTCTGTTAAATAGCATAATAGTAGACGAATCTTGATAATAGTTTCAAAAGTAAAAAATGTTAATATAATTATTGAGACTATAAAAAATAAAAAAAAATCTTATAATTATCAAAAACCTTACCGGAGGTAAGTGTAATTTATCCAAATATTAATTGGTGTAAGTTGTTGCCTTTTGTTTGGCTATTTATGTAAAGTATTAATTTATTGTTATTTTTTGGGTAGATTAGATTGCAAAGTGACATTCAACTGTAGGACGAAGCTACATCAACAAGTCACACACCCAACATCAAGCAAATTTGACAGACTGGCTGTTGCATCTAACTTGCACGCAAGTCCCGCTCTGACTTTCATAGTTTGTGATGGAAAGATTATATATTTAAATTTTGATCATATATATAGTTATTAAAATTTATTTAAATATATAAAAAAAATTACAATAAAAAAAAATAAAATAATTCAAACTAAAATATTAAATAAAAAGTGTACAAATTGTATACTTAAATATCACCTGTGTCATATTTTTAATTATAAAATTACTAATCAAACTTATATAATTCAACTCATTAACTAATCATTTTTAATTGATTAAATTGCTAATACATTCAATTTTTCTTATGATATAGTTGACCATGGTAAAATTCAATCAATTTTAAATTTAAAAAATTTCTTTTTCTCGAAACAAATGTAACTAATATAATTAATTGTATTTTATACGCAATCTATGAATTTGATAAACAAGTATCCATTAATTTAAAATAATTCACTATATCAATCAACGCTTTGGTTTTTGTCAATAAAAATAATTATTCATTTATTTTAAATAATTCACCGCATCAACTAAGTTTTGAATTTTCATCAAATTTTATTGGGATTTTTCAAATTCATGTAGACTTTTTTTTTTTATTTTTTAATTTTTATGAATTAGTATAATAGCTATAAAAAATGGGGCCTTTTTTTTAACTCAAATTTAAAGAGACGGCTATGTCAAACGCATTTCACAAATTTCATTGCTTTTGTAGCTATATATCAATTGAAAAAATAAATAATTCTTTCTGATGTATCGAAAAAAATAAATAAATAAATATTTGAGGCCCACAAGATTCACAATTGTACATACATGATAAGTTATAATTAATTTTTAATTTATTATAAATTTATTTATCATGTCATTGAGGGTGACTACTTTATAACATTACCGAATCATAGGCAGCGTTTAGTTGTCTTTTCAAATCATGATTTGGATATATACAAAAAAAAAAAAAAAGAAAAGAAAAAAAAGAAAAAAAAAAAAAAGTATCAATAAATCTCAAATTTGAGAATGTTAACCCATTTAGTCCCAAAGATTTTTTGTTAGATTAATAAGTCATATTTTCTAAGAAGTTTACTATAGGCCTTTTAATGATTTCCCTTCTTTTCAAATATCAAACATTATTCATTCAACATCAAACATTAGCAACGTCAGGATTATTCATCAAACATCAACCACTAAATATTAAGATTATTCATCAAACATCAAACATTATCCATCAAACATCAAACATCAGATTTATGAGTAACATCATCGAAACAACATCAAACATCACAACATCATCATCAAAACAATATCAAAATAACGATTAAATAATTTTTTAAATAATGATTAAACATCAAAATAACGATTAAAATAACATCAAACATCAAAATAACGATTAAACAATCATCATAACAATTTGTTTGATCAAACATCATCATAATTTATTAGCCCTAAACACACAAACCCATATCTGAAAAAATGAAGATGGATATATAAATATATATATATATATATAAAGAGAGAGATTCAATTCTCATCAATCTTCAGTATCAACTCTCACGACGACCACCACCACCACGGAACCCGCCGCCTCCGATGGAAAGATCCAATGGGAGAATCGGATCGTAGGATCGGACCCGCCTGAGGACTCGATCTTAGCGTCTCGATTCTATGGGTTCGGAAAAGAAATGGGTGTGGAAGAGAGTAGTGAGCGAGGAGGAGGAGACGATGGGGTGGTGATTGACATCGTAGGCGAAGTCGGGACCGACCTTGGAGACGTAGGCGGAAGGAATAGAGAGGCCGTCGAGGACGGCAGAGATAAAGGCCGCGGTGCCACCGAGGCTATCAGCGATTACAACTTCGTCTTTGATGAGGACATCGTGGCAGTAATTCCCGACGATTAGGCCACGACAAAGGTGTTCTTGTTCTTGATTTTCTCTGACCATGGGTGAGATTATTGGAGCTAGAGGATCTCAATTTGTTCTTGTTCGATGATGTTTGAACATGGTCGATGTTGTTGATGTTCAATGTTTGTTGATGTTCTAAATGTTCTTGATGTTCTGAATCTTCTGAATGTTCTGAATGTTCCTGTTGATGATGTTCAATGTTCAATGTTCTGAATGTTTTCATAAATGTTTAATGTTCTGAATGTTCAATGTTCTCAATGTTCAATGTTTTCATAAACATCAGCAACATCTCAATGTTCAATGTTCAATGTTCTGAATGTTTTCATAAACACAAGATTCGATGATGTTCAATGTTCTTGAATGTTTTGAATGTTTGAACATGGTCTTCATGTTTCTGAATATTCGATGTTGATGATGTGCTTGAATGTTCACGAAGATGTTGCTGATGTTTGTTTGATGATATACCAAAAATAATCAGGACTAAATGGTTTAATAAAAAACATTCAGGACTAATTAGTATAACATTTATTAAAATAGGATTTATGAATAATTTTTCCAAAAAAGAAATTAAAATTCTCTTCAAAATTTATAGCCAAGCAAAGTTTTTAGAACTCTTTTCAAAATTAATAATCAAGCTCTTTTCAAAACTCTATTTTAAATAAAATTTTCAAAAAATATTTTTTTATTTTGTTCTTTAAACTCTTTTCAATGTTGATGTTGAATCCATGATGATAAGTCACTCTCTGGAATCCACCAAAGCTTTAGGTCTAAGTTTTTTGGAATCCACCGATGAACATTTCTTCCTTTTTGTGAATAAAAGAACAAAAAAAAAAAAAAAAAAACCTTGATGATTGTCAATATGTAATTTGTTAATAAATCGATCACCTTCTATACATCAACGAAACTCATATATAAACACCCTCCAATCATAATTTGTTTGATTTGGTTTTGAGAGAGTAGTTTTTAAAAATTGTTTTGGGGAGAGAGTTTAGAAATTTTTTTGGTTTGTTTGATTGTGTATTTTGAAAGTAGTTTTGGAGTTTTGGAGTTTGGAATGATTTGATGGTGTTTTGGGAAGTTGGTAAAAAGTTAATTTTTTGACTTTTTTTGTGGCTTTTTTGGCAAAAAGTTGGGTTATTTTAGGTAAAAAAGTTAAAAAGCCAAAAGCTGGCTTTTTACCAATCTTCCCAAAGTGCCTTTGTTGTAATTGAGTAGATGTGTATGAGAGAAAAAGTAATTGAGAATGAGAGAGGAGAGAGGAGAGAGAAAAAGTGATTAATTGGTGTGTAAGAGGGAGAAAGTGATTTTAGAAATTATTTTGGAAAAATTACCAACCAAACAAGTTTTTTAAAAAAAATTTCTCAAAATCACTCTACAAATCCAAACCAAACATACCCTTTGTTTTTCCTTCTTCTCTAAGAACCTGAATAGATTTAACCCTAAAAATAGCAAATAATGCACTTTATACTAAACATAGCTACAAAGACAACTCGAGCGATACAATTAAAGGCAGTGCTTACATATAAGCCAATCGCTATAGCGCAACATCTACCATTTGAGTGGTAAATCATGTTTCTAGAAGTTCAGAAAACATGCAGAGAAACTGGATGAATCACTTAATCACTTGAGCACACAAATGACCGTTAAAACGGTCAAACAATTTTGACTTCTTCTTGGCTTCGAGGGCACTATCCCTTGACCCTCATACTTAGTCGGCGAAGTGGCAAACAAAGAGAGCTCAAAACGAGATACCGAATGTCAATATAAACTCTTCTACTTAGGCACAAATCAGGTTGGATCTAAACACTCAAAACTCACAGATACAATAGAATGAATAAAAATATCACTAAATGGAATTTTGTCCAATAGGGATTGCCAATTACAAAAACCTAACAATTGGCATTCCTTTTTTGTTCCTAGCTCCAGAACTTGAAATTCTCTTGTCATAACGGATCAAGTCTTTTACTTAGGCCTCGTTTGGGAATAGGCTAATTTAATAATTTTTTGACTATTTGGCTAAAATATGAGCTAAAAAAAACTAGTATGTTTGGGATGATTTTTTAGATTTTTACAAAAAGATGTGTAAAAAGTAAAGAGAAAAGAGAATTTTTGACTTTTTGGTATGTGTTGTTGGCTTTTTGGCTTTTTTAGTAACTTTTTGGCTTATTGGCTAAACCGGCCTGTTGCCAAACGAGGCTTTAGTTTCTATTGTTAAAGGTTTCTTAATTCCTCATAAAATTAAGTGTCAACTCTTTCGATGTGGGATAAGCGACTCGACACGATATAGTGTGAACGGGCATAAACTACAAAAAGGCATGGTGTCTACACCTATCTATACCCCTCTTGTGGGTACCAATTCAAACCTACGTCGATGATCTAAACCGTCTACTATATAAGTCTCACAATAAAGGTCATCTATGTAAACAATTAATTTCATTGATATTTATAAACACATAAACAAATCACATTTCGTTTTACAAAATAAATAGCAAATGGAGTTTGTAAATTTAAACCATTCATTTTAGAAAACAAAATATGATTTGTTTTCATGTTCATAGTTGCCTGATAAGTTGACTTTTGTATGAATAACATTTATCGTGAGGCCTATGAAGTAAATTGTTCAGATCATCGATATGAATCTAAATTGGGAATCGCAAATCTACTAAATAATACAAAAAGTCAAAAAATCACTATCCTATTTAAGTCGCATCATATTATTTAAATCACATCACCTCTCTAACACATCACATCAAACCCAACCCATATAAGCCAATAAGTCAAAAAGTACACTTTTTTAGAACATCCCAAACCAAAGTATAGAAAAATGAAATATATATGTAGAAGAACTTACATTTTTTTCCCCATATTTTGCTTAGCCAAGTATAATCTCAACCCACAAATGTGTTACTCTAACAGTGACTACAGAAATACTATGGATCATGAATAGATATTGCAAATTTTACCTTGAAATAAATTGTATGATGTAAATTTAAAATTGTATGAAATTCATCTAAAATAATTATGATGTATGAATTTATTTTTCTAAATACTGATTAAATTTATAATATTATTGTAAATGACTACATGCATACAGAGGACGCGTCCGGATCCTCTAGAGTATTATACCTAGAGTGATCTCCTAAAGTGAAGAGAGGGAGAGAGACACGTGTCCCACTCAGTCTTTCAAGGGCTGAGATTCAACCTCACCAAAACGACGTCGTTTTGGTGGGTAAATTGAAACAGAAAAAAAAAAAAAAAAAATCAGAATTTTCTTGTTCTGGGTTTCTTTCATCGTTCCTGGGAAAGTTGTGATTCAGGTTGTCTTCTTCTTCAACTGTGATCAAAGAAAAAACATGGATAATGAAAAGAAATTTCAAGAAAATCAGATTCAGGTTGTCTTCTTCTTCAACTGTGATCAACAACAACATGGTGTATTCCTAGTTCTTGTCCATGGAAGATTGGAAACTCCAAATCTCTTAACAAATCCATATACAATACAGAGCTGAAGAAGAAGTCAAAGAGAGAGTCAACCACTTCATTATCTCACCATTTCAAGAACTTTAAAAACACCCACATAAAAACAACTTCACATACAGAAACTTTAAAAAGAAAAAGAAAAATGACAGCCACCGGAGGGAGTTCGGGGAGGAGATCGGTCATGTTGGCGACGGAGGGAGGAGATCGGCCACCGGAGTTCGACGAAGAAGATCGGCCATGCCTCCTCTTCTCTCCTCTCAGTCCTTCTCTCACTAACTCTTCTCTCCTCAATCTCTATTTGCAGTTTGCAGATCCGAGAGGGAGGAGGAGAGAGAGTTGAGGAAATAGAGATTTTGCTCCAAAAAAAAATAGAGATTAAGGAAAACCAGAGACAACCCTTGTCCAAGAGATTGATTTATTTATTGTTTGATCGAGAGGGAGGAGAAACCAGTAGATCAAGAACAAGATCTTCATTCTCTCTCTCTCTCTCTCTCATTTCAGATTTGCATTTCCCCAACCTTCGACTTTTTGAAATCCCTCAATCTGTATTTTTTTTTTTTTTTTTTTGAAATTCCTCACCAAAACGACGTCGTTTTGGTGAGGAATATTCTGAGCCGTTCGATCCTCCACTTTAGGAGATCACTCTAAAGAGTTACTCTAGAGGATCCGCTCGCACAGAGGACCACATAAAATAAAAAACAAAACATTATTCCATGGAAGTACATGAAGCCACTCCACCCTCTAGAAAACAAAAACTATCCATTTCACCACAAATAAAGGCAGGGCCACACCTATCATTCTTATTTTTGGTTGATGAAATCAACAATCTTTTTAACCAGAGCCACAGCATTCTCATTGGTGGGGTCATGCAGGTGGAAGTAATGATCCTGCCCTACATTCTCCACAATCTCCACGCTCCCTTTCCACCCACTTTTCTTCAGCCTCTCATAGTAGGCCGTACCTGGCTCTCTCATAGGATCATTCCCAGCAACGAACATCAACACCCTCTCACACCCTATCACTGCCAGATCCTCTACGGGCGGCTTCATCCTTGGATCATCAAACCCACTGTTCGTCGGACACATGTATATCCAAATCTTATCATCCTCTTCCACTCCCCCAAAATACGGGTGGGCCATAAACGCCCCGACGAGTTTCACTCCGGGTAACCCGATTGTTCCGACCCGGTAAGCCAACGTGTGAGCCATGTTCCCTCCGGAGCTATCTCCGCCGACGAATGCACGGCTGAAATCGGCGTGATCGTTCAACCAAGGCTCGGCTCCATCTCTGGTACTGTGGGCGGCGACCCACCGGAGCACAGCCCAAGCGTCGTCATAGCAAGCCGGTATTGGGTGTTCCGGAGCGAGACGGTATTCGACCGAGACGACGATGGAGGTGGATTCGGCGGCGAGGAGGCGGGCGTGGCGGTTGTAGTGGGGGGTGAAGGCGGACATCATGGCGAATCCGCCACCGTGCATGTAAAGGACGAGGGGGAACGTGTGGGTCGGGTCGGGTAATTTGGGAAGGAATATTCGGGCTGAGACTTCGGGTTCGTTGGAGATGACGACGTCTTTGGATCGGACGCCGGTGGTGGGGTCGTCGGAGGGAGGGATTTTGACGGGCGGCCAGCTGATTTTCTCAACCCGGCCGTCTTTGAATACTTTGAGGAAGCGAAATTCGTGTAGTATTTCGGAGTCGGTTAAATCCATTATGATTCTCACCAAAAAAAAAAAAAAAAAAAAAAAAAAAAAAAAAAAAAAAAACACACTCACTCACTCTCTCTCTTCTCTCTCTCTCAAATAATTTTAGAAAAATGAGTGAGACTCCCTTTGTAGAGGACTCCCATAACCCCCTTATTGATCTACACCATTCATGATGTATGGGGCTTACTCATGTATGTATGGGGTCCACATCATGAATGGTGTGGATCACAAAAGAGATTGTGGGGGTCCTCCACAAATAGGGTCTCTATCATTACTGATAATTTTATTACGCATATATGCACCTTTAAGTGGTGTTTGATTTTTATTTTTGGCTAAATAAGTATCAAAAGATTAAAAAAAAAATCAAAAAAAAAAATTCTATTCCAAAGTTAAAAAGTCAAAAAAATCAATCAAAAATACCAAATGAACAAATAAGTCCCAAGTTAAAAAAGCCAAAAAAAAATTAAAAAAGCCAACTAAAAAAGTTATTAACAAACGAAGGCTTAATTCAGGGAAAGAACTTAAGACGCCCACCATTTTTGATCATACAATCTCTAATTAATTTGTGACCACACATTATATATATATATATATATGTAGATATTTTTTTTCTCTACTTTCTCTCCTCTCCCTCTCTCACAAATGTGTGGAGGTGCTGGCGTGTTGGAGGTCTGGATTATTTCCCTTAATTCAGTTTTTTTTCTTCTATAGTTATTATTATTTTTTAATTATAATATTATTTTGAGATTTTGATTATAATTTTCTTATACTTTTTAGTTATGATTCAAAAAATATAAAGCTATGTCATTTTTTTTTCTACAATTATAAGGTATATATATAGTCTTTCCCAGGTATATATGTATAAGTGTGTACAATATGTACCTTACAATTAAAAAAATAATATAATTTTATACTTTCTGAGTCATAATTAAAAAAATATCATAATTAAAAACTTTTGACTTATAACTAAAATAATATCATAATTAAAAAAATTGATCATAATTAAATAAATATAACATAATTAAAAATATATATATGGTATTGTAACAAGCCCGCGAGGGACCTCGCTACAGTTCGGACTCGATTTTGTCGCGGTTCCAAATCTTGAACCAAAGAGTCCAAATCCGGCAAATCGTTTTTGAAGAAAAACAGATTTTTTGAAAAGAAGTACCAAACATGGACTGCTTTGCGGATATGAGTCGCCACCTAAATATTTTTTAAAATGGGAAATTTAGGAAACCCTAACTCGTGCCAAAGGCCACGTGTCCGTCATCACCAAAGTTGGCTCGGGAACTTGGGTACGATTGGGAAGGTCACATCGTGAGCACCACTTCGCCCGATCAAAGACCAACCTCTACTAACCATGATATCTGTTTTGAAAACTTTGTGAGTTCTTATTAGGTTATTAGCCTAGGTTACTATGTGATCTTGTATGACATACAAGTATAGACTGAATCGCCTGAATTGGAACAAAACACTTCGTGTTTGTTTTTGAAAATGGTTTGATGGTGCTACCCGCAGGTAGGCTAAGACGCGGATTTGCCACCCTCGGGTGGGTTTAGAAAACATGATTTTGCCACTATCTAGTGGGCTTAAAACAAGCAGTCGATGAATTGTTCCAATTCAGATAATTCAACCTCCACCCACAGGCATTCAAGGCAGTTATAGCACATAAGCAGTTAGTCTCATGGTAAGCATGCAATCATGGCAACACTCACACGCATGCAAGGATGCTAAAGCATAAAAACTCACTGAGTACTCCAAGCCAAAACAGGAAACTGATTAGAAATCATCCATGATCCTAAATGTGCTGAAATGCCTAATGCAACACATGCAAAGATGCAACTATAGCAGGCTCGGCTATTCTAAATATGGCATATGGAATGCTACAGCTAACATGTATTCAATTTGGAATTGAAATACAAATGCAGTTTGTATGATCTTGTAGAGGCAGTGCGTGCAAAACAGATGAATGATGCAAACATGCTGTCATACTGTATGCTAATTGAAATATGCCCTATATCTAACCATCGTAAGCAGGTAAATAAAAGGGAGAAAGACGTGGGGTTGGAAGACATACATCGCACTCACCTACACTTATTACAATTTTGCCATCGCGCAGAGGGTCCGAATAAATAATAATACAGACCCGAATAAAAGAATAATACAAATCGAAATATACAGAATAATACAGATTCCTAATTAATTTACAAATTAAATAAGGAAAGACTGTAAACTGGCATGCAAGTCAGGGGGTGCCTTGCTTCTGATGAATAGTGTATGCTGGGTTGCCTTCGCTTGGAAATCCACTGGGATGCCCCAGTTAGCCTCTGTTTGCAATTTTTCTCGAAATGCGTGCCAGACTCCGAAAAGCTACTGATTCTTCATTTCTTTGCAGAGAAGCGAGGAAAGGGCATAGCAGTGTATTTCACAAATATATGCATGCCTCGATCCTCGTGCCACCAATCACGCATCTCGATGCATGATGGCCGAGGAATCGGATTGCACAACTCAATATAGGATGAATGCACATGGAAATACAACTAGACCTAACTCCATCATGGATGATCCGGAGTGTCGGTGACTTGGGAATTGAGACTTCGTTAAAATCGGAGTGCACCTCGTTTTCCGTGCCCGGGCTAACTCTTATCCCGAACACGATGCAATATGCATGATGTGCATGAATGCAACTAAAATACAATCCTAGCATGCACAATGCTATGGAAAATGAGATACCTCGAAATGCGTGCGCGCGGGCACGCAAATCGAGGTAATGACATAAAAGCATGAAATGACATGAAATATGATATACAATGAGACTAAAATGAGATGTCTTGAAATGCGTGCTTGCAGATCATAAGCCGAGAAAAGGGCATACGGAATGCGACAGGACTAAAATGAGATATGCGATGCAATATGGGCTTACACCAACATGAGTGAGCCTCAGCCACACTCACATTGGAGGCTATCGGATAAAAGTGAGGTGCCTCGAAATGCGTACGCATGGGCACGCAAACCGAGGCAATGGCATACGGAATGCGATGAGACTAAAATGGCATATAGAATGCAAAATGGACTTACACTAACTTGAGTGAGCCTCAACCACACTCACATAAGAAGCCGTCGGATAAAAAGTGAAGTGCCTCGAAATGCGTGCACACGGGCACGCAAACCGAGACAATGATATATAGGCATGAAAATGGTACAGAAATGCAATGATGGGCTTATACCAACATGAGAGAGCCTCAGCCTACTCACATAGGAAGTCAATGAATGAAAACGGAGTGCCTCGAAGTGCGTGCTTGCAGCGCAAAACCGAGGCAATGCACTAAGGCATGAAATGACGTGGAAAATGATATGCAAGCATGCAAACCAAATTTCAGCAGCTAAATGAAGGGGAAAACAGCCCCGAAATGATACGAAATGACAATCAATGCATGAAATCATCCCGAAATGTGATTTTAAGTACCCGAAATGGCCTACGGCTATGCTAAACATGCAAAATTGGTACATGAAAGCAAAAACAGTAGCAAGGAAGCCCCAAAAATAGCATCTTTTCAGTGCAAAACATGGCCAAATTGTGAGCATAGATATGGCAACAATGGCATGCAAAAATGGGGGAAAAGAGGAGAATTACAAAGCAAGTAGTATATACAATGCTCAAACCAAAAAAAACAGTTCTACAACATTAAAGAGGGACCAAAAATATGCATATTTACAAAAGATTACATCTCCCAATTCAGTGTGTAGATATGATAAACAAAGCATGCAAAATAATGAGCCAATGAAGGCTATAACACAAGGTACCATAAGCATACACCAAAAAACTTCGGACCCTTAACAAAATATGAAGAATGGGCCAAAATAAGACACTTTATAAGCCTGATGAAGGCCGAAAATAGAGGCTAAGAAAGCCTAAAAAAGCATGCAATTTTACGGAAAATGTGAGGGATATAACATGAAGTACCAAAACCAATCATCAAATGGCCTAAGACTCTTAACAAAATATGATGAGAAGGCCAAAATAAGGCTCTTTTTAGGCCTGATGAAGACTCAAAACAGTGACCAAATAAGCTCAAAGAGGTATGCAAAACATGGCCAAAGAGAGGTACAAAGAGAGGCCATTCATGGAGGCACCAAACAAGATTGGTCCCTTCTACAATGTTGTAGAGGGACACAAAATAAGCTCATAATCAGTTTATAGCATGCTCCAAAAATAAATTCATATAGGCTAAAAGTAGCATGCAAGTTTACGGTAAAATGGAAGAATTTCAAAGGAAGTGCATGCTAGAGCCACCAAACATGATGGAGCCCTTATTCAATGTTGAAGAGGGGCTCAATATAAGCCCACTAACAGTATATATGAGGCTCAAAATCAGATCATTCAAAAGCCAAACAAAGCATGCGAATAATTGGCATAAAGGGTGATATTGAAAGAGGTGTATGATAGAGGCACCAAGTGAGGTTGAGCCCTTCTACAATGTTGTAGAGGGGCTCAAAATAAGCACAAAAGCAGTAGGGGTCAAAGCCCAAAACAAAAGGGAAATAGGGTACAGAATTGATAGAAAATAATGCTAGAAAAAGGGATTTAGAGGCTTACCCTTGGAGATCCAACTTTG
This sequence comes from Camellia lanceoleosa, assembly GCA_025200525.1. Classification (NCBI taxonomy): domain Eukaryota; kingdom Viridiplantae; phylum Streptophyta; class Magnoliopsida; order Ericales; family Theaceae; genus Camellia; species Camellia lanceoleosa. The sequence continues at coordinate 88,002,629 of CM045761.1, forward strand.
GTGGCTTCTTGACTTGAAATTGTTGCTTGTTGGCCTCTGAAAATCACTCCTTCTTGCTGAAATGGAGTTGTTGATGGTGGTGCTTAGGGTTGATGAAGGATTGGCCTAGATGCTTGAGGGTTTTTGAGTTTTGGAGATAGAAAATGGAGGTTTTGAGAGAGGTATTTGAGACCAAAATTTCTAACCCTAGCAAAGGAGGAGGGCAGCCCTTTAAATAGGCAAAAAGGGTGTAAAAGGGAGGAAATGGAGGCAAGATTTCCTCCCAAAATATCCCCTGAGGAGAGATATTTTGCAAAAATATCCCGCATTGAAAAATTTGGGAAAGCCGGGCCAGGTGGCTTTCTAGAAGGTGGCCGGCCGGCCACCCCAACTGGTCGGCCAGCCACTCCCCCTGGCCGGCCGGCCATGGCCCAAAAATGAAATCATAAATTTCTGGCCGACCACCAAGGTTTAGGGTCCTCCCAAGTGTGTAGAATAAGGCCCCAGGTTTGGAATCTGGCAACACTGGAACAAGAGTCACAACATAGAACTTGAAGGAGAGGCTCAAAAGTGAAATTAACAATTACTGGCCGACCACCACTTTTTGGTGTCCTCCCATGTGTGTAGAACAAGGATCCAAGGTTGGAATTTGGCAACATTGAAACAGGATTCACAACATTGCATTTGAAGAAGAGGCTCAAAACTGAAAATCACAATTACTGGCCGACCACCACTTTTTGGTGTCCTCCCATGTGCCCTCATCACAGATATGTACCCCCGGCTCGAAGAAAATATCCCTAGGGTGTTCAACATTGGCCTGGAAGTGAGCAAAACGGGCGCCGGAGGAGCGAAATTGGTTTTCTGGAACAATTGCTGGCCTCCCACCCTCCAGTGATCTTCTTGATGTTAAAGCAGAGGTACCTGCCAAAATTGAACAAAAAACGATGCGAAATGAATGCTCGGGGCCTAAATCATCAGCGCAGTCTGTCCAAAAATTAGAAAACAACCGAAAGTGGGCGACGTCGCTGGTGGGTACCAGAGGTCCCAGTGTCCCTCGGTATGATAAAACTTAAGTCCATGCCAAAAACCGGAGAAATCGGAGATGGTTGGGCGGTCCCGAGCCGAGGCACACGCCTGAGCCTGAAAATCGGGAAGACTCGAAATGGGCAAAACGGCCTACGGCCACGAAATGTAGCCCACGGCCACCGAGAGATAGCCTACAGGACCACTCCCTTCCCTCAGAAAAGAAAACAGAGAAAACCGAGTCTGGTTCGCAAACCGAGGCAAGACACAGAAGAGAGTTCGGAAGTTCGGAGACAGGGCGCACGGCCGCGACTCTGAGACTTCGGAACGAGCACGATATGCAACATCACCAAGCGCTCAATCGGTGACGTCTGAGTCTTAAGGTCGGTCAAAAATGGGGTGTCTACAGGTATGTCTTTTTCAGCTGTGTATATTAGGATTTATGCGAAGATGCATATAGAGTACATAATGTGTTTAGTGTGAGTTTCAAATCAAGTTTTCACCCTTATATTTGAATGTTATGTTTGGTTTGAGTTTTCACACTATGATTCCAAACCAATTTCAAAACACATTTTGAAAACATGTTTGGTAAATCAGACAATTTTTGAATTTTTGGTCTACTCGGTCGTGTCTTTTAAGAACGGCCTGGAGGATAAATGCACGCTTCGGAAGTTGCTGGCAAAAACTTTATCAAAGAGTATGGAGGAGCTTATGGCACGGATTGAGAAATATGCTAGAGCAAAAGAGGATACATCAAGAACGAAAGCACCGAAACAAAAGAAGAGAAACGGTCGCCAAAGCAAGGCCGAGGTAATACTGGTTTTAACAGGTAGAAAACAAGGTTGAGGGCTGTGCAATCACCACTGTGTTCCAGATCCCGGTTTATAAAGTTCTAGAAAGAATCAAGAACCAGCCGTATTATAGAGCGCCGGAGAGGGTCCCTAGCGAGTTTATGAAAAATGAGCCTTGGGAAACATTATGCCTACCATAATGAAGATGGGCACTTAACCCAGGGGTGCAGGGCTCTGAAGGCGCACTTGGAGGATCTGGTCAGACAGGGTCATCTGCGAGACCTAGTAGATGAGACCAAAACAAGGGAAGAACAAGCAAGACTGCCCTAGGCATCGGCCGCTCCATCTTTGCCATCGCCACCACAATAAACATATGGACCTCGGGTGATCAATGTTATTCACTCAAAGGCTAATGAGAATAAGATGCGTGGGAAGACTCAGAGAGTGAGGCATCTGCAGCATATGTATCAGGTCCAACAGAAGAAGCCTAGGACCAATAGATACCAAGGACCAATGGTCTATTTTACCGAGGCAAACCTAGATATGGTATAGCACCCACACAATGATGCCTTGGTGATAACATTAAAGATTGGGGACTGCTAGGTAAGGTGCATACTAGTTGATCAAGGCAGTTCTTCTGACATCATGTATGTTAGATGTTACAAGGAGCTTGGCCTTCACCCAGATGATTTAGAACAATCCAACAGCCCGATGGTTGGATTCAACCAAATGTTGACATAGCCTCTAGGAGCCATGAATTTGGAAGTGCAAGCAAACATGAAGGAGGTAAACACAGAGTTTACAGTAATTGGCACTTATTCCCCTTATAATATTATCTTGGAAAGACCGTGGTTGCACGCAATGAGGGTTGTTCCCTTAACATTGCACCAGTTGTTGCGGTTCCCAATGGAGCGTGGAATTGAAGAGGTCAGAGGGGATTAGGTGTAGGCAAAAAATTACTCAATGGCAGCAATGAAATCCAACTACAATGTGCAAGAGGCAGAAACAGTATAAATTGAAGATGAGGACATAGAGGTCCTGGATGACGTCGGCAAAGAGCCGGCCGACAAGAGTGAGAAAGCCTTAAAGAAAATTCTAATAAAAGAAGGTGATGTAGAGCGCTTCTTCGTTCTCGGCTCAGACTTAACCGAGGAGGAGGAAAGGGAGTTGGAGGCTTTCTTGCAAGAAAACATAGAAGTGTTTTCCTGAATGCCATACGAGATACCTGGCATTGACCCCGAGATCACTTGCAATAGGCTCAATGTAGTCAGGTCGGCTAAACCTGTCATTCAGTAGGCAAGGAGGCTGACGTTGATTCATGTGGAAGCAGTAGAGGAGGAAGTGGACAAGCTGTTGAAAGCCAAGGCTATTCAGGAGGTGAACTACCTAACCTGGATGTCCAACATAGTAGTTGTGAAAAAGAAGAATGAAAAGTGAAGGGTCTGCGTGGACTTCACCAACCTGAATAAGGCTTGTCCTAAAAATAATTTCCCTCTGCCTAAAATTGTTCAGCTGGTGGATGCCACTTCAGGGCATGGGAGGATGAGCTTCCTGGATGCTTAAAAGAGATACCACCAAATAGCAATGTATCCCCCTAACGAGGAGAAGATTGCATTCATCATCCCAAAAGGGCTATACTACTATAGAGTGATACCTTTCAGGTTGAAAAATGCAGGAGCAACCTACCAGAGGTTAGTGACCAAAATATTTACATCTGATTGGCAAGACAGTAGAAGTATACATTGATGACATGGTCGTGAAGACCAAAGAACTTGGAAATCATCTTACCGACTTGAAGGTAGTTTTTAATATCCTAAGAACATATCGGCTCCGACTTACACATTTGGAGTCGGGTTTGGTAAGTTCCTGGGATACTTGGTTACCAGAAGGGGTGTTAAGGCAAGCCCAGATCAAATTAAGGCCATTCTTGACTTAAAGAGCCCAACCTCAGTGAAGCAGGTCCAGATTTTGACTGGCAAGGCGGCAGCCCTGAACAGATTTATCAGCCGAAGTACTGATAAATGTAAACTATTTTTTAGTTTGTTAAAGAATGACACAAATTTTTTGTGGACGGAAGAGATTGACTTAAAAAAGTACCTAACAACAGCTCCAGTTTTATCAAATCCAGTACTTGGAGAAGAATTGTTCCTATACTTGGCAGTTTCAAAACACGCAGTAAGAACGGTAGTAATCCGAGAGAAGGAGGGAGAACAAAAAGTGATATACTATGTGAGAAAAACTCTAGCAAGAGCAAAAACCAGGTACTTGTCCCTGGAGAAACTGACATTAGTCCTGGTGATGGCTTCTAAAAGTTAAATCACTACTTCCAAGTCTACAAGATTGTGGTGCTAACAGAGCATTCTCTAAAGTACTTGTTACAGCATGGAGATTTGACAAGAAGAGTAACCAGATGGGCAATAATTGTGGGCCAATATGACTTGGAATTTAGGCCTAGAACAGCAATCAAAGGTCAGGTTTTGGTCGAATTTGTGGCCAAGTTCACGCCTGGTGCCATCCCCCGTCGGGCTCCGGTGAGCCGCGACTTAGGATGTCTAGAAGAACCAAAGGAAACTCAACTAGGACCAAAGAACCTTACGTCGGCAAAGCCAAAGAAGGTAGAAGAAAAGCCAAAGCCCTGCGACATCTACATTGGTGGCTCATTCTGCCTGTTTGTTGATAGAAGTTCAAAACGTCAATAAACAGGTACAGGAGTAGTGTCAGTATCGCCAGATGGGCGAATGTTAGAGCAGTCTATTCGTTTGGGGTTCAAGGCCTCAAACAACGAAGCAGAATACGAGGCACTAATTGCTGGACTAAAGCTAGCAGCAGCAATGGAAGCCGATGAGGTGGTAGTCTTCTGTAACTCTAGCTTATTGTGAATCAAGCAACGGGTGAATATGCAGCCTGAGATGAAAGGATGATAGCCTATATCAAAGAGGTTGATAGCCTATATCAAAGAGGTTGTCAAGCTGCTTACACTGTTCCATGATTGCCGACTATAGCAAGTTAGCCGAAATGATAACAGTCATGCCGATGCCTTGGCTAACCTAGCCAGTGCAATGAAAACAAAAGAGACAAGGACAATAATGGTTGATTATTTGTCAAGCCCAAATGTAAAACCACTGATCACAGAGTACAAAGCAATATGTGTAGAAATAGGTCCAAGTTGAATGGATGTAATAGTAATGTTCCTAAGAGATGGCAAGTTGCCGGACGACAACAAAAAAGCGCATAAGACTAGATTGAAGTCGACCAGGTTCTACTTGTCAGCAGATGGCCATCTCTACAGAAAATCCTTCATTGGGCCCCTTCTAAGATGTGTGCATCCATCTCAGGTTGAAGATTTTTTGTGTGAAATACATGAAGGAGTTTGTGGAAGCCATGCAGGGGGCATGTCACTTGCCTATAGAGCCATATCCCAGGGATACTAGTGGCCATACATGCAAAAGGATGCTGAAGCCTATGTCAGAAAGTGTGAGAAGTGTCAAAGGTTCGCCCATTTGATAGATCAACCAGTAACAGATCTAAACCCAGTGTCCAGTCCTTGGTCGTTTGCCTAGTAGGGCATGGACCTAGTAGGACCACTACCACAGGAAACCGAACAAAGAAAGTTCTTGCTGGTGGCCACAGATTACTTTACAAAATAGGTAAAGGCTGAACCCCTTGCAAAGATTCGAAATATTGATGTGAAGAACTTCATATGGAAGAAATCATCACCAGGTTTGGCATCCCAAGGACAATAATAGCAAATAATGGTACACAGTTTGATAGTAAGCTAATCAAAAGCTTCTGTGTAAAGTATAAAATTAAAAACTACTACTCTACTCCACGTTTCCCTCAGAGCAATGGTCATGAAGAAGCATCCAATAAGACTATCTTAGATGGGATCAAGAAGAGGCTGGAAGCAGCAAAAGGGAAGTGGGTGAAATAGTTGCCCAATGTGCTTTGGGTATATCGGACTACACCGAGAAGATCAACTGGGAAATCTCCTTTTGCTATGGCTTATGGCACTGAAGCAGTTATCCCATCGAAAGTTGGCATCCTTGGAATCAGAACCTAGGGAGTGGAAGATAGAACCAATGAGGCATTCTTAGCCCCGAGATATGGATGTATTGGAAGAAAGAATGAAGAAAGCAGCAGTTCTGCTAGGGCTTACAACAAGAAGGTCAACCCAAGAGAGTTCAAGGTTGGGGATCTCATCCTGAGAAAAGTTGTTGGCAACAAGAAGGATCCCAATTTGAAGTTTTTTTATCATTAGTTTTTTTTTCTTCGAAGTTTATATCATAATTTAATTAGCTAAAGTAATAATAAAATATTAGTTTGACTTTTATGAACTCGAAATTTGTGTGATAGGACTGACCAATTCTATGACGATGTTTTTGAATAAAACTTGACGAATAACTTAGACTTATTATATGGTAGAGTTGAATTTTACTTGTATATAATATAGTTGAATTAAGTTGGCGATGTTTTTGAATGAAACCTGACGAATAACTTAGACTTATTATATGGCAGAGTTGAATTATACTTGCATATAATAGAATTGAACTAAGTTGGCGATGATTCTGAATGAAACATGGTGAATAACTTAGACTTATATTATATGGTAGAGTTGAATTATACTTGCATATAATAGAGTTGAACTAAGTTGGCGATATTTCTGAATAAAACATGATAAATAACTTAGACTTATTATATAGAAGAGTTGAATTATACTTGCATATAATAGAGTTGAACTAAGTTGGCGATGTTTCTAAATGAAACATGACGAATAACTTACTTATTATATGGCAGAGTTGAATTATACTTGCATATAATAGAGTTGAACTAAGTTAAATTAACTTAGACTTGCCATATCGGCAAAGTTGAACTCAGACTTGCTTAATGTGTCGGTAGAATGGAACTAAGTTCACTTTAGTAAGATTAACAGAGAATTCAAGGTCGAACACTTCGACTAATCTTTGTTTGAATCTGACTTCGGCAATAGACCATAAACGCATATTGTGAACTTAAGTGGAACTTAGGTTCACATTAGGGGGCAGGGAGCAAGAATGATAAATAAGTTGGAGAGCTTGGTACTTATTGAACTTTTTAGAAGAAATTTACAAGTTGGACTGGGCTTGACACTTGTTAAAAATTCAGAACAATTTACAAGTTGAAATTAGCTGAGATAATAAGGGAAGCGGTATCCGAGGTATTCATTATCCGAGATAACTGACCAAGCTGTCAGGCTTGGAAGGGTTGAAAGAGTGAAGTCCTGCTAGAAGACAGCAAGTATAAGTAATGGAAGAACACTTGTAAAAATGTTTGAATCAAATATTTTTAAGTGTTGCTTGACCAATAATATAATAAAAGGTGAACTCCGAGGTAGTTTGGTCTGAGGTAACCAACTATAGGCAAGTCCGAGGTAATACTTGTCCAAGATGTTCTAAGTCGAAGTAATCACTCAAAGAAAGTTATGGAAGTGCAAAAATATTCTAAGTATAGAAGCATACATTCAACACTTAAAAGAAAAGAAGGCATGCATTTAAGAAGGAAACTTGTTCAAACTATAAAGAAAGGGGGCACATCGGCCAAATTGAAACTAACATTGTTCAAAAAGATTACAAATTATTGAAAAAAGAAAAGATTACAACTAGAAGAAAATATCCTAAGCATTGGGGATAATCTCAGATTGCTCATGTAACAACCCTAACCCATGATTAACGTTAATCCATGCTGTAATATGCCTAATAAGTTCTTTAGATCAAAACCTGAATTAAATTGCATGTGTGTTGCCTTATTTGTGTTGCTTTATCAATTTAACGTAGCATGATCTGTTCACGTTTCCGATCTATTCTGCAAATTGAAGGCCTTATTGGCATCCGATTCAGAAATTGACTTGATTTTTGTATTAATTAAAATTTTATGGTAGGTTTAATTGAAATTCAATTCGGAACAAATAATTAGACTAATTTAATGCGAGATGATTGCCTTTAACCTCAATTGAACATGTGTCCTTAGATGGGCCATATACTTGATCCTATTAGGTCATTTTTATATCACCAACTCATGCTCCTAAGACACACAAAAGTGAGAGAGAAGTGAGAGACTAAGAAAGGGTTTAGGATCAAGTAAGAAAAAGGAAACTTGCAAGAAATTGTTGAGAGATTGAAGAAGATTTGAGAGTTACAACTTCAACACTTGTGAACTCAAGCCTCTAGGTAAGAATTTTATCCTTAAGCCTTGAAATCTAGACTATAATGCATGAACACAAGAGAATTATGTTAATTAATGCAAGAATTGAGTTAGAAATGAATTGATTGAGCCATACCATGCATACATGCATATTTTTTCATATTTTGAGTTTAATTTCCAAAAAATTTCCTCAAGCATGTCTTGAATTCACCTTAATTTTTGGAAATCATCAAGTTTCATATTGTTTTGTAGCATTTTATCATGTTTTGAGAAGCTTAAGTTCAAAGAAATTCATGCATGTCATATTCATGGAACATTCATAAATTTAAGTTGAATTTTTGCACAATTGGCAAGCTATTAGGGAATGATTTCATGAAATGATCCTTAATGCATGATGTTTTATGAGTTTCTAAGTGTTTCCTCAAGTTTTGTCCCAAAAAAACCGAGTTTTGGACCTTGGAAGCAAATTTGGAAATTCCAGAATTTGCACCCTCCGCTCGAGTGAAGTATTGTACGCTCGAGCGATCACCTTTGCTTTTGTACCTCTGCTCAAGCAACCAGAAGTTCGCTCGAGTATGAAATGCATGCTCCCAGAAGTTCATGTGTTTTTGCAGATCACTCGAGCGACAAAAGACACGTTCGAGCGAAGGTTTGAGTCTTACACTCGAGCGAGGATCGAGCGTCCGTCGAGCGTGAAAATCAAGCAACCAGTACTTTTTCAAAATTTGCAACCCACTCGAGCGAAGAGAGTTGCACTCGAGCAAACCCTCATATTTTGCATGTTCGCTCAAGCGGAGAAAGCCACGCTCAAGCATGGACCCTATTTTCAGCAAGTTTTGAAAAATACTTTTAAGTACATTTTTGCATCCTCATTCCATCCTAGACATTTCTAGGTCAAGATTAAAATACTATAATGAGTATAAATGTAACAACCCCCATGCTGTTTATCGATAAATTACTAAATTACATACTGATTACTGCTAAACTGGACTGCTTATGACTGACAATTGAACTAACTGAAGTACTGAACGAACTGATTGAAAATTGGAACTGAATTGACTAAGCACATCTATTGTATTGTATGTTTATCTGTTCGATTATTTGATTATCTGTTGGTGTTTTTATGTTTAAACTGCAAATTGAAGGCCTTATCGGCGGCCGAACTGAAAATTGTTTAGTGTTTCATAATCAGTAGGATTTTTGTGATTTAATGGTATATTTAACTAAAAATTGATTAGGTATGATTAAATTAGATTAAAAATGAGTTAATTGCAAACTTGGACTTATTTACTAAACTAACCCTTAGTGGGCCACTACTCTAGGCCTATGGAGACTTGTTTACACTTGCATACAACATTTGCTCAGCCATTCTTTTTGACCATAACCGACCAAGGAATAGAGAGAGTGAGAGCTAAGGGAGAATTGAGTTCATTCTTGTGATTTGGCTTGAAACCTTGAAGAATTGCTTGAGAATTGAAGTATAGATTGCTCATTTAGCTCCCACACCTTGATTACAAGACTTAGGTAAGAAAACTCATCCCTCTAATTGTGAGTTTAAGCTAAGACTTGCATGATTCATGTTTCATTATAGAACTAAGTCATGTTGTAGCTCATATATGGTGAATTATACTAGAATTCATGCATGCATGGTTGAAAGGTTGCATTTTGAGTTGAGCTCATGGTAAATTGTACATGCATGTTGTTAATTAGGCTTGAGTCCATGAATTCATCATGTTCTTGAAGAAATGAGTTCACTTGGACAAGCTTTGAAGGTAGAATTTGGTTTGAATCCATGCATGTTGCATATTCTCCATGTTCATGAAAAATGGGTTTGAAAATTGGTTTTAATTGACTCACTCTTGGGCTTCGAATTCATAAATTGAGCTTTGAAACTTGTTGTATATTGAATCTAGAGGTGTTTTCCAGAATTTGGGTCCAAGAGGTCGAGTAAAGAGTGGTAGAATGCTTGGTTTGAGCTTGGAAGGCAAATCTGGAAATTCCAGATTTGGCTTCTTCGCTCGAGCGAAGGATTCCTCGCTCGAGCGACCAACGTTTACTCTGAGCCACGCTCAAGCGAAGGATTGGTGGCTCGAGCGTAAAATTCGAGCATCCAGTACTTTTACTGTTTCAACAGACCGCTCGAGCGAAGGATTGCTCGCTCGAGCGAAGCCTTTGATTTTGGAATCTCGCTCGAGCGAAGGAAGGCTCGCTCGAGCAAGGCTCCTATTTTCAGTAAACTTTGCAAAATGTTTTCTAAGTGTATTTTTGCATCCTCTTCCCATTCTGGGCATTCTTAGGCCTAGTTTAAGGCATCTTAATAAGGATATAGATGTAGAACACACCAAGACAAATTAGGGATTAAGTTATGATATTTCCCAACTGTGTAGCTTAGTGTGTGTTCAACCTGTGAACTGTGTAGGGTTGGCGACTGGGGAGACATGCTCTAGCATACTGTAGCCCAAACTCTGTGAGTAATAATTGTGTAGAGATATGTTCAACTGAGAATGTTTTCTGACTGTTTACGGAACTATTTTCTGAAATGATTACTGTAATCTGATTGAATGTATGTCCTATATTCTGAAATGTACTGTGGCATCCTTAGCACCTACTGTTTACTGTCACTGTTACAGAGATCTTTGTCGGTTCCCTCGTGGAACCATTACTGTTTACTGATTGATGGCCATCATTACTGTTCGGTCTTTAAGACCTACTATTTACTGCTATGCTAATGGATGTACCACATATGACTGAATAATTGTTCTGATTGAAAAGATGAAATCTTGTTTAATGGCTGTTTCATTCTCGTAAGGACATTTCATTCTTAACCTCTTTACGCATTATGTTATTCACTGGACTTTAGCTCACTGTTTATATATATATGTAGGTGTACAGGCACCGGACCAAAGCTAGATGCGTCGGGGTAATTCCAGTTTTGTCAAGCCAGCCTACGTGCCTCACTGCGAGGTTTCAAGCCTATCATGCTAAGGCTTAGGGGTGTTTTAGCATTTTCCCATCTGTACTGTCTCACCGTTTTGTATAGACTGTTATCTGCGTTACTGTACTGTTATCAAGAGATTAGGTCCCTGCACTGAGTGACTGTAAATTTTGTATAGACTGTACTGTTCTACACGCGTGAATGCATGAAAAATCTTTTGGTATACAGACTGTCACAGCTCAATGGACATTATTTATTTACTGTATTGGCTTCCGCCAGGCCCTGAACTCGCTTTTCTTGTACTCTTGTTAGCGGGCCTTGAATCTCGGATTCTTGGCGATTCTGATGCTAAACCCATAGGGCCGGGTTTGGGTCATGACAATAAATGCTAGAAACACACTAAGAACAAATGAAATCAGTTATGTACAATTTAAGTGTGTGTTTTAATGTATGTATCTGTCATGTTATGTAGATCACACGCCTCAAGTTAAGTGTCTATTCGTCTATTTAGAGCCACCAGTTATCTGTGAGTAATAACTTTGTAAAGCCATGTTCAATTATAAATATTTTTTGAATGATATAAGATGATCTATTTTTGAAATATTATTTCTATATGAATGAAGTGTTGTCCAATATTTCTAAAATGTATTTGTGGCATTCTTAGCTTCAGATGACATCTGTTATCTGTTCTGTTATGTCCTAATTATGAATCAACTGTACGTCTCATAAGCCAACTGTACCATCTCATGCACGTGAGTCAACTGTATGCTTTATGACCGTCCCTTATGGGTCAACTATTTCTGCTAGTGCTAATGAATGTACCACGTATGATTAACTGCAAGTTCCAATTATGAATACGACTTTGAATTTGTATCTGTTTTGTATTATAATTTCTGAACATGATTATGAATTCATTTCTGATAACTATTGAATTTTGTTTTCTGTAACTTTTATGGGCAACTTTCATTAAAACCCCTTTACTCTGTTATTATTCACTGGGTTCCAGCTTACTATTTATATTATGTATGTAGGTGAGCAGGCACGTGACCAGGCCTAGAGTTGATGGCCTAAGATTCTGTTTTGTCAGCCAACTACCGTGCCTCCCAAGGAGGTTCCTTTTGAGAGGATCATGTCAAGGCTTTAGTTGAGTTTGTTTTGTATATCTGCACTTGGGCTAAGTTCCCTTCGACTCTATCTGTGTAATTGGGCGACGTAAGACTAATGCATTTTCGACGTCACATCTATATATATATATATAAGTTTGTTTTGAAAATTTCTGTCCCATGTATGTCTGCACAGCTCTATGGACTATGTAAATTTTATATACTTGCTTCCGCAGCCCCTATTATATGTTATTCTGTTTAGAGGCCTTTGGTGATCCAAGGATTACTGGTCGGTTACGATGCTAAACCCATAAGAGCGGGTTCGGGTCGTGATAGCTCAACCTCGGCCGTTGGCAGTGTGTCAACCTCGATTGGCAGTGTTGCTTCCTTTTCAGCCGCGATCTCAGCGTCTATCTCCAGCAAGGTCTGATCCAAACTCTTCTCAGTCGCCTGGACATCGGCCTCAAGGGATGTCTTTTTTAGAGAAGAGCTGTTGAGAACCTTATCTTCCTCTTCATCTTGAGTTAAGTCCAAGACTTGATCATTCAGAGTTGGGGACTTGGCCCCAGTAGTAGCAACATCTTCAGACTTATTGGCCTCAGCATTTTCTTCTGTCTCGTCCTCAAAGTGGCTTGGAGTAGGGGGGAATGATAAAACTAGTCGGCTGGTATCATAGAGAGGCGAATGCTCAAGAACAGCCAACTTCTTCAACACAGCCATCCAGCCTAGGGTGTAACCCTTGTTACATGCCTGGTTGACTTGTTTCTTGTAGGCATCACAAACGTTGGCTGCTTCCTCAGCATAGGCCTTCTCATCGACCGCTTTAATTTTGACCGCCTTTGTGGCAAGTGCTGCTTGGAGCTCAGTCTGGGCCTGGGCCTCTTTTGCCTCCGCCTAAGCAACCTCGACAATGTTTTTGGAGGCTTTAGCACGGTTCTCAACTTTTTTCATGGCCGACTGAGCAGCCTTTGCCTGATCCAGAAGACCTTGGATACAAGCCTCGGCCTTGTTTAATGAAAGAAGGAGCTTTGCTACCTCCTTTGTTTTGTCAGTCAACCCTTTCTTGAATGCCTCGGTCTTTACCGCAAAGGAGTGACCTTGCTGGATGGCCTGCAAGAAGAAATTAGAAATTTTGGTTAAAGTGCAAGCAAAAACTCAGAATTGAAATTAAACGACAAGAAGCAAAGTACATAAAGCTTACCAAAACATAGTACTGCATCATCAGAGCATAGTTCTCATACTCTGTTAACTCGGCCATACGGTTGATGTCAGCCAGTAGAAGGACGGCAGTAGAAAAGGTAGCACCAACTTCCACAGAGTCAAGCGCACTGTCCCCGGCTAGAAAAGGTCGGTTTCTAACCATGACCGCCGGGGTCTAGGGCTCATTGGTGCAAAAAGAGCCAGGTGGAGTAGCACTATCAGACCTTGGCTTCTTTAATTGTTGTTGGTCAAATGCTTCAAACTCAGCAGGCCTCTTCTCGGTCGCAAAAGCAGTCTTCTTGATTTCGGCCAATTTGGAAATTGGCATTGTGTCCTCGGACTCGACTTCAGTGGCGGTGACTTTAGCCTTAGCCCTTTTCACCTTTTTTACTTTGGGCTTGGGCTGGAACTGAGAAGGTGAAAAAGAGTGAACTATTACCATGCCAATAATGTCAACAAGAAGGTCGTCAGGAACAATTTTTGCACGACCTATTTCGTCAGAGGTAGCAACGACGGTGACTCTGGAACTGAAATAAATTATTGGTAGGGCGATTGGAGGATTTAAGGGGTTAACCTCCGAGAACTCAAGACCTCGGCGTCTTTTACTGGATTACAGTCGTGGGTGTGTTAGCAGAACACGGCGTCGGCACTGGGCTGGAGGAATTAATTAAGGGACAGAAGTTGATGGCTGGTCTGCAGGATCAGATGTGGAGACTTGGTCTGGCTTTGGTGATGAAGTGGCTAGTGGAGTTGTGACAGAAGGAGAAGTCTTACTTCGGTAGGAAACATCAGAAAGGACAGACTTGTAGGTTGGAATGTAGTTGAGCAGTAATAGGGCCTTACATTTTTCAGTAGGCAAGCCCAGTAGTCTTTTTAGATCTGGGCTTGGGAAGAAGGTCTGGCGGAAGTTCTTTGATGGCTAGGGAAGAGCTATAAAAACAAAGAAGCAAACATTAATGTCGACAAATAAGTTGACGAGTCTTAACTAAGGTAAAGTTATAGATGACTCAGTTCTTACCATCACCCTCCTTAAACACTCCTCGGTGCAGTGGGAAGAGATGAAGATCGTCATCTGGTGCAAACTCCCAGTTGCCCGAAACGATCAGATAGTCATCTCCTGCACCCTTGTTTAAATCTGGGAGGTCGATTATAAGTTTGAAGGCGGTGGATCTGTGTTTGAGATAATATATGTAGCATTTTTTCACACTAAAGGCCACACATGGTATAACAAAATTGGATGCTGGCTAATGTGATCCTAGCCTTTTCTTGGTGTGCTAGTTTGATTATGCCATTGATAACTCTATATGAGTTTATGGCAAGTTACATGGGATTAAGTTTGTAATAGTGAGGGATTTCTTGAAAAAGAGTATCCAGGGGAAACCGAAGTCCACACTCAATGAATGCAACAACGGGAAAGGGCATGGAGTCTCCATTAGATATGATAGAGTCCTCTTCCCTAGCTAACCTCAAGTGGACGTCGGTTGTGATAGAGAACTCCCTCCTAAAGTGCTCAAGTTTTTCTGGGATGTCTACCGTCTACCTAAACATACTCATGGTATCGGCTTAAAAGTGTTTGGTATTGAAGTCAGAAAAAAGGTGATTGGCAAAGGGTTAGAGACCTCAGAAAAAACCTAGAAAGAACTAGGGTGTGGGTTTCTAAAGATCAAGATGGGACTCTGTTTTAGTTTTTCTAAAGAACAGGGTTCTAATTTAGATCGCAAACCTAAGTCTATGCGGAAACAAGAATCAAATACAAGAATCTGGAAACAAAGCAAGAAAAGCAAGAAAAAAAGCATGACTCAGAATCAAGAAAGCAACAAAGATTCAAGAATGAGAAAAATTACAGAACACTAAGTGTGTGTGTGCAAGTCAGTGTGCAAGAACCATAAGCAATTTGAATACTCTAGAACCCAGGAACAAATTATAGTGCATAAAATAGATTCAAGAGCAAGAAATGATGACCAAAACATGAAGGTAAAAACAGAGTACAGTTAGGAATACAAGACTCGAAAGACAACAAATGCAGTATAAAGAGCATGTGGCAAGTTCAACGCATTAAAACAACAGTACAAAACTGAAAATGAAAACAAGAAATTAGAGATTTACCAGTTGGGGCCGAGGACAAAGACACCGGTTTGAGGTTTGCTGGAGTTAGACGGTGACTACGAGTAGAGTAGGACGATAGATGCTTCGCCGGAGGCGATGGACGGAGCAGTTACAGAAAGCTCGAATAAGCGACAACGGTGGTTTGGGAGTTTTATTTTAGAGAGAGAGAACTTGAGCAGGGTGAAAACAAGAGAATGAGAAGTGAAGAGACGAAGAAAGAGAAAAGCGTTTTTTGTTAAAAATGTGAAAATGCGGCAAAACATAATTAGCCTTGGGCGATGTGCCTATCAAGCGGCGTGAATAGAATTGACGCGGCCTGACATCACGTGTCTGATACGAACCAATAGGGGCAAGGACACATGGAGAAGAATACGGTTGAAAAGACTGTGCTTGACAACTCATGCACAGCCAGAGCACTTGAAATTCTTGAAGTAATAAGACAGTAACCTCAGCTAGAGGTGCAATCTCGGCTGGGATACTTAAAGAACATGATCCTTGGTTCTTGATCCTTGATAAAGTGGACACGTGAGTCCATGTTGCTTAAAGCCGACGAGTCATGACCTCGGTCAAAGAGAAGAATGAATTTTGGCCGACATAATATATGAACAAGCGATGTAGGTTCCATCACCTCAGATTGCCGAGATAATAGAACCTAGGGGGCAGTTGTGAGGACATATTTTGTGAATGACAGTACGTGACCAAGGTGACACTGAAGTGTCAGCTGATGTACCACGTGGCCTGGTCCTGATGCCGAGGTGATCTCGGCTAGGCCGATGTTATCTGCAGAGATACTGGAATCCAAGATGAGCGGATAAGGGGAAAGAGACCTAGAACATGAGAGGATTTCAGTCTTGATAAAGATAAAAATCTTAGAGAGTTTATCTCTATCTAGCTAAGAGTCTAAGATGAGCATTGAGCTTGAGCTCACTGAAGTGAGGCTTCTACAGGGATCAGGTCAGTGCTGGCTATAGAAGTAGGACATCCCTATGGGTCTCAGATATGTGTGAGATACTGTGAGAAGAAACTTCTTTATTGTGAGTTGAAGCACTATTTGCTATCTGTGAGAGATATTAATTATTGATTTGATCGTTGGAATGCTCCAAAGTGGACGAACTACTGCTGAATTCTTATCTTTCTATGACAGGTTGTTCAAGCTTAATCTATTTTGTCAGTGCTCTCCAGCTGAGTTTCCCGTTTGGTTGTGTGGTCAGAAATCAACACCCACACAAAACTAAAATTGTACTAAATAATTAAAAAAATCAGTTCTAGCAGCACAAAAAAGAGAAGAGAAAATTGAAACGATTTGAATTTTAGTTTTATTTTATGTATAAAAGGGTAAAATTGTATGCATAGTGTATAGTAAGTATATCGCTTAAGTTATATATGATCCGTTCGGTTCAACTGAACCGTGAATTTAAATCTAAAACTAATCCACGAAGATTGGTTCTCTAATTTTCCAAACAAGAATCAAACCATGGATTAGAAAAATCAAATCAAACCTATCAGATTAGACTAGACCAGTTCGGTTTGTGAATTTTTCAAATTCTTTACTCTGTCCTACTTGTAACTACACCTTAGAATGTGGTGAAGAAAATGTCAAGAGTTTTAATTGATGGAGTAATGACAACCCTTTAATTGTAATATAACATTACTAACAAACTAACCTTCTATAATATTTATAAAAAAAAAAAAAAAAAAAGGATAAAAAAATTTTGCACTTTACGGACAACATGGGAGAGGTGGTTTGAATCATTAAGCCAACTAACTCATCATCTAAGATTCATTAATACTTTGTTTGGTTGGGAGATTTGGGGAGGGATTTGAAAAGGGAAAGAAAAAAAGGTATGTGAAACTAGGTAAAATGTAAGTATATTTTATTTACATTTCACATAATTTTTCCTTTTCCTTTTTCAAATCCCTTCTCAAATCTTCCAACCAAACACAGCGTAAAAAAATTAAATAATTAAATAATTTTTTATTATCAAAAGCGTCAATTTTACAAGGGTTTAGAAATTACAAGGGTTTAGTAAGATCAAGCACACTATAATGATTTATCTAAGAGTTTGTTTGGGAATTTACGTTTTTTAAGTGATTTTTTAAATTTTTTTATCAAAATACATGCAAAAGAGTAGAAAGAGAAATTAACTTTTTGCAGTGATGTTTTTAACTTTTTCATTAAACCACTAACTTCCCAAACAATTCCCAAGTGTTGAAAAATTTTCAAGCACCATTAGATGTCGAGTTAATTTTACGGCGTGGAAAGCTATACGTTCATTATATACCTGAGATGCATTTCATATTTTATGTCAGTTTTTTTTAATGAAAATGAAAAATTCCCCTAAAAAAATTCCTCCTAATCCTCTTAATTTTTATTTTTGGCAAATTGTTTTTTTTTTTTTTTTTTTTCTGTTTTCTTTTTTTTTTTTACTTGAAATGAAAAATCGGGGATTCAGGGCCCCCTTTCGGGGGATGAATCAAAGCCCTTTTTTTAATTATTATTATTATTTTAACTTTAACATAGAGCCATATTGAAAAAATTAATTAGGATAATTAGTTGTTGCCTTTGTTTGGCTATTTAAATAAAGTATTTATTTATTTACTTATTTGGGTAGATTAGAGCTTTGTTTGGAAAGTTGACTATTTTAATTAGTTATTTGGCTTTTTGAATATTTTAATCTGGCTAAAATAGTTATATTTGAAAATTTTGTTATTTTTTTATTTTTTATTTTTATAATTGATTTGATAAATATAAAAAAAAATTAAATAATTATAAATTAAATATGATATTTTTATCTTATTAATTATTTTTAATAAATTATTTTAATTCAACCATCTTTCCAGGTAAAGTGACATTCACCTTTAAGAGGAAGCTATATGTCAACAGGTCACACCGAACATTAAGCAAATTTGACAAAATGGCCGTTGCATCTAACTTGCACATCGAGCTGGTCAAAAGCAGTTCCCAAATTTCATCGGCTTTGTAGCTACATATCAACTGAATAAATAAATAAATGTTTGAGACCTTCTACAAGACTGTAAGTTACAATAAATTTTTAATGAAAAATGATATATACATTCAGTGGTGTTTTAGAAAGTTAGTAAAAAATTAATTTTTTGACTTTTTTATATAAAAAAAAAAAAAATTGGTTTTTTTTTTTTTTTTTTTATGAGTTAAAAAGCTGAAAAGTCAAAAGCTGACTTTCTTAGTAAGTTCTCAAATTACCCCTCACTTTTTACATCTATTTTATAAATTTAATAATGTGTAAATAATATGATTGGTTAATAATTAAAGAAGATGTGAGAAAAAATATTAATTTTAATATTTTAATTGAGTATCACATTACTGACTTAAAAATTGAGTATAATTTTTTTATCTTGAATAGCAATGTTCGTTTTTAATTTGTTATAAATTCGTTTATCATATTATTATGAATTACTACTTGATAAAATTACACAATCGTGTTTTTTTTTTTTTTATTAAAATTTTTAATCTTGATCATATTTCATGACTATGTTAATAAAATAGATTCAAATTTCACCTTGTTAGATCTATTTTCTTAGACATCTGAGGGAAAAGAAAAAAGAAGAGATTTGAAATCTTACTTTGCTGGATGAAACCAATCATAAATAAACAAAATAAAAAATGTGCGGGACCTAAAAATTAGCTTTGAATTATATGGGTATACGTAACACATTTTTTAATTAGCCCTTTTATTTTAAAGTTTTATTTGGTTACTCTTTTAAGATAGAGCAATGCTACGTATTTAGAATTTAAATTTACTTCGAATGGTTTGAATTTCATTTTGCCGATCGTCCGGCCGGTCATTTAATTAGTCGTCCGACAAAAATGTTGATAGCCGCGATCAACAAGGTGGGAACCACGATAGATAAGTATTTCATTCGGTCGTCTGAGGGTCGTTCGATGAACAAAAATTCAAGCCATTCGAGACAGCTCAATTCAATGCGCCAAAGATTTTCCTTTAAGATATTTTGTTCAGAAGTTCTGTTAGGCTTTGAACACCCTATTAGATGCTATGTTAAATCAATCCGTTCGACTAATATGTTAGGTTATTTTACTCGAGATAATTTTAAAAAACTTTTACCATTTATTCGAATAATGCTCAACGCCTCTAAATATGGAGAACTTTTTGTATTCAGATATGGTATGTGTCATATTGTACTTTTTATTATTGTGATTGGTTTTGAGAGTATGGTCCACTATATTTATGTTGAGTGTTTGAGGAACAATAGTAAACATATATATTTGTGATTAGTGAAAAATAGTGCCACGTGATACCTTATTAACATACAAAAATACCACGTTGTACCCTTGTTTTGACGGACTGGATAAGGGGGGATTGTAATTCATCGGACTATTAGTCCTGGGATACATTGTCCACGGACTATTTGGTTAGACTGGATTTGTATCATATGTTTGTTTAGTCATGGGATTAGATATCTGGATTGGACTATTTTTAGTGAATCTAATGTTTGTTTGGAATATTATAGAGAATGATAAATGCTCAAATGACTATTTTATCATTTTCAATTATTTATTAAGTAAGAGCAATATTAAACATAGCTTTAATATTTTAATTATTTTTAGCTAGATTAAATAAAAATTTATTTTATTTTATTTTTTGCACAATTAAACAAATTTATTTTTAAAAAATTAAATAAATTAAATATCAATAAAAATATATGTTATTTTTTAATTAAAATTTTAAATAAATTTATTTTAAATAATAATAATAATTAAATAATGAAATAAAATAAAACATCTATTAAAATTTAAATAATGAAATTAAATAAAATATAAACAAAATTTTAAAATAAAACATCAATAAAATATCTATAAAAAATTATTTTAAAAAATTAAATAAATAAAACAAAAATAAAAATAAAAATTAAATAAAATTATTTTATTTTTAAATTGAGACATTTAAATTTTATTGAATTTTACTAAATATAATACATAATTAAATACCAAAGGGCAAAAATATAATTTTATTAGCTAATCCCATGAGATGAGTTATCCCATAGCTTTCATCTCACACTTCCTATGGGATAGCATAGTCTCACAAATATAAGACTAATAATTCGGAGGAACTATTAGTCTAGAATAAAACTTTTAAAACAAACAACGAATTATTTATTCATTCAGACTAATAATCTAATCCCATGTTCAATCCTTCCAAAAACAAACACCCCCTATGGGTGCAAGGCACCATAACACAAAAGTGATGCAATAATTTGAAATTATTTAACATGAAGTTATCACCTCGGAATATGGGGTAAGGCACTATCACACAAAAGTAATGCAATCATCTATTCAGCTATTTCACATGAATTTATCCATGCTCCGTATAAAAAGTATCCTTAGGAGTGTGTTTGATTGAATGAATTAGATAAAGGGGATTAAAATTTATCGAATTTGAGTTTTGAAATTGTGAATTTTCTGAATTATTTAGTTGGATTATATATGTATCTTGTATTTATTTTTTCATAGAATTAGATGTCTGGAAATGATTATTTTTAGTAAATCTAACGTTTGGTTAGACAAACTGGATATAATAAATGAACAAAAGACTATTTTACTCTTTTTCAATTATTTACTAAGTAATAATAATATTAAACATATCTTAATATTTTAATTTTTTTTAGCTAGATTAAAATAAAAATTTATTTTATTTTATTTTTTACACAATTAAATAAATTTATTTTTTTAAATTAAATAAATAAAATATCAATAAAAATATATGTTATTTTTTTAATTAAAATTTTAAATAAATTTGTTTTTAAAAATAATAATAATTAAACAATGAAATTAAATAAAACATCTATTAACATTTAAATAATGAAATTAAATAAAATATAAACAAAATTTTAAAATAAAACATCAATAAAATATCTATAAAAAATTATTTTAAAAAATTAAATTAATAAAACATCAATAAAAAGTTAAATAAAATTATTTTATTTTTAAATTGAGACATTTAAATTTTATTGAATTTTACTAAATATAATACATAATTAAATAGTAGAGGGTCAAAATAGTCATTTTACCACCTAATCCCAACAGTAAATAATCCTTCCAAAAATGTCCCACACCCCCCCTCCCCCCCTCCCGGGATAGTATAATCCCCCATATGGGGGATAAAGAGTCCAGCCGAACTCCATGTCCGGCAGATTAAAAAAAAAAAACAAACGATAGACTACTCACTCCTTCAGATAAGCAATCTGAATAGTGAATAGTCCCCCCCCCCCAATCCCCCAATCAAACACACCCTTAAGGTGTTAAGTAGGTAATATAAAACCTTTGGTATGAGCACGAAATTATCTTCTCGTATAATCCTGTTGATCAAGTCCGCGCTCCTCCAAACGTCATCGCTTTACTCCCTGAAAGCACAAACATGAGCTAGCCGGCGGGTGTGTGCTGGATACCTCTCCGATGCCTAAGTCACAAAATAGACAAATAGACAAAAGCTCTATGTATTCGGAAATCAAAGTTGTGTTACTTGTACATAGGTTATGTTGTGAGCTTTTATGGCACAATCCTAGTAGGACTTTTATTCCTCCATATAGAGTCCTCCTAGGAATCACACTCCTGAAAGATAATACTTATCCGTCAACACCCCCCTAACTGCTTAAACCAAGTGAGATGGTTCTAGCTTGGTGGTATGACCAAACGACCGAGCTAGTATTGCCATGCTTAAGTGGCAGGTTTGACCGAGCTCTACCTAGCTCAGATCTTCCCTTCACTACTTGTACCTCAGTTTGGCATACTCCAACCGAGCTACTTACTTAAGACTGATCTAACTATGCCTAATGGTGACCTTAGCTCGGCGCTACTATGCGTGATGCTTAGCTCGGTCCAACTTCACTTGGGTCCAACTCGTTAGCTCTAAGACCGAGCTACGTCAACCCTTACCCTGGTCCATTTGTGTGGCCCAACTTACAAAGAAGGCCCTTCCTTAGCTCAGCCCAATTTATTCATAAATTACCCTCTCAATTGCCCTTTAATTCCATCTGCGTTGCATGACTTGGGATTACTCTTTTCTAGCCGAGCTAAAGCTGTCAAGCCAACCGAGGTCACTTCCTACCGGGCTGCTGACTAGTCCGGCTCATAACGCCCTTTCAGTCTGTACATCTGAATCGTTTCTTATTCGTGTGGACACGTGGCAGGCTCCCATTGGTCAAGTACAACTGTCTGCACCGCCCTCGTACTCCAGAAAATTTGAACAGTCCCACCTTTTTCACACGTTTTATACAAAAACCCTACATTTTCAAATCAAAATACTCCTGTTCATTTTCTCTCTGCTGGCCCTCTAAGTTTCTTTTCACTTGTTCACTACATCTGTGGAGCTTTACATTCTTGGCCAACACCCTTGCTATTCCAATCTCTAATCTTCCATTTTGAAGTGGTAAGTAATTGAATCTTTACCCTTTGTTTTATTTTTGCGAATGTGTATAGTATAGATGCATATACTCATATACTCTACAAAACATACTCTGTAGCTTTGATGAAATGGGTAAGAACAGTTAGTACCCAAAAACCAAACCCCCAAATCACAAGTTCGTGCCTAAGAACACACCCTCTGGATTAAAAAAGCATAAAGTTTGAATCTAGAATCGTGGTGTGACCAGGCTAAAAACCTGTTTGGGCAACTCTAGGCTTAGGTACAACTGAACTAGGGAACCCTTTAGGTATGCACCCAACCAAACTAGATTACTTCCCCAATAACTGAACTAAAACTCCACGCCACACCTTAGTTTCAACCGGTCTAAGAACATTCTGTTTTATTTAGCCGAGCTAGAATCTTTTACTTCAACCGGACTAGGAACAGATAGTATTCCACGTAGCCGAGCTAGGCTTACACTCATTTTGCCTTTGTACTTAGCACGGTCCAACGATCTGTGCTTAACACTTCTCATTTCCACTTTGCAGACTCTGACTAGGTTGGCCAGGCACTCCTCAAGACGCCTAACTCGATACTCGGCGTCATCTCACCATCGAGCCAAGATACTCACCTAAATTATACATAATTTAAGACCACATGGGTAAATATAGGTTTTTAGTAAACTCTCCAGGGGCTATGGCCGAGTTCCGAAGGGACTACAACATCCCTGATGATGCTCATCTTAGCTTAGCCGAACTAGACACCACTCATTGGGAAAAACCAGGCTTCGTTCCCTTCACCCTCCTTTCTATTGTAGAAACCAGACTCTGATTCCCTGTACAGCCTCTTTTTTGTGAATTCCTTAGACAAACCAGACTTTGCCCTACCCAGCTTTCCACAAATTTGTACAGAATAATAAATGGCATCACTGAGCTAAACCGCCGGCTTGGCCTTAACCTCAGTTTAGCCAAGCTATTTCACCAATATTCACTTGGCTAGAACGAAGATAGCTGGGTATACTATTTAAGAATAAGAAGACGCCGAGAGAAGATAATAAAAAACATCCCGGACAAAGATGTAAATGATGATGATTTTTTCTGGGTCTCGGGCAACTTCGAAGACCAAGTGTTGAAAATCAAGCCACGTTTTCATCAGATGCCATATGCATCAAGCCCCTTTCTTTATTTCATATGCTTTCGGTGATTAATTTATTTCATATGCTTTCGGTGGTTAATCAAGCTAGTTATTATAATAATAAACAGAGTGTATGCTGATATATATGTAATATATATTAATGTATAGTTAAATATGTAGTGGCCTCGTGGCCTCGTGGCCTCCATCTGATCATATTGTATAAACCTCCTATATAATGGAGTAGCATTGTAAGGCTTAAGACATTGAAATAAAGAGTCTATGTTTAGTCTTTCAATCACTCTCTCTCTCTCAATATTAATATTTTCATGGTATCGAGGTGTAATCTGTCTCATCATTTTCGCCTCTTCACCAATATTCGAATTTTTCTCTTCTACTCAAATATATCCTTCTATTGCATGACTAACACGGTCCAAATTTCTAATGACTATCAACTCATCCTCCTCTTCTTACGATATTATCATCTCATCATCTTCATCCTCTCATCAAATGGAAACCTCTCATCTTCCGATCAACGCCCATAAACCGAATGGGCAAAATTATTTGCAATGGTCTCAATCCATGTTAATGTTTATACGGGAAAGGAGAAAGATGACTACATCAATGAGCCTCGGCGCTATAGAAACCACAAAGATCAACCTACAAAAGGTGGATAGGAAAATAATATGGTCATGTCGTGGCTCGTCAACTCTATGACCACTGACATTGGCGAAAATTTTCTGTCATTTGATACTGCCAAAGAGATCTGGGACATGGCAAAAGAAACGTTTTCAGACAAGGAAAACACATCTGAAATCATCCAGCTTGAAAGCTCCCTCCACAATTTACGTCAAGACAATCTTACGGTAACTGAATATTTCAATACCCTTACTCGTCTATGGCGTCAACTTGATACGTTTGAGGTTCATAACTGGCAGTGTGTTACTGATGGTCTGTTATATAAAAAGATTGTCGAAGGGAAGCGTGTGTTTAAATTCTTGTTAGGATTGAACACAAATCTTGATGAAATCAGAGGAAGAATTATGGGAGTAAAACCGCTCCCTAACCTTAGAGAGGCATTCTCTGAAGTCCGTCGCGAAGAAAGTCGGAAAAAACTCATGATGGGATCTCATCAACAACTGAATATGGCAGAAAGCTCGGCTCTTAAGACTCAATTCGCTCCTATCGACAACCGTCAGAAAAATAAAGGAGGTAGGCCTTGGTGTGATCATTGCAGAAAGCCGGGTCACTCGAGAGAAACTTGCTGGAAGATTCATGGAAAGCCAGTAGATTGGAAACCACGTCAGCCTCTTGAGAAAGAAGGACGAGGTAATCATGTAGGTACAAATGAACCATCACCACAACCTGAAGCAAGCCCTTTCACCAAGGAGCAAATGGAGATGCTCCAGAAACTACTCTGATCTGTCTGGTTCGTCTTCCAACCACATCATAGGATCCGGAACCTTGGCTCACAAAGGTAATTCTTTGAACGCCTTTACTGTTAGTAAGAAACGTAAAAAACCTTGGATTGTGGACTCAGGAGCATCTGATCATATGACGGGAGATGCAACAATTTTTGATACATATAACTCATGTCAAAATAATTTAACGGTCCGAATAGCAGATGGTTCACTATCAAAGGTTGCCGGTACAGGTTCAGTTGTGCTGTCTAGGAATCTTATTCTCAACTCTGTTCTCCTTGTTCCTGACCTGGACTGTAATTTATTGTCAATTAGTAAACTCACTAAGGAAAAGAGGTGTGTTACTAATTTTTTCTCCACTCATTGTGAATTTCAGGATTTGGATTCGGGGAAGATGATTGGCAATGCTGAGGAATGCTCTGGACTCTACATCCTTCAGGAACGCCACTATCCACAAGAACAACCTCAAACGGCAATTTGTGGTAGTTCTTTTTCGGTTTCGTGTCAAAATAACGATAGAGCAATTATGTTGTGGCACTATCGCTTAGGTCATCCTAATGTTATGTATCTCAAGCATTTATTTCCTTCATTATTTAATAAAAATCCAAAACCTTTTGATTGTGAAATCTGTCAATTTTCTAAGCATGCGGTCCCATTTTCCCATTCAATCCTATAAAGCGTCTCGTCCATTCTCACTAATTCATAGTGATATCCGGGGTCCATCGAGAATAAAAAATGTAATCGGTACTAGGTGGTTTGTCTCATTCATAGATGATCACACTAGATTAACACAGGTCTTCCTCATGAAAGACAAATCTGAAACGAGCCAAATCTTCAAAAATTTTCAAATTATGATTCAGACACAATTCCAGTCAAAAATCCAAATTCTAAAGTCTGATAACGCTCGGGACTATTTCAACTCAATTCTAGGAGATTTTTTAACAGACAAAGGGATAGTTCACTTAAGTTCATGTGTTGACACCCCACAACAAAACGGCATCGCTGAACGGAAAAATCGGCATTTGTTAGATGTTGCTAGATCACTCATGTTTTCCACAAATGTTCCACAATTCTTACGGGGAAGCTTTCTTCTTTGCCTATCTTATCAATAGGATGCCATCTAAGGTACTACAATTCCAAACTCCTTGTCAACTTCTCCTAAAATCCTTTCCCACTACTCGCCTCATCTCCACCATCCCACCCAAAATTTTCGGGTGCTCTGTCTTTGTTCATGTCCATCAACAGTATCGAGGTAAACTTGATCCCCGGTCGCTCAAGTGTGTCTTCATTGGGTATTCGTCACATCAGAAAGGGTATAAGTGTTACTCTCCGGTCACTAGGAAATTCTACACTTCCATGGATGTCACATTTTTTGAAACCCAGTCTTACTACCCTAAAATTGATATTCAGGGGGAGACTCCAACCCAGGAATATCAATTTTGGACCCCTGAGTCATTTAGTGAGCCATCCATCACCACCAAAAATCCCACACCTCCTGAGTCATTGAATCCATCTGTACCTGCCGAAAATTCCGAGTTCATTGTTGCCTTGCGGGATAATGAGCACATCCAAGAGGAAATGGAGGAAGGAGCACTTTCTCAACAATCCCATGAGGCTGAACCGGGTTCTAATCCAAGCAACATTCCAGGTAACAATCTTCTTACCACAGATAGTACTGTTGATTCTGAGTTCGAAAACAGTATTCTTAATATGCCCATAGCTTGGAGAAAAGGAGTTAGATCATGTACTCAGCATCCCATTGGGAACTTTATTTCTTATGATAATCTATCACCTTCGTTCCGTGCCTTCACTTCTAGCATCACGGAGATACACATTCCTCGGAATATTCAGGAAGCCTTCAAGTCTCCTCAGTGGAAGGCGGATCAATGAGGAAGTTAAGACTCGAAACGAATGGTACTTGGGAAATTACTGATCTTCCAAGAGGTAAGAAACCCGTTGGATGTAAATGGATTTTCACAGTAAAGCACAAGGCAGATGGTAATGTGGAACGTTATAAAGCTCGGTTGGTTGCCAAAGGATTCTCCCAATCCTATGGCATTGACTATCAAGAAACCTTTGCTCCGGTTGCCAAGCTCAACCTTTGCTCGTGTACTTTTATCCTGGCGGCTAATCTCGATTGGTCACTTCACCAACTTGATGTAAAAAATGCCTTCCTCAATGGTGACTTAGCGGAAGAAGTTTACATGGACATTCCGGCTGGACTTGAGACGACATCAAATTTCAACAAAGTTTGCAGACTCCGAAAATCCTTGTATGGTCTCAAACAATCTCCCAGGGCCTGGTTTGAGCAGTTCACTAAAGCGTAAAAAGTGCGGTTTTGTTCAATGTCAATCCGATCATACATTATTTGTGAAGCACTCCCTAGGAGGGAAATTGGCAATTATCATTGTTTATGTGGATGACATAATTCTAACAGGTGATCATGAAGAGGAAATTGGCTTACTTAAAACATTCCTAACAAAGGAATTTGAGATTAAAGATCTTGGAAATCTTAAGTACTTTCTTGGAATGGAAATTGCTAGGTCAAAGAAAGGTATAGTCGTCTCACAACGTAAATACGTTCTAGACTTACTGAATGAAACAGGGATGCTAGGATGCAAGCCGGCAGAAACTCCTATGGACACAACTATCAAACTGGAAGAAAGTGACGGTAGTGCACCAAGTGATAAAGGGAGATATCAACGTCTTGTGGGAAAACTCATTTATCTTTCTCATACAAGGCCAGACATCGGCTTCTCTGTTAGTGTGGTCAGTCAATTCATGAACAATCCTACCGACAAACACATGACTGCTGTGACCAGAATATTGAGGTACCTAAAAAAGACACCGGGAAAGGGTCTCTTCTTCCAAAGAACAACAAATAGAAAAATTGAGATTTTTGAGGCCTTGATTAGGCGAGTTCGAATCGATCGAAGATCAACCTCGCTATTGTTCGTTTGTTTGGGGAACGCGGTTACATGGCGAAGCAAGCGATCGATGGTCGCCCGTAGTAGTCTTTGGCGAAATTTCGTGCTATGGCCCTAGGTATCGTGAGGAATCTGGTTGAACAGACTGTTAGAAGAATTACGAGTTCCATCTGAGCATCCCATGGTTTTATACTGCGACAACCAAGCCGCCATCAGTATCGCTAAGAATCCGGTTCATCATGATCGCACTAAGCACGTGGAGATAGATCGACACTTTATCAAGGAAAAGATTGAAGAGGGAGTTTTTCAAGTCAGCTACACTCCAACAAACTGTCAAAAAGCTGACATTCTCACCAAAGCTCTTGCTCGAGTTAACTTCGAAGATCTAACGGACAAATTGGGCATGATTAACATCTACAACGTCGCTTGAGGGGGAGTGTTGAAAATCAAGCCACGTTTTCATCAGATGCCATATGCATCAAGCCCCTTTCTTTATTTCATATGCTTTCGGTGGTTAATCAAGCTAGTTATTATAATAATAAACAGAGTGTATGCTGATATATATGTAATATATATTAATGTATAGTTAAATATGTAGTGGCCTCGTGGCCTCCATCTGATCATATTGTATAAACCTCCTATATAATGGAGTAGCATTGTAAGGCTTAAGACATTGAAATAAAGAGTCTATGTTTAGTCTTTCAATCACTCTCTCTCTCTCTCAATATTAATATTTTCACCAAGAAACCCTAATACCAGGAGACCGGATTAATTTGAATAAAGGAGTCGCCAGTATAAATACGTCGGCTTAGTTTTGTGCTTTCTTTACTTCGTTGGTCTCATTTTAAACCGTACTAACCGTTGCCTTTTTCCTTTATGTAGACTTGAACCATCTAAAGACCCAGTATAGTTACCCCAATCTTGACGCACTCCGTGCCACACTAAGATATCCCAATCAAGGTTGGGCCGAGCTACTCAACTTTAAGCCGACATATAGATACAGTAGCAGGAGGAAGACCAGGGTGACATATTTCCTTCTAGAGCCATCACCAGAACCCGATCCAACTCTTCCACAAATCAACCTCATTACATTAACAAAAGAACAAGAAATGGCCAAGAAGAGAGTAGTAAGGGCCCTCATCACCGAAACAAATCAGGCCGAGGTACCACAAGCCGGCCAAACACAAGAGGCCGTGGTAGCCCTTCCAACTGCTCAGCCTTCAACATCTCGGCCAAGCTCCACAACCGAGCCACGCCTTGTTGACAAAGTGCTTTCCCAAACCACACCACTGAGCCCACAACCTGAGCACTCTAACCGAGCTAGCTCCTCTGAGTGGGTACCCAAGATTACCTACAAGAACCGCGCCATTACTAGCACTGATTCAATGGTCGCAGAGAAAGACCATTCGCTGGCTTTTAACCTCGCCAAGAGCGTATGTTTGCCAGCCGACATGGAACATCACGACCACCTCACCGAGCTGAAGGTCATTCGCTCGGCAACAAAATCGATGGTGCTGGGAAGTTCTCCCTTTGCTTGTCTTTCTATTTGGTACATCTGTTTGCTCGGTTTTACTAAAAGTCTCTTTCCGCCCTTTTGCAGGCCATGTAGAAAAACCACATTGCTCACAAGTGTGTGCTGGAACTGCGCATGACAACAAGGCAGGCTATGGTAGAGGCCAATGCTAAATCAGCCGAGCTAGAAGAGTCCAAGAAGAAAATAGCCGAGCTACAAACCGAGATAGCCCACCTGACCGGTCTTGTCAGCTCAGCTGAAGCAAATAAACAAAAGGCTGCGGCCGAGTTGAAAGACAAATATCTGCGTGAGCTGGCCAAGCTGGAGAGAAAAAAAAAATGTTGAGATCACCCGGTTGGAGAAGAGCGTGGAAGACGCTGAAGACCGGGGTTACAAGAAGGGGGAGGCCACTTACATCTAACAATGCGAAGCTACCAAAGATATATTCTTCAAATGTGGATGGAAGGTGATGGTGGCCAAGCTCGGTCATGGCTAAGAGACCGAGGTCTTCCAAAACCCTCCTCCATATTTCATATCGAGCTACATGGTAGAGTATGCTACTGCCATTCAGCAAAAATTTCTTCAAGAAGGGGACGACGACGAGGATCTTGCTTCTGAAGACAACGCCCAGCCCGGTCGCCAGTCTACCTCTCCCACTCTAGTGTTCTCCATCCCACCTTCACCTGTTGCTACTATCACGGTGCCTTCGACCGAGCTCAACCAAGGTGTGCTTGCCACAACCGAGCTACCTCTGGGTGAAAACCGGGTTGATTTGGACGCCGACTTGGAATACATTTTCTCCTAATTTTTGTTTTCCTTGTTTAACAAAAGAGTTTGTAACCGGGCTGAGGCCCTACCTTTTGTACTTCTGATTTGGATTTTGAATGAAAATATTTTTCTTTCTGTTCGGTCTGTTCCATACCTGCACTTATTTTTCAACTGTAATTTGTATTCAGTGTAACATTTTATGGCCGAGATACCTATCTTGGTCCTAACCTTGTGATCTATTTGGTCATACCTGCCATCCTCTTCAGCCTGGGTTTTTATCTCGACTGAAGAGTACTAGAAGTTGGTTATTCCAACCAATCACTCTTCAGCCTAGATCCTTATCTCGGCTGAAGAGTACTAAAAGTTGGCTATTCTAGCCAACCACTCTTTAGCCTAGATCCTTATCTCGGCTGAAGAGTACTAAAAGTTGGTTATTCTAGCCAACCACTCTTTAGCCTAGATCCTTATCTCGACTGAAGAGAGCTCAAAGTTGGTTATTCCTGCCAACTTAGAGATAAGTGTTTGGTTATTCCTGTCAAACTTCTTCAGCCTAGATCCTGATCTTAGCTGAAGAGAGCTCAAAGTTGGTTATTCCTGCCAACTTAGAGCTAGAGTGTTGGTTATTCATGCCGACATTCTTCAGCCTTGATCTTGATCTTGGCTGAAGAAAGCTCAAAGTTGGTTATTCTTGCCAACTTAGAGCCAGAGTGTTAGTTATTCTTGCCAACCTTCTTCAGCCCTGATCCTGATCTTGGCTGAAGAAAGGTCAAAGTTGGTTATTCCTGCCAACTTAGAGCCAAAGTGTTAGTTATTCCTTCCAACCTTCTTCAGCCTAGATCCTAATCTTGGCTGAAGAGAGCTCAAAGTTGGTTATTCCTGCCAACTTAGAGCCAGAGTGTTGGTTATTCCTGCCAACCTTCTTCAATCTTGATCCTGATCTTGGCTGAAGAAAGCTTAAAGTTGGTTATTTTTGCCAACTTAGAGCCAAAGTGTTTGGTTATTTCTGCCAACTCTACTATCATTGTCCCTAGCTCACTAAGACTATTTTTACAGAAGAAAACAATTTATGCTGAAAAGGAAACTACTTGTTTTATTGAAAAAAGAAAAACTACAAGTATGTTAAAGAAAGGTTAAAAATAAAATAGCTTGAGATTGGCAGTATTCCATGGCCTGGGAATGGCCTTGCTATCTCTATTTTCCAAGTGGTATGCCCATTTTCCTGCTAAGCCAACCACTTTGTAAGGTTCTTCCCAATTAGGTCCTAACTTGCCATCTCCGGGTACCAGGGTGTTTTCTATTACTTTGTGCAGCACCCAGTCTCCAATCTTGAATTGCCTCGGATGTACTGTCTTGTTATATTTTCTGGATAACTCTTGCTAGTATGAGGCGATGTGAACTAGTGCTCTTTCTCTTCTTTCTTCTGCAAGGTTGAGCTCCAATGCTATGGCTTCTCCATTTAAGTTTGAATCAAAATTTCACTTCGAATAGTGGGGAGGCCAACTTCCAATGGGATTGCTGCTTCTATGCCATAGGCCAAGGAAAAAGGTGTTTATCTAGTAGACCGCCGAGGTGTGGTACAGTAAGCCCATAAAACATGAGGGAGCTCCTCAGCCCACTTGCCTTTTGCTTTGTCCAACCTTTTCTTCAATCCATCTAAGACGACTTTGTTTGATGCTTCTGCCTGGCCATTTGCTTGGGGGTATGCTGATGTAGAATTATAGAATTCCATCTTGTACTCCTCACAAAAGCCTCTAAAAATTTTACCATCGAACTGAGTGCCGTTGTCTGATGTTAAAGCCTTGGGTATGCCGAACCGAGTGATGATATTCTGTCAGACGAACTTCTTCACATCTTTCTCTTTTATTGAGGTGAGTGCTTCTGCTTCCATCCATTTTATAAAGTAGTCTGTTGCTGCAAGAAAAAAATTTCTGTTGCTGAGCGCCGTTGGAAGTGGTCCCACTATGTCCAAGCCCCACATTGCGAAGGGCCATGGGCTAGTTAATGATAGAAGCTCTCTAGCTGGTTGATATATTTGGTATGCGAACTTCTGACACTTCTCGCACTTCTTGACATACTTCTCTGAATCTGCTTGCATGTAAGGCCACCAATATTCTTGTGAAA
Organism: Camellia lanceoleosa; assembly: GCA_025200525.1. NCBI lineage: Eukaryota > Viridiplantae > Streptophyta > Magnoliopsida > Ericales > Theaceae > Camellia > Camellia lanceoleosa. Next base: position 88,035,224 of record CM045761.1, read on the forward strand.
TTGCTCTGTAAGCCAATGATCTTCCCCCTTGGTGGCTTCCGCATAGGCCTTCATGTATCTCGAACAAGAACGCCTTAACCTCGCTGGGATGGACACATTTCAAGTAAGGTCTTGTGAAGGATTTTTTGTACAAGGCCATTGATGGGGAGAGCCAAAATCGCTGTGACTTGGTTCTGATCTTGTTGGTTTCTTTCTTCTCTTCAGGTAAGACGCCGTCTTTTAAAAATACTATAATGGGATTCATCCAAGAAGGGCCTAGTTTGGCGCAACATACCTCAATTACTTCGGCTTCTTCAATGCTTAGTCTTGGTAAGAAGTCGATCAGTAATGGATGTGGGATGGATGTATCTGCCATCGACGCAAAGCCTGCTAGTTCGTCTACTCTGGTGTTTTCTTCCCGGCCGATCTGCTCTATTCGTACCACTTCGAATTTCATGATTTCCCTTCTGACTAACTCTTGATACTTTGCCATCCTCTCATCTTTTGCTTCGTAGTCTCCTGAAATCTAGTTTACTACCAGCTGGGAGTCACTGTAAACCATTAGCTCGGTGGCCCGCATGAAGAGTGCTGATTTTAGGCCTGCTAAGAGTGCTTCATACTCCGCCTCATTGTTTGATGCTGGGAAGCCAAGGTTAACTGGTTGTTCTACTATTAGGCCATCTAATGAGATAAGGACTATGCCAAGTCCTACACCATGCCTATTGGATGCTCCATCTATGAAGAGCTTCCACATCTCTCCAACGAATAGCTTCCAATAAGTGGAGGGGTTGGATGATGTCTTTGGGTCATGAATGTTGTTTTCTTCCAAGTCCCTGGCTGCTGTTGGGGTTTGCGTTTTATTATTTGACTGCCCCAAGTCTTCACTTGTCGATGAGTCCTTACTGGGAATGGCATGGTTTATTCCTCCCTCTTGATCTTCAAGCCTGTGTGGTTTGCAATGTGGCTGGGTATCCTCAATTAGAGGTTGCACATTTCCTGCGGCACTTTCCGTCCCCATTTCTATCGTACCAGTCAAGTCAACCGGGCAGATGTGATAACTTCCTAGTGTGAACTTTGCCACAAAGTCTGCCAAAGCTTGGGCTTTTATTGCGATTCTGGGTTGAAACTTGATATCAAACTATCTCAATTCCATCGTCCATTTCAAGATTCGCCTAGAAAAGTTCGCCCTCTCAAACAAGGCTTTTAAGGGAAAAGTAGTTAGGACGATTATGGTGTGGGCATGGAAGTAATGCGACAGCTTCCTTGAGGCCATCATCAATGCTAAGGCCAGTTTTTTAAATGGTAGATACCTGGTTTCTGCGCCTAGCAAGGTCTTGCTAACATAAAAGATGGGCAGGTGTTGGATTCCTTCCGCTCAGACCAACACTGCGCTAACTGCGTGCTGTGAAGCTGCTAGGTACAAAAGAGCTCTTCTCCAGGTATTGGGGTTACTGGCAACGGTGGAGAAGACATGTACTCTTTCAGGCTTTCTAGGGCGCGGTCGCATTCTTTATTCCACTCAAACTTGGCCTTTAGTGCTTGGAAGAATGGTCGACATCTATCTGATGACCGACTTATGAACCGGTTAAGTACGGCTGCTAGGCCAGTGAGATGTTGTACCTCCTTGACTGTGTTGGGCCTCTCCAGGTCCTGGATTGCTTTGATCTGAGAAGGGTCCGTTTCAATACCTCGATTGGTCACCAGAAAGCCTAGGAATTTGCCCGATCCTACGCCGAATGCACATTTGGATACATTTAGGCGCAACTTGTTCTTCTTCAGAATCTGGAACATTTCATCTAGGTCCCTGAGATGGTCGTTTTCATTCTTTCTTTTGATCACCATGTCGTCGATGTAAGCCTCCATTGTTCTGCCTAACAATGGTTCAAACATCTTGGTGACCATCCGTTGGAATGTTGCCCCTGAATTCTTTAGGCCAAAAGGCATGACCTTGTAACAATACAATCCTCTTGGCATTGTAAAGGATGTGACCTCCTGGTCTGGTTCATACATAGTGATCTGATGGTAACCTCTATACGCATCAAGGAAGCTAAGTCGATTGTGTCCTGCCGTCAGGTCTACTAGTTGGTCTATCCGTGGTAGGAGAAAGCTGTCCTTTGGGCATGCTTTGTTGACTATTTTGTAGTCCATGCAGACACGCCATTTTTTGTTCTTCTTTGACACTACTATGGTATTGGAGATCCACCTGGGATAGTGCACTTCTCTGATAGCTCCTGCTTCCAGTAAGTTTCCTACTTCTTCCGCCACTATCTCGGCATGGTGGAGTGCTAATCTACGAGTGCGCTGTATAACTGGTCTGGTAGTTGGGTGGACGTTCAGTTGGTGACAGATGAAGTTTGGGTCAATGCCAGGCATGTCATACGGTGTCCAGGCAAACACTTTGATGTTAGAGGTTAAGAATTCCATGATCCCTATTCTCTCAGTGCTGGACAAAGACGAGCCGAGCAAAAAGAACTTTTCTGGGTCTTTTTCATCTATTCTTACCTGTACCAAGTCTTCCATTGCCTTCTGATTAGCTACTTTGCCGATATCCGCAAATAGTTCATTGCTTTCTAGCTCTTCGATCATCTGTACAAACCCTTTTGCAGCGCAGCTGCCATTTACCGTGACAAAGCACTGTTTTGACATAATCTGATCTCCAAAGAATTCTTCAATTATTTCGGCTTCGTTGGGGAACCGCAATACTTGATGGTAGGGTGATGTTACCGATCGCATGACATGCAACCATCTCCTCTCCAAAATTATATTATAAGTGGAAGGGACTTTCAATACCCAGAATTCCACCTGTTTTGTCATGGTTCTTGCCTTAACTGGGAGGATTATCTTACCCATTGGCCACTCTGGCATTGAGTTGAATTCGATTAGGGGAGATGTTGCAGGTGCCATGTCTTTGTCGTCCAGTTTCATTTGTTTGAAGGTTTCGTAATACATTATCTCACATGAGCTTCCTTGGTCAATCAGAATCCGCTTGATGTCGAAATTCTTGACGCGTAGAGTGACAACCAATGCATCATTATGAGGGCAGTATATCCTTGCTAAATCTTTATTTGAAAAAGATATGACATTTGTGGCCTATATTCTCCCTTTTTTGACAGCAAGTTGTGCACTTAATATTTCCCTCAAGTGCTCAGCCTTTTTGATCATTCCCCTAAGCTCACATACCCGCTCAGGTTCGAATACCCTATGTATTACGTTAATTACGCCTTGAGGTGGAGCGTCGACCGGCATCCCGTTTGGGTTGTTGTGGTTCTAGGGGACTGGTTGCGTCCCTTCTTCTATGTACTGGTCCAAGTGCCCAGCTGCCACTAACTCCTCCAAATGTTGTCTCAACGGCGTGCAATTTTCTGTGCGGTGCCCCTTTCATCATGGAAGGTGTACCGGGACCTCTCGTCATAGTCCTTTTGCGCTTCTCCCAACTTAGCTGGCCATCGGACGAAAGGTTCGTTACGTATCTCACTAAGAATTCGGTAGATTGGTTTTTTGAACACTATGGTAATGGCAGTGCGAACTCTTAACTTCCTTTTTTCTGGGTCCTCACTGTTAGCCCACCTACTTTGCTCATTCCTGCTTGGTTGTTCTACCGTGTTGACTTTTGCTGAAGTCTTTTTATCTGGTATTCTTGTTGTGCCAGATTTCACTTTAGCACGGGGACCATCCTCCTCCACGTGAATATGTTGGTGCATTCTCTCTATTAAAGCCTCCATTGTGAGGGGTGGTGTCATAGTAATTGAGTCCCTTAATTTATTGCCAATTGGCAAGCCTCGTTTGTATTGCGCAATGGCGAGGTTTGTAGGGCAATCCCCTATCCGGTTGAAGGTTTCCCAGTAGCGACTGTTGTAGGATCTCAACGTCTCCTTGTCACCCATGTCAATGGAGAGTAACTGATCGATCTCCACTGATGTCTTGGTGTTCGTTCTAAACCTAGTCACGAACGCCTCTGCCAATTGTGCCCAAGAGGCGATCCTGCCTTCTGGTAGCCTTTCGAACCAGGTTAGACCTAGGTCGCCAAGGCTGGATGGAAACATGATGCACATTAAAGCCTTGTTTCGCCGGTATACTGCCATAACCTAGCAAAAGTGACTCAAGTGCATGTAGGGGTCTGTCTTCCCCTCATAAGTGGTGAATTTGGGCTGGTGGAAGCCTGAAGGTAGTGGTGCGTTTTCAATTGCTGGAACAAACGGCGAGCTCTGTAGCCTTGCAAATGCTTTGTCTGTTAGTTCATAAGCAAGGCGCGGCATTCGCATTCCTACCTCGATGCTCCCATGCGTCCGAGGGACCAACTGCTGAAAGGCAGAAACTCTGCGCGGGTCGCGTGCCTTAGTATCCTCCTTCCATCGTGCCCTTTCTTCAAGCATAATTCTCAACTCAGATGATCTAGGCAGCTCCGTGTGCCTAGATGACGTCTAGTGCGTATGCGATGGCCAATAGGTGCTTCCCTCAGTATATGACCTCTTAGTTCTCGTTCTCTCAGACTTGGAGTAACGAGTCCTGGAAGTCCTTGATTGAGTGTCGCATGTTCTAAGGCTCTTACTTTCTGCTTGCGATGGTGTGGTACGCCTACCACGATCTTTCGAGTAGCGAAGGGGCGTGTTGTCTTTGTGTCCCTCTCCTGTTGCCACCCCTTTTCCTTTTATCTAGTGCTTCATTGACTCCATGTCTACTGCCATCTTCCTTATTAACTTGTCCTGCTCCTTCACGCAATCCTCCAGAACTTGAGGGTCCATCATCCGCCTTTGTCTTTCAGGAGTTTGAGAGCGACGGGGGATGTGAGCCCGCCTCCCCCTTGCATCCCTCCGGGGGTTCTGTCGTTGGGGTTTTAGATCCGCCATGGGAGGGATAGAAGGCAAGCATTCGCGCCTCCCACTCCCCTCTGGGGTTTGTCCGTCAATAGCGGATTGTAGCAAATCTTCATTGTGCGCCATTGCTTCCAATTAGAGAGGAAAAACTTGATCAAGAGGTTTTGTTCTTTCTGGACTTTCCACAGACGGCGCCAATTGTACGAGCATGAAATTATCTTCTCGTATAATCCTGGTGATCAAGTCCGCGCTCCTCCAAACGTCGTCGCTTTACTCCCTGAAAGCACAAACGTTAGCTAGCCGGCGGGTGTGTGCCAGATACCTCTCCGATGCCTAAGTCAGCAAAATAGACAAATAGACAAAAACTCTGTGTATTCGGGAATCAAAGTTGTGTTACCTGTACATAGGTTATGTTGTGAGCTTTTATAGGTTCCGCATGGCACAATCCTAGTAGGACTCTTATTCCTCTATGTAGAGTCTTCCTAGGAATCACATTACTAAAAGATAATGCTTATCCTTCCACAACCCCCTCACTGCTTAAACCAAGTGAGATGGTTCTAGCTTGGTGGTATGACCAGACGACCGAGCTAGTATTGCCATGCTTAAGTGGCAGGTTTGACCGAGCTCTGCTTAGCTCGGATCTTCCCTTCACTACTTGTACCTCGGTTTGGCATACTCCAACCGAGCTACTTACTTAAGACTGATCCAACTATGCCTAATGGCGACCTTAGCTCGACGCTACTATGCGCGATGCTTAGCTCAGTCCAACTTTACCTGGGTCCAACTCGTTAGCTCTAAGATCGAGTTACGTCAACCCTTACCCTGGCCCATTTGTGTGGCCCAACTTACAAAGAAGGCCCTTCCTTAACTTGACCCAATTTGTTCATAAATTTCCCTCTCAATATAGCAATTTGATTGTTAATAATAAGAAAATATTTTAGAATTCTAAAACAATTTTGATGAACTGAATTTCATTATGATATGATGTGGGTTAACTTTTTATATTTTATATATATATTTTTGACCATCACTTTAATAAAGCTCTATTTTTAAAACTTTCCATCATTATCCTTAATGATATTCGTGGATGGTACTACCTATCGGGTCTAGCTCCTCTGCAGCCATGCTGGACGTCCAACCGTTAAGAAAATTCCATATGATTCCTAGAATTCTTTATTATTTGCACAGGTTCCTTGATTCACACTTATATTAATATTATTATTTTATATTTGTTTGTGGTTTATTATATACATATATTTTTATTTTTTTAATTATTTTTTCATACTTGAGATATTAAATCTAATTATTGTTGGTAATATTTAATTTCTTGAGTTATTCTATCTACTCTTTTTTCTAATAGATTCTATTGTGACAATTCATCTCGGTGACCGCTCGAATGTTGAAAAGACTGTTCGAACGGAGATGAAGTACTTTTAGTAGTTTACTTTGCAGGTTGAGGGACTGCTTGAGTAAAAGAGAAAGGGTCCCTGGTATCTTGTTTTGTAGGCGGAAATATTGAGAGTTCTCATCCATCGTTCCAGCGGTGAAAAGACCGTTTGAGCGGTCTAGCTCTACATTTTGAAAATTTAAAAATAATGTGATGAAATGAAATTGATCCTTAATTCTTTAAATTGATGATTGGATTATGATATTAAAATAGCATTTGAATGGAGAATTGTGAAATTTGAGATGTGTTTGAGATTTTACTTGAAGATTTTGGAGCTTGTTACTCTATTTTGTCTCATTTACTTGAATGATGAGAAATAATTTTACTTTCATGAATGCATAAACATTCGGAAGTCTTAGAAAAATTGTTTAAGGGGAGGTAAATAGGTGTGAGTTCGAGTAAGGAGTCGGTTTTGAGAAAGTGTTATGTATTGTCGGTACCCACGTGGAGAAGTTTGGGCTCAATTAAAATATATATTTTAAGTGTAGAATTAATAAAATAGTATTAGAAAAAGAAAAAAAAAATCGGTTAAGTTGCTTCGCTTTGAATTAAAAGGCGAATAATCGAATGAAAATTATGAAAATCGGAAACTAGGGTTTTGAGTGATCAGTCTATAATTAGAGAGTTAAATAATTAATATTAGAGTTTTAAAAATGATTTCTAAGCTACCGGGATTAATTAGGATCTGTATGAGTTTGACTATTTTTCGGTCCTAGGGTTAATTTCGCGAATAAATGAGGAACTGGGGGTTTTTATTTTTAACTGATTATTTCTAAGATTTTTGCTAATTTCTTTTAATAGTCTAATTAAGGTATTATTTTGTTTTATTATTATTTGTAAAGAAGTATTACTATTAAAGTTATCATATTATATTTCTTCACTATATTTAATCCTCATGCAAATATTATTGGCAAAATCGAGAAATCGTGCTCTGATATCAATTTCAATTGCTGATTTTGTGGATTTAATTTAATATTAACTCTTGCAAAAAAATTCATTAGTAATCGATACTTGCCTTTTCTAAGAATATTTTATTTTTAATTCTAGCAATTCTCTAGTTATAATTTATTATAGATTGTTCAGAAGCAGTAACCAAAAAAGAATTTAATCTATTTAACTCATTTTCTAATTCAGAAATATAATCTAAATTATCTTTTATTTCAACTCTAATTATTGTAATTAAACATATATAATTATTAATTAAGTATTTGAATTTTTATTATTATTATTTTAAGTTTAATTAATTGTGATGGAAGGTTTGTAATAACAACTTAGAAGTGGTATGAAGAGAATAAGGGCAAAAATTTTCTAAGAAGGCTTGTGATGCAACTTATATAATTATGATTAATTAAGACCCTTGGATTGTATTAGTAGATGAGGTGGCAGAATGTGATGAAAGTGTAGGAGGGGATCCACTTCCCTATCTTAATTTTGGGATGTAAAAGCATCTCTAACGGTGACTCAAATGTTTCACCAAATTTGAATAAAAAATAACCCATTTCACCAAATTTGAACGAGTTTGGATAGGTTGACAGTTGCCCATGCTCAAATCCAACTTAAGCCTCGTTTGACAAGTGATTTGTTTAATTAAAAAATTATTAAAAAAATTAAAAAACTAACAATTCATACAAAAAAATTGAAGACTTTTTTTTTTTTACTTTTTGTATATTTTTTTATAAAAAATTAAAAAGTCATCCCAAACATATTACAAACCTTCCATCACAATTAATTTTTTTTACATCATATTTTAGCTAAAAATTAAAAAGTTACTAAAAAAACCTATTTCCAAACGAGGCCTTAGTTTGTTTGTCTAAATTCTATCCGAGTTAAATTTAAATTGAACGAGTTATCTGAATTGTACATATAATTCCGTTTTTATTTTTTTATTTATTGCAATTAAATTATTTAATTTGTTAAAATTAGGCTCTATTTACATTTGTTTTATAAAATGATTAATAATATCAAAATAAATAATTTATATATTGTGAAAGAAATGCTGCTATAATGATCTTTACAATTTAAGAGTGAAAAAAAAAAAAAAAAAGAGTAAAATTTTATGTTTTGTTACTTGTATATAGACCTATTTTAGGAAGATGGTAAAAAACAGTTTTTTTACTTTTAACCAAGCTTTTTGAGTTTTTTAAAAAGTGATTTGGAAAGTTAGTAAAAAGTTTTTTTTTTTTATTAATATATATTTATGATGTCACATCACACTAAAATGATTAAAATATCTTCATCCAACTTTAAAAAATTACATTTTATCCAAACCCACAAGAGGTAAACATTGAGAGTACTTACGTAATTTTCCAACCTACTTTGTGGCAACTTCCCAAAGGAGCAAAAACGCAACTTGGCGTTTTGCTCGGCCACAAAACGTGGCGTTTTGCTTGGTTCCCAAAAGAGCTCATAATATATATTTAATATGATTCAATAGTTTAAATTACTTTAACATCATCTAATAATTTATGTGTGTATTTAATATATATATATATATATATATGTTCGAGCTTTGAATTGTTTGATATCTTTATTCAATTTTATTTAAATTTAATCAAATTTATAAATTTTTGCTTAAATCTGTACTAAATTAAAAAATAATTTATTCGAACTCAGTTCAAATTGTTGGAATTGAGCCGTCCAAATTACACCCCAAACTTAATCATTAAAATATCTATCCGGTGTCGGCTGGTCAAAATAACAGTATTGTTTTGTAAATTCATCTTCTCCTTGCCTACAATGAGACGTTAACTAATATTTATTTTCTACGCAACATGATATGATATTCTAGACGTTAACTAATCAATCAAGTTGAATTATTGAAAAGTCTATGCATTTCCAATTCAATACATTTTTAATTACTGTTCACTGTTTTGGATCAAGAACTTATGAAGAAAAAAATATTTTTCTAAATTCATTCATTTTTCTCTTCCTTCACAAATTATTACCCAATCTTTTATGCAAACTAGGGTTTTGGCAAGAGTTAAAGTGACTAATAGGTAAAAAAAATAAAATAAATAAATAGGTTGATTTAACTAATAAGACAAAATGTTACATTCAAATTATAATTATTTTACTTTTTTTCTTACAACTATCATATCCAAACTAAATAAAAGCCAAAAAAATTTCCCAAACCAAACTAATTTAATCAAGTTAAATTAATTTAAAAAATCAAAAAATTAAATTAAATTAAGTCTTTCCAAACCAAGACTCTGTACATTGGTCGAATTGGAGATACTTTTCAAACCAAACCGCCATTGGTGGGCAGATTTTTTTATTTTTATTTTTTTTCTTCTTTTTATTTTTTATTTTTTAGGCAGTAACCAACGTACCTATCATCACAATTGGTAGATTTGATGAACTTTATGACTATTTCGAATCGGCAGGTTAAACGAATTTTTGAATACACAAATTAAAATAATTAAATTAGTAAAAGATCATATCACAACTACCAAAATAAATAAATAAAGTAATATATATAAATATGAAAGGATGGAGCATGACGGAAATGAAAAATAGTATGTTAATTTTGTTATATGATAATTATTAGGATTAAAGTTAAACAAATTGGTTAAAAGTTGATTTTTTGACATTTTAAATTTTTTATAGCTTTTTTATGAGAGGTTATGTGACTCAAAATGGATTAAAAACTGATTTTTGGCTTTTTCAATTTGTTTCCAAATGACTTCGTTTAAGACATGGATTGACTTTTTAGTTTTTGAGAGGGGAGATTTGCACCTAACTAAGATAACATTAGACGTGACGGACCGCACGGCGCCGAGCTAATCTCTTTGTTGACATGGCCAGCGGCCTGACTTGCATGGTCGGAAATATTGACCGGTCAGGCACTAACTTGCGTAGCCAAGCTGCGTTTTGCACGTATTGGACGGAGCTCGAGTTAGCGGATGCTGACCGAGCTAAAAGGTAGCCCGAGCTAGACCGTGGGCGCGATCAGGGCCGGTACGTCTTGGACCGATCAGTCGATATAAAGTGGCTTCATGTGACCGAGATTGAAGGTAGAACGGTTGGAGGCCGGCATGCCTCGTAGCTGGTTGGCTGTGGTGAACCGGTCAATAATAGCTCGGCCGAGGTGGTCAGGTTCTCGCCCGATTCCAAGTTATAGGTCGGCGACACATAGCTCGGTTATGTGCATGTAATAGCAACTCTCCACAAGTGACAGGCTAGTCGTGGTACTCCGGTTAAGTATGCCACCTGGGCCAATGGCGTAAGGGAGAGGACATCTGCTCCACGCACGCTTCAATGTCGTTGGGCAGTTTTGTGTGTACTGGTGGGAGGACTAGGCCTTTACACGTGTAAGGTGGTGAGAGGCGAGCACTGCTACCTGTCCAGGGAAGGACAACAGAGGTTGTGCGCGCACAATCTTGAGACTGCATGGCCAGCCTAGAAATATGGAAGAAGACGCACGTTAGAGATATGTGAATTCACTCCTCCACAAACACTCTCTCTCTCTCTGATAGCCTTCTTCTTCCTCAAGTGGTCTGACTTGATCGTCGGAGGGTCTATCCGGCACACCACCGCCAGGTAGCTCACCGTTTCTGTGTCGCAGGATCAGACGCCGTCACGAAAAGCTTGACGTCTAAGGAGTACGGAAAGTAGAGGATATTTCGCCCCCGTACAATTGGCGCCGTCTGTGGGAAATCTTTGTTAATCGACCCGTGTTCTTCGAGCTTCTTCAACCATTTCCATGGCCAACAACGACGAAGTTCCGCTGTCTGTCGTCGATGGTGTTACTCCAGAGTATGTCCGCCGGAGAGAAGGCCCCCCGCATGTTCCAGCTATGGCGGGTCTGGAAACTACCTCGCGAGGTGCGCGAGACAAGCGTGGGAGGAGTTCTGATCGCTCGCAGAGTCCAGAGGGTCACCAACGCCGGGGGGAGTCCCGTGAGCAGCGCCTGGAGCATAAACTCAGAGACCAAGATGCCCTCATTTGCAAGATGGCGGCGGAGATGGAGCTGCTTGAGCATCAAATTAAGGGGAAGGGTGTTGCTAGAGAGGGCAACCTCAGTGAGCGCACCCCCTCCCCTTGTTTTAGCAGTCGCCGCCAGAGGAGGACTCACTCTATCTCCATCACCAGGAACTATAGGGTTGGAGATTCCGACCAACGAGATGGCAGATCCTTCACTCGCGACAGCACCTACCGCCCCTCACGCCTGTCGTCGACGTCGCGATACTCTGCCTCCTCCCGTTCCAAGGATCTCAGGGATGTGTTGGAGGAGAGAGCGCGCCGTCGAGAGGCTCAGAGGGTGCCGGCGCTCCAGAGGTTGAGTGCCCCAGTTCGTTGCAGCGAAGAAGTGGTGATGCCGACGCCCAAAGTCATGGCCCATGCGCTGGAGGACAAAGAACTGGCACGACTTACAGCCACGCCATTGTCCCCGGATATTGAGAGCGCACCACTCCCTGCCGGATTCCACCAGCCAAAGTTCACTTTGTACGACGGCAAGACAGATCTGTACATGCATGTGAGTCATTACCGGCAAGTGATGGCTGGCCACCGGCGAAACGACGCCTTGATGTGCCTCATATTCCCAGCAAGCTTGGGAGAGCTGGGTTTGAAGTGGTTCGAAAGGCTCCCGGAGGGAAGTATTGGGGGGTTGCAGCAGCTAGTGGAAGCCTTCGTCACCAGATTTAAAACCAACACCCGAACGCCGAAGCAGGTCGATCATCTCCTAGGCGTCAAGATGGAGTCTGGATGTTCGTTGAAGGCATACAATGCGAAGTATTGGGAAACTTACAACGAAATCCTCGACTGTCCTACCAATCTGGCGATCACTCAGTACAAACGGGGTCTCCTAGTCGGACATAGGCTACAAGATTCACTTACGATGCACCAACCTACAACCATGGAGTCTCTAATGCAGCGGATTAATGAGCACATTCGCGTGGAGGATGATGCCGCCTTCGCGACCGAGAAGGGTAATCCGGTCCCGACGGACAGAAAAGTAGCAGGAAAAGTTCACTCGGTCGGGCAAGAGAATAACCGCCCAAGCGACCGGTCAAAAGATCAACGCCGTGGACTAAACCGCGATGACCGAAACAAGGGTCGCAGAAATGACCGAGCTGACGCATCCCGCGACGCAGCGGAAGATACAAATAGAAAACTGAAGGTGCGAATAGGAATTACCACGATCTTCAAAATTTCCATCTACCGCATTTTGAGCGAGATCCGAGGTGAGCCTTTTGTCCGTTGGCCGGCCAAGTTAGGGAGTGAGCAGCAAGGCTTCAATCCAAAATATCGCTGCACCTTCCATGAAGAACGGGGGCACCAGACAGAGAACTGCTTGCCGCTCAAACAGCACTTGGAGGAATTGGTGGCGGCGGGGCATCTTGACCAATACATAGATGGGGGAGTCAAGGCCACGCCAACTGGGCAAACCGAGCCTAACGGCATGGCCGCCCTAGAGGCGCCCCTGCAAGGTGTGATCAACGTCATCCACGGCATCATTGAACCAGCAAGGGTCTGCGAGCTTAGAGGGATGATCAAGAAGGCCGAGCACATGAGGGAAGTGCTCTCTATCCAGCCCGCCGTAAAGAAGGGAAAGACCGAAGAGAGAGACATCCTTTCGTTTTCGACCAAAGACTTGGAAAGGGTGCATATGCCGCACAATGATGCCTTGGTGGTGACACTTCGCGTCAAGGACTTTGATATCAAGAGAATATTGATCGACCAGGGGAGTTCGGTCGAAATTATGTATTATGACGCATTCAAACAAATGAAGTTAGAAGACAAGGACTTGGCCCCTGCAACGTCTCCTTTGGTCGGCTTCAACTCACAGCCGGAGTGGCCAATCGGAAAGATTATTTTGCCGGTCAAAGCGGGTTCGGTAGTAAAGCAAGTGGAGTTCTGGGTGCTCAAAGTTCCATCCACTTACAACTTGATCTTAGGCAGGGGTTGGTTGCACGCCATGCAAGCGGTTGCTTCGACCTTCCACCAAGTCATGTGCTTTCCGACATCAAACGGGCAAATAGAGGAAGTTTGGGGAGACCAGGTGATGGCAAAACAATGCTTCGTTGCGGTAAATGGCAGCCGAGCAGCCAAAGGGTTTGTCCAGATGATCGAGGGGCCCGAGGGAAAGGAGGTCCTTGAAGACGTGGGAAGGAAGGCCGAGGAAAAATCGGTCAAGGATTTGGTGGAAGTGCGCATTGACGAAAACGATCCAACTAAATTCTTTCTCCTGGGATCATCTTTGTCTAGTGCCGAGCGGACTGACTATGTCAACTTCCTGGTTTCCAATTTGGAGGCCTTTGCCTGGACGCCTGACGACATGCCTGGCCTCGACCCGAGCTTCATTTGTCATCAGTTGAATGTCTTCCCTAATGCGCGGCCAGTCATCCAAAGGACACGCCGCTCAGCCTTGCACCATGCTGAAGTGGTGGCAGAAGAAGTAAAGAATTTGTTGGAAGCCGGGGCCATAGAAGAGGTGCAATACCCTCAGTGGATATCCAACACGGTGGTTGTTCTTAAGAAGAATGGCAAGTGGCGAGTCTGCATTGACTACAAAACCGTCAACCGGGCTTGCTCGAAGGATAGCTTTCCCCTCCCTCGAATTGACCAGCTGGTGGACTTGACCGCTGGCCATCAGAGGTTTAGCTTCCTGGATGCATATCGCGGCTACCACCAGATAGCCATGTATAAACCGGACAGAGAGATCACATCGTTCACCACCCCCAGAGGATTATATTGCTACAAAGTCATGCTGTTCAGACTGAAGAACGCCGGGCAACCTTTTAGAGGATGATAACAAAAATGTTCGCTCCTCTCTTGGGCCGAACAATGGAGGCCTACATCGATGATATGGTGGTGAAGAGTAAGGAGAAGTCTCAACACCTCACCGACCTAACAGAAATGTTTGCCATACTTAAGCGTCATAAGCTTCGTCTGAACGCCTCCAAATGCGCCTTCGGAGTTGGCACTGGAAAGTTTCTGGGTTTTATGGTTACAAACCGAGGAATTGAAGCCGACCCATCCCAAATCAAAGCAATACAAGAGCTGGAGCTCCCGAATTCTACAAAGGACGTGCAACATCTTGCCGGGATGGCAGCCGCGCTAAATAGATTTATCAGTCGGTCTCCGGATCGTTACAAGCCCTTCTTCAAAACTTTGAAGTCTAAGTTCTTCTGGGATGAAGAGTGCGACCGTGCACTGGCAGACTTAAAGGCGTATCTCTCCTCAGCCCCAATTTTGGTCACACCTCAACCGGGCGAAGAGTTGTACCTCTACTTGGCTGTTTCTCAACACGCAAGAGCCAGTATTGGTTAAATCTTTGAAGGCATCCAAAGACTCTACCGATCTTCTACGTGAGCAAGACTCTACTTTCGGCCGAAACGAGAAATCTTCCCTTGGAAAAATTGGCCCTGGCCCTGATGATGGCGTCAAGAAAGCTGGCGCCCTATTTTCATGCCCATACAATAGTTGTGCTGACCGAGTTCCCACTAAAGGTACTGTTTGAAAAGGCCGACTACACTGGGAGGATTCTGAAATGGGCCGTCGAATTGGGCCAGTACGACATCAAGTTCCGCCCGCGCACCGCAATCAAGGCTCAAGCTCTTGCAGACTTTGTGGCAGAATTTGCCCCTGGGACGCATCCTATTTGCCCAGTTGATTTGGCTGATGCGAATTTGGCACAGCCTACAGTTCAGGCAATAGAAGCAAGTGTTGGTGCGCAAGAAGAGGAGGGGCGAAGAGTGACTGAACCAGCAAAGGCGAGTGACCTGTTGGAAGGCAGAGTTAACCATGACAAGGAAATAGACCAGAATGAGCCGACCAGAGACCTGGATTTGAGAAGTTCCCAAAATCCCTCCGATTGCTGGAAGCTGTTCATTGGCAAGATGTGGAAGCTCTTTGTTGATGGGGCGTCCAACCGGCATGGGGCCGGGCTAGGAATTGTGCTAACTTCACCAGAAGGACTGATTATTGAGCAAGCAATTACGCTCGGCTTCCCAGCGTCCAACAACGAGGCAGAGTATGAAGCCCTTCTCGCTCGACTAAGAAGCGCATTGAGAATGAAGGCCACAGCCCTTATGGTGTTCAGTGATTCCAAGCTGGTGGTCAATCAAGTCTTAGGGGAGTATGAGGCCAGAGATGAAAGAATGGCCAAGTATTAGGCGCTGGTGCGAGCAGAAATCAAAAAGTTCGATGCCATCAGAGTAGAACAGATCAACCGCGAAGGAAACAACACGGCTGATGAATTGGCCGGTCTTGCTTCTACTCAGACAGCCTTCCCTAATCCCTTGATGATTGAATTTTTACCTCGGCCAAGCATTGAAGAACCAGAAGCAACCGAGGTACTCTGCACCGACTTGGGTCCATCCTAGATGGATCCCATTATCGCCTTCCTGAAAGATAGAATTCTACTGGAAGAGAAGAAGGCGGCCCACAAAATCCAGGCAAAATCAAAACGGTTTTGGCTCTCCCCGTTCGGAGCGTTGTATAAGAAGTCTTTTACTGGGCCGTATTTGAAGTGTGTCCACCCCGCCAAGGTGGAAGGTTTTTTTTACGAGATTCATGAAGGCATCTGTGGCAGCCATACTGGGGGCAAGTCTTTGGCATACCGAGCAATTTCCCAAGGTTATTGGTGGCCGTGCATACAGGCAGACGCGCAGAAATACGTTCGCAGGTGCGAGAAGTGTCAGAAGTTCGCTCACCAGATCCATCAGCCGGCTAGAGATTTGCTTCCTCTCACAAGTCCTTGGCCGTTCGCGCTTTGGGGGTTGGATATTATTGGGCCACTCCCAGTTGCACCGGGCAATCGCAAGTTCTTTATCGCCGCCACAGACTATTTCACCAAGTGGGTTGAGGCCGAGCCACTGGTGACCATAAAGGAAAAGGATGTGAAGAAGTTTGTTTGGCAAAACGTCATCACTCGCTTCGGCATACCCAGGGCCCTCGTCTCAGATAATGACACTCAATTTGACGGAAAGCTCTTTCGCGAATTTTGCGAAGAGTTGAAGATCGAGTTCTACAATTCGACGCCAGCATATCCTCAGTCTAATGGTCAAGCAGAGGCCTCAAAGAAGACCATCTTGGATGGGCTAAAGAAACAGCTTGAGAAAGCCAAGGGAAACTGGGTTGAGGAACTCCCCAACGTGCTCTGGGCATACCGCACTACGCCAAGACGGTCGATCGGGGAAACACCATTCGCTTGGGCCTACAGCATGGAGGTAGTCATACCGTTGAAAATTGGCATGCCAACCATCCGCTCTGAAAGTTTCCAGCCCGATCTGAACAATGAAGCCGTGACATTGGAGTTAGACCTTGCTGAGGAAAGAAGGGAGCAGACGCTAATCCACATCACAGCTTATCAACAAGAACTCTCCAAAAAATACAACAAGGCAGTGCACCCCAGGCTATTCAAGATTGGAGACTGGGTCTTAAGAAAGGTGCTTGGCAACACGGTGGTCCCCGGCGAAGGAAAGCTCGGTGCAAATTGGGAAGGACCATACAAGGTGATTGGTCTTGCTGGCAAGGGGGCATACCATCTGGAAGATTTAGATGGCAAGGCTGTCCCCAGACCGTGGAATGCAGCCAACCTTAAGGTCTTTTACTTTTGAGATGTAATTTGCTTAGCTTTTCTAGACCCTTAGCCTTTTGGGCACTTGATGTAAAAGATAGCAATGCTTTTGTAATGAAAAATAGCTCTCTTGTTGTTTGGTATTACATCTTTGTCCAATAACATCGCAAGGACACAAAACAACATGGATGCCAGGGGCAAGAAAACCGACCTAAATTTGACCGGACTGATTTCCTCTCACCGAAATGGAGGCAGACTGCGCAAACAGTTGGTGCAATTGGCATACAGACCACTTCGCATCCGAGTCGAGCTGGTTTCGCTCGCTCGGACGAAATGATGGCGTCACGACCAACTTAAATGAAACATTGGCGTTTTTCCCAATGTAAGGGCCGAGCTGATTTTGCTCGGCCCAGTTCACATATTGGAGCCTTGCCCAATATGGGAAACGAGCTGATTTTGCTCAGCCGAATTGCAATGTTGGTGTTTTGTCCAACCGATAAGAAGCCCGAGCTGACTTTGCTCGGCAAAAGGGAAATGTTGGCGGTTTAACCAACTTAAAAGGCGGGCTGGTTTTGCTCGGCCGCGTTGCAGTATTGGAATTCTATGAAGTCTACAGACTCGCTAAGACCGTGGAATTCTATGAAGTCTGCAGACTCGCTAAGACCGAGCTGATTTTGCCCGGCCGTGTAAAGCGTCCGGCGTCGCCCTTGCGTGAGCTCAGTTCGTTCGCTTAGGTCCGAGCATATTTTGCTCGGCCAAGTTACAATTTCGGTTCACTTGAACGTACAAGGAGCCAAACTGCTAGTTCTGATTAGAATAGGTTTGAGCTGATTTCATCTCGGCAGATTGTGCGGTTTAGCCGACCAGCCAGTTGCTTAAAGTTTGAATCAAGAAATGTACACATGCCAACAGAACAGAAATAGAAGATGTACGCGCAAAAAGCCATAAGTTTCATTGATAACAGAAAGTTCAGTACAAATGGGGGACACAGCCCGGTTACATTACAAAACAAAGAAAGAAAAAGAAGAAAAACAAAAACAAAGAAAAGCAGGAAAGTGAAAAAGGAAAATCCTCAATCTAGTCCAAGGTTTTGTTCGGCCATCTCCTTCGTCTGCTCGGGGATGACGACTGTTTGCTCGAGCAGGTTTTCATCAGCGTCATCGTCAGCTTCCTCCACCGCGACAACCTCCTGATCAATAACTTCTTCATTTTCCGCATCTTGAGATGCCACTGGTGAAGTCTGCTCGGTCTGTTGTGTGGCTGTGGCTTCTTCCTCAGCCTCTTTCCTTGCCTCCGCAATAAGTCGGTTTTGTGCGGCATTGGCATACGCCTGTATGTGGACCGGGATATACGCAGAAGGCGGGTTGATGAACATATCAGAATCCTGACCAAGACCAACTTTCTCCACGGCGGCTTTCCAGCCGCACTGGAAAAAGATGTCCTTGGTCGCTTGGACTTGACGCTCATAGGTCTTCTCCCCCTGAGCATATCCTCGGTCCTCTGCGTCTTCAACCGCCTTGTCTTTCTCGGCCTTATGGGCATCACGCAGCTTGCGCAGCTCGGCGAGGTACCGAGCTTTGGTTGACTTCACGACACGATGCTTGTCGGTTTCAGCTCAGTCAACTTTCTGCCTCAGATCATCCCGCTCCGCCGCGATAGCATCCTGCGCGGCCTTCAGCTTTGATATCTCGGCATTTTGGGCCTCATTCTCGGCAATGGCCTCACAAAGACTCTGCCGCACTTTGATCATGCGATCGTGGGCAAGGTAGTTCTTTTGCGCGGCCTACAAACAAATGACAGATCGTTAGTATTCGAGAAACCGAGCAAAAATCAAGCAATAACTTGAAGAAAAAGTAAACATCTTACCAAAATGATCGACTTTGTCTTGGCCGAAGTACTTTCAGTCGACAAATTTCGTCATGCCTCTTCATAATACCGGAAGATTAGCCCTTGGTCATATTGAAACCAAGGAATAATCCTATCAAGATAGATCGAGTCTTCACCGGCCTTCAGTACTTGAACTCGGGGGCCCAGACCGGGGGGGTGGCTAGGCCCTTGCCCTTGGATTTACCGGCATATGGCTGCTCGGTCTGGTCTCCCAGCTCGATAGAAGCCAGCTCGACAGAGTTTTCATCAACAAGGCTTTGTCCGGCTTTCTCCTTCCTCGGCCTCTTCTTTGGCTGGCCAGCCTGTTGTTCGCTGGCAAGCGCTAGTACCGCGCCCTCCTCTTGCCCGGCGGGTGTAGAGGATGTCCCCCTGGCTCTCTCTGGGGGTTGGGACTCGCCTTCGTCCCCGGTTATCATGGACTTGATGGCCTTGATTTTTGCCATTTCTTGCTCGGCGGTGAGGGGAACAAGTCTGATCGGTGGCAAGTTTGGATCTGGGTCTGAAGAAGGCGCACGAAGGAAGTCGGTGACTCTGCTCTTGCACGGTGCTTGGTAGTGATAGGTCTGTTCGAAACCGAGTAGTTTCGAAGCCTCCCTCTCCTCGGCGGGATGGCGCAGCACGGCTCTGATGGCCTCTTGGTTGGCCTGGTGGTAGTCCGCTGCTAGGTGCTTATCTGCAAAAAGAAGACAAGTGTTAGACCAGTGAAAGACAATAATAATGAAATACAGAATGAGGATAGTGCGGTCACCCAGGCTACTTACCAGTAGTGCCAAAGTCTTTCCTAATATACCAGCCTGGTATGGGTGCCTCGGTGTCTTCATAGTGACCAGACACCCACAAGAAATCATCATCGTTCGTTTCCTTGTCGGGATTGCCCTCTATGAGCTTTGCTCGGCCCTTCTTGACTTTGAGGTACCAGCAAAGCCCGCTCTTATTTCTACTAAGGCTATATTGATGGAAAATTTCTGCGAGGCCGAGATTGAGACCAAGCCTTCGGTTCAGCTCGGCGACGCCATTTATTATCTTGAACGTGTTGTTGGAGACTTGGGTCGGGCAAAGCCTCGTCTGCCTCAAAAATTTGCAGATCAAAGGTTGCACGGGGAAGCGAAGCCCTCCTTCAACAATGGAAACGACCGTGAAGGGGCACCGGTCTAAGTCTCCCCATGGTGTGTCTCCTTTCTTAGCGAGCTCTAAGACCACGTCATTCGGGACGTTGTACTCCCTACCATCGCCATGACCGGGCGTGCTAACCATAAACCGATACTTCCCCATTTATGTTGGTCTTATTTGGTTTTGTATCTCGGTCAAAAATGTTGGTGTGTTTGCTCGGACTTTGAGCTCCACCAATTATAATGCTGGACTGGCTGGGTCGGTCCTATTTGTTCTGCATGTTAAAAAATAAGGCCCAGGGTTAGCACGGCACAGATTACGCGGCTCCTATTGGAAATAGCTCAATGAAGGATTTGGTGCTTTGACCGATAAGTCTCAGTTCGGTTCGACAACATGTGTGATTAAGCCTCCTAGTCCGGTTATAGCTCAGCTAAGACCTATTGAAGGATCTAGTTGATCCTCCAGCTCAGTCAAGGTTTCGGATGGAGGTTTCAGGGTTTTAGTTCGGTTCACTCTACTCACCGATCTAATGGAGTATTCAGCCCGATCGCAGCCTCTACGAGAAGCCACAAATAGTTTTTTGCTCGGCTATAGCTCTACCTACGGATCTAAATGAGCATTTAGCTCGGTTTTGCACAGTGTTCATCATGTTCATCTAAGTTCATCATATGTTCAAGGCATTCATTCGAACTAAAGGGAATAGGGGCACGAAGGCCCCATCCATTTTTTCATTTCCATTTGGCCTAGGGTGTAAGGGTTCTACAAATAAAAGCAAAAACACGAAGAACACAAAAAGCACGAAGAACAGTAGCAGAAAGGCATGAAAAACAGGTTTGAAGGGCACGAAAATGGAGACAGAAAGCAGTATGGGGTAGGGAGCTTACCAGAAGCAAATGTGGAATGAGATGGATCTCGAGAGCTTGAATGTAGCGTCAGAAACGGCAAGAATGAGCAAAGGCAGCGACGGCAGTGAAAAGAGTTGAAAAGTTAGGGTATAGGGTTTGCTTGGAAGAAAATGAATAGTGAATGGGCGAAATGACCCTTCACTGGTGCGTTAAAAGGGGAGAAACCACCCAACGGCAGCCTGCTTGAATTCTCAAGGCAAGACAAATTTGGTCAGCGACCCAATGGCGTGAAGCCACGCGGATGAAAAGGCGGTTTGTCAAGATGCATCTGACCATTGATAAGACTACAGAGGTGATGGCCGACCAAACGGGACAGCTCGGCGACAGATGTATCCCCGATCAGGCTCAGCTTGGTAATGGCGCAACTCAACCATGGCTCGGCGGCGGACATTTCCCCAATCAAGCTCGGCCTGGCAGGGGCGCAACACAACCGTAGCTCGGATAAAGTGGTAACCCCAATCACGATTAGCTCGGATGGGGTTAAGGGGCAATTGAGAGGGGAGATTTGCACCTAACTGTATGGCCGAGCTAAGATAACATCAGACGTGACGGACCGCGCGGCGTCGAGCTAATCTCTTTGTTGACACGGCCAGCAGCCTGACTTGCACGGTCGGAAATATTGACCGATCAGGCACCAACTGGCGTAGCCAAGCTGCGTCTTGCACGTATTGGACGGAGCTCGGGTTAGCGAATGCTAACCGAGCTAAAAGGTAGCCCGAGCTAGACCGTGTGCACGATTAAGGCCGGTACGTCTTGGACCGATCAGTCGATATAAAGTGGCTTCATGTGACCGAGATTGAAGGTAAAACGGTTGGAGGCCGGCATGCCTCGCAGCCGGTTGGCTGTGGTGAACCGGTCAATAATAGCTCGGTCGAGGTGGTCAAGTTCTTGCCCGATTCCAAGTTATGGGTTGGCGACACATAGCTCGGTTATGTGCATGTAATAGCAACTCTCCACAAGTGACAGGCCGGTCGTGGTACTCCGGTTAAGTATGCCACTTGGGCCAATGGCGTGAGGGAGATGACATCTGCTCCACGCACGCCTCAATGCCGTTGGGCAGTTCTATGTGTACTGGTGGGAGGACTAGGCCTTTACACGTGTAAGGTGGTGAGAGGCGAGCGCTACTACCTGTCCAGGAAAGGACGACAGAGGTAGTGTGCGCACAATCTTGAGGCTGCATGGCCAGCCTAGAAATATGGAAGAAGACGCACGTTAAAGGTATGCGAATTCACTCCTCCACAAACACTCTCTCTCTCTCTGATAGCCTTCTTCTTCCTCAAGTGGTCTGACTTGATCATCGGAGGGTCTATCCCAAGACACTCATCACGGGCGGCTCACCGCTTTACGGTCGAGATCGAGACACGTCACGTGAAACTTGACGTCCAAGGAGTACGGAAAGCAGAGGATATTTCGCCCCGTACAGTTTTATAGGTATTTGGGGCTAAAAAGCTTAAGGCTGGTTTGGCTTATCCTATATAAGTCAAAAAGCCAAAAAGTTACTCCAAAATCTAAAAAGATATCACTATTCACTCAAAAAAAAATTAAAAAATCATTTTTTTTTCAAAAAAAGGACACACCGAATTGATTGGGTGTACAGCCGCTGTGTGCGGCAGTGTCTCCAAAAGAAATAACTAGGTGTGATTTTTACACACACCGTTGTTCGTCTCATGGGAGCCATCACGGGTCCCGTTTTGATAATCTGAACGGTGCATTGTGTAGAAATCGTCGAGTACTATATGTCTACAAAAAATCACATTGATCAGATATCGATAACTATATGATCAAATCAGTTATGTACAACAAATGGATGGTGTTATAATTAATGATTGAAAAATAAATAAATCTGATCAGATAGTTATCGATATCCGATTAACGTGATTTTTTATAGGTATATAGTGTTCGATAAGTTACACACATTGAACGATTCAGATTATTAAAATGGGACCCGTGATGACCCCCACGAGCCAAACAAAACCGTCTAGTGCTTTGTACAAAAATTAGCCAATAATTTCCAACTCAAATTCACTCAAATAGGTTATGCAATTTGGTTGTACTTTGGGGCCCACTCCTCTCTAATCATCTCTTACACACTTTTTTTAATACAATTTTTTAATATACATTTTTCTATAAAAAGTCAAAAAGTTAACCCAAACCTCAATATTTTTTTTTTGTCTTTTTAGTCGAAAAAGACAAAAAGTGCACTTTTTTAGGACACCCCAAGCTAGCTCTTAGTTTGGGATTGACTTGTTGACTTTTTCACTTTTATAAGAGAAAATAAAATAATTATGAGTTGGATATGAGATTTTGTCTTATTTGACTAAAATAATATATTTCATCCTCGAATATCGTCATCTGAAGTGAGCAACACCATAGTGGCTTCATCATCGTCGATTGGGAGTTAGTTAAGATTCAAAATCTTCGATCAGAGCTTTGAAAAGCCGATGCAAACGATTGGGATGGTTGGGTCGCCGACGACAAAAGAGAAATAGAGTCGAAGGAACTGAATGTGGCCTCGCCGCCATAGTC
Source organism: Camellia lanceoleosa (assembly GCA_025200525.1). NCBI lineage: Eukaryota > Viridiplantae > Streptophyta > Magnoliopsida > Ericales > Theaceae > Camellia > Camellia lanceoleosa. The sequence continues at coordinate 88,058,417 of CM045761.1, forward strand.
ATCGCTGCTTGCCCCCTCTTTGTCTCTTTGGTTTTCTGTTTTAGATGGAGTGTCTCTCTAATTTTCTAATTTTTTATTTTAGATGAGGTGTCTCTTTGGTTTGAGAGCTTGAAGAAAAAAAATAATAATAAAAATAAAAAACATAAAAAATAAAAATAAAAATTTCGAAACGAAGTCGTTTTAGACTGTCACAATATCCACAGTAAAAAATCACGACAGATGATCTACACTTGGAATGAGTTGACGGATTTATGAGTAAACTATATATCCCAATGCAAACACAACTTTCACGTAAATAAATAGAAATTTACAAGTAGAATTTCACACACCTAATGCAAAAACAACCTTCACGTAATACTTGAAATAGAAACACATGCAAAGTATGCTAATATTATTTTTTGCTTGATTATCGCAGTGAGGATAAAAGCGTTACAACCAAGTGGACCTAGTTCTGATTCATAAAAGAAACAACCCGTTTCATCAGAGTCCGAGCCTTCTCACAAGCCGGGTCGAACAAATGAAACACATGAGGCTCACCTTCTGTTTCCTCAATCTCCACCGAACCACCCCACTCACTCTTCTTCAATGCCTCATAGTAACTCCAACCCCTCTCTCTCAAATGGTCCTTCCCAGCAACACAAACCAGAACCCTGGTGCACCCAAGCTTCGCCAACAAACCCGGGTCAGCATCCGGGTTCAACCTCGGGTCATTAATACCACTAGTTTCGGGACAAATAAGCATCCACAACTTATCAATCTCATCATTCCCAAAAAATGGCTGAACCAAAACCACACCCACAATCTTCAAACCCGACCCTAACCCATCAACACCAGCCCGAACAGCCATGTTATGAGCAATATTGGCTCCGGCACTATCACCGGCCAAGAAAACCCGGGTAAAGTCAACGCGGTCAACGAGCCAGGGATCCGGGTCGGGTATAGATCCATTAGCATGTCGGGTTACCCATTGGAGGACGGACCATGAGTCGTCATAGCACGCCGGAACAGGGTGCTCCGGTGCTAATCGGTACTCGATGGAGACGGCGATGACGTTGGCGGCGGCGGCGAGGGAGGTGACGTAGTGGTGGTAGAGAGGGGAGAAGGCTGATTCGATGGAGAATGCGCCGCCGTGGATGTAGATGAGAAGGGGGAGTTTGCGGTGGGGATGGGTGGTTTTGGGGAGGAAGAGGCGGGCGGAGACGGCGTTTTCCGGCGAGATGAGGGAGTCTTTGGATCGGACGCCGGTTTGGGGATCGTCGGAGGGTGGGAGGATTTGGGTTATCTTGAATCGTTCGACATGGCCGTTTTTGTAGATGCGGAAGAGGGGAGGGAAGTCTTGGAGTATCTCAGATGGATTTGAATCCATTGTTGCTAAGATGAAGAAAATGACAACTACCCTGCTTTGCCCCCAAAGTTCAGTACATATTTATATTAAAAAAAAACATGTTATTTGATTATTGTTGTGAGAGTTTTTTTTATTGTTAAAAAAAAAAAACAAACAAACAAAAAACAACAACAACAACAACAACTTATTTGATATACAAAAAAAAATATTATTTTAAAAATGTTTATTTAGTCATCAAATGAATAAAAATCATTTGGAAAAAGACGAGAAGTTACCAATAATGTTTATCCTATCATCGAAAGTGACTCAAATTAGAACTCGCCCATAGTAGTGCCCATTGAGTGAAAACTTACTTTAGAAGTAAAATTACAGATTTCCTTAAACAAAAGTTTATAATCAACTATACTTTGTAAAAATGAAATTAATATATATTATTATATTATATTAAGTGAATGTTAGATTTGATATTCAAGTTTTTACTAATTTTTCATTTTGTATGTCTTGTAACCCTCATTTTTTCAGTTAAAACAAATATATATATATAGAGAGAGAGAGAAGTGTGTCAGTAGGGATGACAATTTGAACCCGACCCGACTGGGACCCGACCCCCCACCTTGATTTAAGTGGTGTTTCTCCAAAAAATATCCCCAACTGGACGGGGATGGTATTCAAAAATCAATCCCTAATTAGTTTCGAGCCGGGAACGGGGATAAGTGTCCCAACCCCGTACCCGACCCGGTCTCGTCCCTGTTTATCCTCGAAGTAAAATTACTATTTTACCCCATATATATATAAACCAAACCTCCTCTCTCACTTTTATTTCTCACTCTCTCAGTCTTACAACGTGTCTCAGTTCTCTCTCCCTCACTCACGTTTCTCATCTCTCTCCCCCTCACTCACTAACTTAGATCTCTCTGAGTCTCACCGCACCGCTTCTCTCATATCTCTTTTCCTCACTCACTCACTCACTCAGATCTCTCTCATATCTCTTATTCTCTCATTTTTCATCATTATCAACATCATCCAAATCCACTACCACCACCGATCTGAACAGATCGTGAACCGTGGTCCGTCCATAAAGCCCTCTTGTCACGACCCAAACTCGTCTCTATGGGTTTAAGCATCGCGAATCGCCAAGCGATGTCTGCGATTAAAGGCCGCAACGATAATAAGAAATGAATAGAATAAGGGGCTGACGGAAGCCAAAACAGTAAATAAAAGATGTCCAATGAACTGTGACAATCTAAATGCGAAAAGACTTTCATAAACAAGCCACATTCATAACCAAAAACATATATACAATCAGATACATAAAAACCTTCAGGTTAGGGACCTAATACCTTCACCATAACTGTACAGTACAAGTCCACAACGTTATTTACAAACAGAGACAGAAGGGTGAAACTGGGACACCTTAAAATAGCCTTAGCTTGAAACGACTTGGAACCTTGCAGTAAGGCACAATGGTTGGCTTGACAAAACGAGAGCTAACCCGACGCTCCTAGCATCGACCTGGTGCCTGAACACCTACATATAAATATAAACAGTAAGCTAAATCCTAGTAAATAACAAATGCGTAAAGAGGTTAAGAATGAATGCCCTTTCTGTCATTAAGCAATCATATCAGTCATTTAGAAACTATAGCAGTTATATATGGTACATCCAATAGCAAACAGTACAGTAGATCTTGACAGACCGAACAGTCAGTTAATGGCCATCATAACAGTATACAGTATTCGTTCCAAGTATTGGGACCAACAAAGATCTCTGTGACAGTAGCAGTACAGTAATAGTACAGTAAATTGTTATGGATGCCACGAATACAGTTCATAAGTAGGACATCATTCATTTAGTAAACAGTATCACTTCAGAAAACAGTATAGTTAATTGTTCAGGAAATAATCATCATTGAACATATCTTTACAACATTATTACTCACAGAGTTCTGGGCTATAGACAAGCTAATGAGCGTCCACGGATGCCAACCCTACACAATTACAAAATAAACACACACTAAGTTACGCACTTGGGATAGACAAACTAGCCCCTTAACTTGACTTGGTATGGTCCTACATCAATATCCTCATTAAAATGCCTTAAACTAGGCCTAGGAATGCCTAGGATGAAATGAGGATGCAAAGATGTACTTTAAAACACTTTTCAAAATTTTAAGAAAACAGGGGTCTCACTCGAGCGTGGCTTTCTTCGCTCGAGCGAGCTTGTCAAAACAGTGAGGTCGCCGGCGTGACTTCTCGCTGAGCGGTCTCAGAAAAATGCAAAAGTCTTTGGATGTTGAAAATCCTCGCCGACGCCGTGAGCGACGATCCTCGCCGGCGAGGTTCTCTCGCTTGAGCGTGCATCTGCGTGCACCAAAAAAAACTTGAGAGCTTGCAATCTACGCTTGAGCCAGCATTTCATCGCTTGAGCGGAGCTCTGAACAAGGGATGGTCACTTGAGCGTGGAAGGCAAAATCTGGGTTTTCCAAATTTGCCTCCAAAGCTCAAACCAAGAATTCAACACCTCAAAACTCAACCTCTTAGGCCCATTTTATGGAAAACACTTGAAAACCAACAATATGACATGTTTTGAAGATCAATTGATAAAATCAAGGCCCAAAAGTGAGACAATTGAATACAATTTCAACTCAAAATTCAAGAACATAAAGAACAATGCAAAAATCATACATGCATGAGTTCCCATGAACTTTAATGTTTCAAAACATGACCAAATGCAAGTTTTAGCTCAAGAACATGGTAAATTCATGGACTACATTCGAAATATGAACATGCATGTGGAAATTCATGAAGAACAACCTCAAAATGCAAGAATATGTACATTCATGCATGAATTACTACTCAACTCAACTCTTAAATTAATTCTTGATGTTAATCTCCAAATTTCCATGAATCATGCAAGACACAACTTCAATTTCACAATTGAGAGGATGGATTCCTTACCTTAAGTCTTGAATTCTAAGTGTAGAGGTCAAATTATGCAATTCTTTCAATTTCTTCTAGTCCTCCAAGCCAATTCTAGATGAATCAATCTTGTTCTCCTACTCTCCCTCTCTCATACAGTTTGGGTCTCTAAGGACATGGCTGAAGAATGATGTATGAAGGTGCCAAACAAGTTTGTAATGGTGGCCTACTAAGTGGCAATTTGGTAATAACCTATATTCCACTAAACTAGCATTATTTAATCTAATTTAATCATTCCAAATCAAAATTAAATTAAATCTACCATAAAATCACATAAATTCTAATTAGCATAAAACACTAATCAATTTCAGATTCGGCCACCGATAAGGCCTTCAATTTGCAATTCGACATTAAAACATGAACAGATCAATTAAGTAATCAAACAGATAGAAATGCGTTTAAACAATACACTCATGCAATCAGTTCAGAATTTCAGTCCGATCAATCATTTATCATGCTTAATCATAGATTAGCACTAATCATAGGTGAGGGTTGTCACACCTCCGTTGCCATCGATCTGAACAAGACTAGGACCAAGACCGTGACCATGAAGCCAGGATCATGACTAGGACCGTGAAGCCACCGATCTAAACAGATCGTGGTCCGATCGATGTCTTGATCAACGGACAGATCGTGAAGCGCCCCCTCTTTCTATATATATATATATATGTTGTTGATTGATGAACAAATTTTTTTTTTTTTTTTCTTTTCAAGTTGTTATATATATTATATCTGTTGTTGTTGATGAACAATTTTTTTTTTAAGTTGTTATATATATATATATGTCTGTTGTTGTTGGATTGTTGTTGATCTGAACAATAGTTGTGTGTGTATGTGTGTTGAATAGATCTGTCGTGCATCATTATATATATAGATTAATTTATTTTTATTTTTTTGTTCTTGTGTGTGTATTGAATAGATTTGTTAGGGATTTTTCAGAGTCGGTAAAACCCGATCCCCGTTAGGGGACAGGGACGGGGTGATGATGGGTTCATGAAATCGAGGTAGGATGGAGATTTTTTACTTTCGAGGATCGGGACGGAAGTGGCATCTCCACCCCGCCTGCCTGGCCATTCCTATGTGTAAGACTCAAAACTTTAACTTTGAATTTAACCAAAAAAAAAAAATAATAAATCTTATCACTTGATCGACAAATATATTATAATATTAATTTTATTATTATTTAACTTTTAATTACTTGAACAACACATATATTATGATATTAATTTTTTTTATTATTTATTTTAATTTTATTTACTTAAATTGTATACGTATGTATCAATAACTAATTAATTACTAAAGAATTTTTTATTTTGAGTTTTCAAATACTGAAGGATTGCTAGCAAATGAGGCTAAGAAACGGGTTCCTCGCAATTTATGTTACAGGGGTGTTTTGAATATAAGTTTGGGGTTAAAATAGTTAATAAAAATTAAAAAATAAATAAATAATTAATAAAATAAAATGTCACATTTAAATTATAATAATTTTATTTTTTTAACATAATTATTAAATTAATTATAAAATAAAATAAAATAAAAATCATTCCAAACACTATTGTGTCTCACTATTAAAAAAATAGTATTTTGAATGATTTTTATTTTATTTTGTTTAAAAGAGAAGGAACTTGGTTTGATGGAGTTTTGATCGGATAGATCGACTGCTGTAGCTTACAGTCAAAGCTAGATCTAGTAGTTGTATACCATCAATAAGGATTGTTTTTTTAAGCCAATGATGCTTGAAATCATTGAGGCTTATTTTGGCAAGATGGTAAAAAGTAATTTTTTAAATTTTAACTAAGTTTTTGGCTTATTTAAACAAATGATTTAAAAAGTTAATAAAAAGTTACTTTTGACTTTTTTGATTAATATTTGTTTATGATGTCAAATTACAATAGAATGACCAAACTATCCCCAGTTATTTAAAATATTTGCAACTTCACTTATGTAGCACATTTTGACCCATGACGGGTAAAATTGTTATTTTACCATTGGCTAAAAGCCAACTTCCCAAATGAAAAAAAAGACAAAAAAAGCATACTATCAATGATGTGGTCCCGTTGTCACAGTGTGTGTAGACATTCCATTTTTGACCGACCTTAAGACTCAGACGTCATCGATTGAGCGCTCGGTGATTGCGCATTTTGTGCTCGTTCTGAGGTTACGGAGTCTCCGCTGAGAGTCTTGCCTCCAGACTTCGGGACTCTGTTGTGCTTTGCCTCGTTTTGCGAACCAGGTTCTGTTTTCTCTTCCCGAAGGGAGGGAGAGGTCTCGTAGACCATCTCTCAGTGGCCGTAGGCTACTTTTCGTGGTCGTAGACCATTGTTCCCATTTGGAGACCAGTTTCCGATTTTCGGAGCCGTTAGCTGTGCGCCTCGGTTCGGGACCGCTTAACTTTCTCCGTTCGCTACCACTTTCGATGCTTAACAGTTAGTTTTCGGGGCACCCGGCTGCGCATTTTGGCTCCCGAACCCTCGTTTTGCATCCGTCTTGATTCATTTTTGGCGTGGACCCTTTTTTCATTGTTTGGAAGGTAGTAGTAGGGTGGGAGACCACCTTTTCTTCTTGGAGACCACCTTTCCCGGGTTGCCCGATTTTCTTGTCAGGAAGCTGGTCTCCCTCACTTTTGGGCCACATTTTCGGGTCTCTCATACCACCATTGAGTTGCATTCATCTGGGAAGCCACCAATCTGGTATGGCCGACCACCTTTTCTTCTTGAACCTTTTGACCTCTTGGTCTTCCTCACTTTTGGGCCATAATTTCTGGTCTCCCATACCACCATTATGTTGCATTCATCTGGGAGGCCACCAATCTGGTATGGCCGACAACCTTTTCAACCCGACCCTTTTGACCCCTGGTTGACCGACCAGGGCAAGTGGTCGGCCGACCACTTGAACTGGTCAGCCAGCCATCTCCTTTTTTGTCTCCCTAAGTGCAATACAGCTGTGCCAGCTGGGAGGCATTTGCCCCATCCTCCGAGATTTAACCCTTTTGTTTTGCCTTCTTAAGGAAGATTTGGTCCCTTTTGCTTAGCTTCTAAAAGAAGCTTGACCTTTTGTCAAGCTTCTTGAAGAAGCTTGACCCCTTTGGTCTAGCTTCCTCAAGAAGATTGACCTTTTTGGTTTAGCTTCTTTTAGAAGCTTGGTCCCTTTGCTTGAGGCTTCTCCAGGAAGCCTTGGACCTCTTCTTCTATAAGAGGCGCCCTCATTTTCATTTGCATGGTGGAACATTTTTGTTAAGGCATTTGCATACACCTCTCCATATCTCTCTACTTCAAGCTCAAATACTCTATTATTCTTGGCCATTTACACTACACCTCCAAGCACAACACCTCCACTACCATCCTAAGTACCTTGGAGCTGTTTTCCAGAGGTTGAAAGCTCACTTTCTTGGTCCAGAGCTTGCTGCATTGCTATGCTACAAGGGTAAGTCACCATTTCCCTCTTTGTAGCTTTATTTTGTTTCATTCTTTAGCCTTATTTGCAAGCATTTTTGAACTTCATCATAAACTAAAAAAAGTCTTTTTTTGAGCTCCTCTTCAAGTTTGATTAAGGTCATTTTTCTGTTAGGGGTCATCTACCCCCTTGCATGCTTCATTTCCTCATGTTTTGAGCTACGCATTAGAGCATTCATGTTGGCCTTGGTTTGGCCTTTTAGCCACTGAAATCTAGTGGATTTTCAGTGGCTAACATGTGCCTTTGAGCTTCAAAATCAGAGAGGGGTGACCCTCTCACCCCTTGTTCTCTTTACTAGTTTTGTTGGCCTTACAAAGGAGCCCCTATTTTCATGTTTCAAAGCCATGCTCCATGCCATTTTTGATGAGTTTTGTGACCTGCATGAACTCTGTCCGGAGCCCTTTTTGCCATATTAAGTGTCTATTATGCATGTGTAGAGTAATCTTCTTCAAGGCTTTTCAAAGGGGCTTTCACTTGCATGCTTCCTAGACTAATTTCAGGACCTTTTTGGTGGGTTTTAGGACCCTCATAACCTCTGTCCAGAGGTTGTTTTACCATTTTGTGTGTCTGTCATATATGTGTAGAACAACCCCTTGCATGGCCCTCCAAAGGAGCCTATCATTCTTGTATGCATTGACTGAGTTTCAGTGGGCTTTTGGGCATATTTTGGCATGGCATACTTCTGTTTTTGGCTGGTTTGGTGAGCTCTTATATGCTTCATATAGTTGTAGTACAACTCATGGTTCACTAGCTTTCTTTGCCTGCTTTGTTGACCCTTGATTCTGGCACATTTTGACTATGCCTTAAAAATTGATTTTGTGCATATTTTAGACTTCCCTAGCTCTATTTTTGGGTCTCATGGTCGAATGATGCTTGTTTTGCATGCTTGTAGTTCAATATCCATGCTTAGCCTTGAGTTTCGAGGTCCATTACATGTATATACTGAGGCGTTTTCTTATTTTGGGGCCATTATACATCATATTTCATAGCTTATGTGAATGCCATATTCCCATGTTTTATACTCTTTAAATAAGTTTGAGAGTCGGGCTTGTATGCCTCATTTACCGACCATTGAATAAACTCCATTTCTTTGCATTCCGAGCCATCATTTTAGGCCATTTCCCCACTGTTTCAGACCTTCCTAGGGTCTGTTTGGGGTTGGTTTTGCCATTTGTGCATTGCTTTGTGTACCTCTAGTGTAACGCATTTCATTAGTTTCGGTATTTGGACCATCTAGCTTGCATTGTGTGACATATTTTCATGATTCGGAACTGTAACAACCCTCGTACTGATTATCGATAAACTACTGAATTAGCTCTGATTCTTGCTAAATGAATCGATAATGTGATAATTGAATTAATAAATCTTGAATGGACTGATTGAAATCGAAACTGAAATTGAATAAGTTTATCCATTGTATTGCATTCTTATCTATTTGATTACTTGATTATCTGTTTGAATTCATAAGTCTAAACTGCTAATTGAAGGCCTTATCGGCAGCCGAATTAGGAACCGTTTAGAGTTTTGGGATTAGTAGAATATTTGTGATTTAATGGTATATTTATCTGAAAATTGATTAGGAATGATTAAATTAGATTTAAATGAATTAATTACAAGTTGTAGCTTATCTACCAAATTGCCATTGAGTGGACCTTTGTCTAACATTGTGATTGAGCCTTATACACTTAATTAAAACAACATTTCATCAGCCTTGTGTTGCCTCAACCGACCAGAAGACCAAAGAGGAGAGTTAGAGAGAGAGAGAATTGTCCTTGTTGATCTAGCTTGAAATCTTGAAGAATTGAAGTGTAACTTGGCAAAATTGAGCTCCTAAACCTTGAATACAAGACTTAGGTAAGAAAATCCATCTTCTTCTTGTTGTCTTGAGCTTCATCTTGCATGTTCTAGGCTCCATTGTAGAATCAAACCATGATTTAGTGCTAAGAGGTTGAATTATGCTTGAATTCATGCATGTATGGCCATTTTGGTGCATTTTGAAATTGAATTCATGATGGATTGTACATGCATGCTCATGTTTCTATCAAAGTCCATGTTTTCATTTTGTTTTCCAACTATTGAGCTCATTAGAGCAAGATTTGAACCTTGAATTTGGTTAAAAACTCATGCATTGCATGTTTTGAAAATTGTTCTTGAAAATGGGTTTGAATGTTGGATTTAATTGACTCACCTTTGGGGCTTGAATTCATAAATTGGCTTTTGAAACTTGTTATTCATTGTTTTGGGATGTGTTTTCCAGAATTTGGGCCCAAGAGGTCGAGAATTGAGTTGAGAATGCTTGGTTTGAGCTTGGAAGACAAATCTGGAAATTCCAGATTTGGCTTCTTCGCTCGAGCGAAGGATTCCTCGCTCGAGCGACCAACGTTTCCTCTGAGCCACGCTCGAGCGAAGGATTGGTGGCTCGAGCGTAAAAATCGAGCATCTAGTACTTTTACTGTTTCATCAGACCGCTCGAGCGAAGGATTGTTCGCTCGAGCGAAGCCTTTGATTTTGCAACCTCGCTCGAGCGAAGGAAGGCTTGCTCGAGCGAGACCCCTGTTTTCAGCAACTTTTGAAAAATGCCTTCCAACTGTATTTTTGCATCCTCATCCCATCCTAGGCATTCTTAGGCCTAGTTTAAGGCATCTTAATGAGGATTTAGACATAGAACCACACCGAGAAAATCTAGGGATTTAATTATCATCCTTCCCGATTGTGAAACTTAGTGTGTGTTCTATTTGTTAACTGTTTAGGGTTGGCTCTCGGGGATGCGCTCTAGCTGCTATTAGCCCAATCTCTGTGAGTAACAATTGTGTAAAGATATGTTCAAAATGGTTATCTTTTGAATACTGAACTGAACTGTTTATTGAACTGATATTATTTACTGAATGAATGTATGTCCTGACAGAATCAGTGGCATCCATAGCACTTCTCATTTCTTATTCTATTCTGAGCTCTGTTGGATCCCTTATGGAACCATACTGTTTATTGATTGATGGCCATCATTACTGTTGGGTCTGTTAAGACGGTCCTTTTGGACCTCTTGTTTATAGGCTAATGGATGTACCACATATGGTGATTGGTGAAAGATCAAATCTTGTTTAATGAACTGATTTCATTCTCGTAAGGACATCCATTCATAACCTCTTACGCATTATGTTATTCATCGGGCTTTAGCTCACTTTGTTTATATATATGTAGGTTCTCGCAGGTAGGAGCTAGGAGGCGTGGGTTGGTCCCCGATTTTGTCAAGCGACCTATGTGCCTCACTACGAGGTTCCAAGTTGCCATGCTATGGCTTGGGGTGTTTTAGTGTCCCCACCTGTCTCCTTCTTTTTTGTACTCTTTGTATAGATCTCTTTGTTTTCTTTATCTTATTATCGAGGATTTGATCCCGTCTTGTTGTTGTAAATGATTGTATAGTATCTTTATTACAGGCTGTATGTTGCATGAAAAATATTTTTGGCATACAAATTGTCACAGCTCAATGGACACTAGTTATTTACTGTATTGGCTTCCGCTAGGCCCTGTACTCTATTTAACTGTATTACTGTTCAGCAGGCCTTCGGTAATCTCGGATTACTGGCCAGTTACGGTGCTAAACCCATAGGGCCGGGTTTGGGTCGTGACAGGAACCATTGTGCATCATGTTTCAGAGCTAGAAATTGCATGTTTGTAGACCATCTTTCATCCTTTGCCATGCTTTGGTAGAGTGGCATTTGATGCCTTAGGTTCGGTCTTTTGCATTCGTGCATGTTTGCATGTATTTCGGTTGTCTTATTTCCATCATATGGCCACCGATGTGAATGTGGCTAAGGTCCACTCATATTGGTGTAAGTCCATTTTGCATTGTGTATGCCATTTTAGTCCATAGCATTGTGTATGCTAGGTTGCATATTAGTGCATTGTGCATGCCATGTTGTGTCATGTGCATTGTGTATGCCATTTTAGTCCATAGCATTGCGTATGCTAGGTTGCATGTTAGTCGCATTGTGTATATCATCTCATTGCATTGTGTTTGGGCTAGGAGTTAGCCCAAACACGGAAAACGAGGGACATTTCGTACTCAAAGTGACGAAACGTGTCTCAATTCTCGATCGCTGACACTTCAAATTACCCATGATGGAGTTTAAGCCTTGTTGTGTTTTCATGTGCATTCATTTCATATTGAGTCGTGCAATTCGACTCCTCGGCCATCATGCATCGGGATGTGTGATTGGTGGCACGAGGATCGAGGTGTGCATACATATGTGAAAATACTTTGTCATGCCCCTTTCTTGCTCTCTGTTGTAGCAAACCAGAAATCAGCAGCCTTCTAGAGCTTTGTACAACATCTCGGGATTAATTACAAACAAAGGCAAATCGGGGCATCACAAGGAATTTCCCGACGAGGCGATTCGAGCATGCATTTTTCACCATTCGAAACAAGAGTTGAGGCAGTCTATTTGATAGCTTGCATGCAAATTTATCCGCTCTCCTAGTTAATTTGTTAATTAATTAGGGTTTTGTAATATTTAATTATTTATTCGGACTGTATTATTTATTCAGACTCTCCGAGTGAGGGCACAATTGTAATAAGTGTGCGTACGTGTGATGTATGTCTTCCAACCACATGTCTTTCTCCCTTTTATTTACTAGCTTATGATGGTTAGTTTAGGGCATGTTTCAATTAACATCTATATGTTCGCATGTTTGCATTCATTCATCCGTATTGCACGCACTAGGCTCGGCGCATCATACCAACTGCATCGTATTTCAATTCCAAGTTGAATACGTGTTAGCTGTTGCATTTCATATGCCATGTTTAGAATAGCCGAGCCTATCTTAGTTGCATTTTTGCATGTGTTGCATTAGCCATTTTAACATGAACTAGGATCATGCATTGATTACTAACTAGTTTCTGTTTTGGTTTGGAGTACTCGGTGAATATTTAAGCTTTAGCATACTTGCATGCGTGTGAGTGACTGCCCTGATAGCATGCTTACCATGAGGCTATTTGCTTATGTGATATAACTGCCTGAATGCCTGTGGGTGAAGGGTGGATTATCTGAATTGGAATAATGCATTGACTGTGAGTTTTAAGCCCACTTGAGAGTGGCAAATCATCTTGTTTTCTAAAGCCCACCTGAGGGTGGCAAATCCACATTTTAGCCTACTTGCGAGTAGCAAACTGCTTCCAAAAACAAACATGAAATATTTTGTTCCAACTCAGGCGATCCGGTCTATATTTGTATGCTGCGCGCATCACATAGTAATTCTAGGCTAATAACCGGAATAAGAACGTATAATGTTTTCAAAACTAGATATCATGGTTAGTAGAGGCCGATCTTTGATCAGGCGAGCGGGGGTGCTCACGAAGTGACCTTCCCCAATCATACCCAAGTTCCCGAGCCGAGGCAACTTTGGTGATGACGGACACGTGGCCTTAGGCATGAGTTAGGGTTTCCTAAATTCCCCCAAAATAAAATATTTAGGTGGCGACTCTGTATCTGGCAAAGCAGTCCATGTTTGGCACTCCTTTCTAAAAATCTGTTTTTCAAAACGATTTGCCGGATTTGGACTCTTTGATGATTCATCGGTCTTGCATTGCACTCTGCGAGATTAGATACAAGACCGTGATATTGAGTCTTGAACTGTAGTGAGCCAAATGAACAAAACGGGATTCCCTCCCGGGACATTCGGGGACGTCTACAGTGTGTGTTGTGTTTTTTGTCCCATTGTCACAATGTGTGTTGTGTTTTTTTTTTTTTTTTTTTTATCTCACTAGTGATGGATTTAAAACTCATCATTTAGAGCTCTAAATTATTATTGTTTTTAAGCTTAAGTTGTCAGAGCATCTATAGTAGTGGTAGTATTAATGGTGGTTTTAGTGTTAGCTGTTAATAAAACAAAAATGTTTTGAAGTTTTAATAAAGAAGTTCTAATAGTTCTAATGGGGTGTGGGTCGTACTGTGATAGTGATATTTGTGCCTTGTGTTTTTTTTTTTTTTTTTTTTGACTTTTTATGTCATTAAAACTCATTGATTTAGAGAAATGTATCATTGTTGTTAATAAAAATGGAAGGTGAAGACTTTTTTGTTGCGACAATGAACAAATTTGTGTATGGAGTAATTAACAATATTAAATGCGCATTCCTAGTTATGGAGACTGTGCTGATGAATATGAGAGAGAGAGAGAGAGAGAGAGAGAGAGAGAGAGAGAGAGAGAGACAAAGAGAAGATGAATGAGGAAAAGAAGGGACCGATTTGCTTCTCTGACACATTATGCAAGAGTCTTTAATAAAAAAGTGAGAATGTTTGGAAATTTTAAATTATAAGCTCTAAAAGAATTTTAAGGGATGAGTTCTATTTATTAATGTGATGTTTTGATTTTAGATTTTTTTTATTTTTTATTTTTTAAATTTTCACATCACTAATGCTCAATTAGTCTTCCTAAATTATAGGGATAAATCATTGTCGATAAAAAAGAGAATGAAAAAGTAATGGCTGATTATGGACTGATATCTTTTTATTTATTTTTTATTTTTTATTCTTAGCACATACTCTAACATCTTAACATTTTGGTTGTTAGAGCATCTTCAACCATTGTTGCTATAATGGTATTGCTATTGCTATAATTTGACAATGAGTAGTGTTATTTTGCCAAATTATAACAATGGTGCTCCAATGGTCATTTACTATTTTGGCAATCTCAACCAACTTTTCCTCCAAGTTTATAAGTGCTATTTGGATATAAGTTTTTTTTGTAATTTTATTTTTGTTTATTTTTTGTCTTTTGTGTTTAATTTTTTTTTTTTAGAAATACCAAACAGAGTCCAACGGCTCTTTCTATACACAATGAGAGCATCTCCACCGTCTACGTGCTCCAAGCATGAATGGTTGATATGCACCATCTCCCTCTCACTCTGATATCCACTCTCTTCCTTTCCCTCTCATTCTGTCTTCCTCTCTTCAAACCACTATCTCTTCTCCTCTTCCATGATTGAAACCCCTCTCTTACTCTTTCACTCTCTCACTCTGTCTCCCTCTCACTCTCGCACTCTGTCTTCTCTATCTTTTTGTTTTCACTCTCACTCTCCCTCTCTCTGTCTTCCCTCTCCTCAAACCAGTCCATTCTCCTCCTCCATAATCGAAATGTATCTCTCTCTCTCTCTCTCTCTCTCTCTCTCTCTACCTATGAAGCTATTTTCACTCTCATTCTCTCACTCTCCTCCATCATCCAAATGTGTCTCTCTGTCTGTGTTTGAGTGTCTTTGTCCGTGACCTTAGGTGTAGACACCCCATTTTTGACCGACCTTAAGACTCAGACGTCATCAATTGAACGCTCGATGATTGCGCATGTTGTGCTTGTTCTAAGGTTACGGAGTCTCGGTTGAGAACCTTGCCTTCAAACCTCGGGACTCTTTTGTGCTTTGTCTCGGTTTGCGAATCAGGTTCTGCTTTCTCTTCCCGAAGGGAGGGAGAGGTCTCATAGACTATCTCTTAGCGGCCGTAGGCTACTTTTTGTGGTTGTAGACCACTGTTCCCATTTGGAGACCAGTTTCTGATTTTTGGAGCCGTCAGCTATGCGCCTCGGTTCGGGACCGCTTAACTTTCTCCGGTTGCTCCGGTTTTTGGCACACACCTTGTTTCCTCTCTCTAGAGGGACACTGTGGCCCGGGAGACCACCTTTGTGGTCGCACGCCACTTTCGATGTATAAGGGGCACCCTAACAGGCGTTTGACCCCGAACCCTCGTTTTGCATCCGTCTTGGTTCATTTTTGGCATGGACCCTATTTTCATTGTTTGGAAGGCGGTACTAGGGTGGGACACCACCTTTTCTTCTTGGTGATCACCTTTTTCTTCGCCGGCCGGTTTTTTTGATAGGAGGCTGGTCTCCTTGACTTTTAGGCCATAATTGCTGGTCTCCCACCACACCACTAGCCTGCTTTCAATTGGGAGACCACCAAATGGGGCTGTCGACCACCTTTTTTTGAGTTGGACCTTTTGACCTGCTCGGCCGACCACTTGAACTGGTCGGCCTACCTCCTCCAGTCTTGTCTCAGTGAGTTGATTCCAGCTGTGCCAGCTGGGAGGCACAGACTGGATCCTCCATACACGTGTATGGAGGATCTTCCACCTTGGTTTGAAGCTTCTTGGAGAAGCTTTAGTCCCTCTTGTCTATAAAGGAAGGCCTCCTCTTCCTTGGCAAGGGTTCTGAAGTTGGTTGGAGGCATACAATATATCTCTCTCTTTGTCTCTCTATTTTGGGTCCAAAAGTGCTAAGTTCTTGCCCCTTTGCACACTACTTCTTAGCCTAACACCTCCAACACCAATCTAAGCTTCTTGGAGGGTCTTGAGAGGTCCTAAGGAGCTTCATTTTTGGTCCATAAGCTGCTGGAGTTGCTGAGCTACAAGGGTAACACCCTATTCCCTCTTTTGAGTTTTGTTTTGCTCCATCTTTTGGCCATACTTGCAAGCATTTTTGAGCTTTGGTGTAAACTAAAAAAAGTCTTATTTTGAGGCCCTTAACATGTTTGTATAAGATCATTTTTCTGTTGGGGATAATCTACCCCCTTGCATGCTTCATTCCACCTTGTTTTGAGCCATGCATTAAGGCCTTTGTTTTGAGATTTTTTTTTACCCTTTTGAGCACTGAAATCCAGAAGATTTTTAGTGGTTATTATGTGTTTTTGAGAGCCAAAATTAGAGAGGGGTGACCCTCTCTCTCCTTGTTTTGTTTTCTAGCATTTTTGGCCTTACAAAGGGGCCCTTATTTGCATGCTTCCAAGCCATGTTTCAGGCAATTTTTAGTGAGTTTTAGGACCTGCATAAGCTCTATACAGAGCTTGTTTTTCCATATTAGGTGTCCATTTTGCATATGTAAAATAATCCTCTTCATAGCCTATCAAAGGAGCATGTCATTCTTGCATGCATTAACCATGTTTCAATGAGTTTTTGGGCTTTATTTGGCATGTCATACCTCTGAATTTTTTTGGTTTAGTGGCCTCTTGATTGCCTCACATGCTTGTAGTGCAAATCCTCTTTACTAGCTTACATTACAGGCTATTTTGGCCTTTGATTCTAGCACTTTTTGGCCATGCCTTAAACTGATTTTGTGCATGTTTTAGACTGCCTTAGCTCTATTTTTGGGCCTCATGATTGAATGATGTTTGCTATGCATGGTTGTAGTTCAATATCCTTGCCTAGCTTTGAGTTTTGAAGCCTATTGCATGCGTATTTTGGGGTGTTTCCATGTTTTGGCATCATTGTGAATCATATTTCAGAGCTTGTATGTATGCCATATTCCTATGTTTTTCACTCTTTAAATGTGTTTGAGAGTTATGCATGAATACCTCAATTTTGGGCCATTGCATGAGCTTGATTTCCATGCCTTTCAAGTCATCATCTTAGTCCATTTTCCTACTGTTTTGGGCCTGCATAGGGACTGTTTGGGACTGGTTTGGTCATTTGTGCATTGCTTTGCATACCTCTAGTGTAATGCACTTCACTAGTTTCGGTATACGGGCCATCTAGTACGCATTGTGTGAGGTGTTTGCATGATTTGGAGCCACTCTGTATGACATTTCAGAGCTGGAAAATGTGTGATTGTATGCCATATTTAATCCCTTG
Organism: Camellia lanceoleosa; assembly: GCA_025200525.1. Classification (NCBI taxonomy): domain Eukaryota; kingdom Viridiplantae; phylum Streptophyta; class Magnoliopsida; order Ericales; family Theaceae; genus Camellia; species Camellia lanceoleosa. The sequence continues at coordinate 88,075,801 of CM045761.1, forward strand.
CCATGCCTTAGTAGAGTTGCACTTTGTGCCTTAGGTTTGGTCCCTCGCATTGTGCATGTTTGCATAAGTGTTGTTGCCTTAATTTCATTATGTTTGGCCACTGAGTTGGACAAGGCTAAGGCATATCCATCTTGGTTTAAGTCCATTTAGCATTGCGCATGCCATGTAGTTCGTCGCATTGAGTATGCTATTTGACTTTCGCATTGTGTATGCTAGTCTCATTTTGTCATATTGTTGCATGCTTATGATTGTCTGGTATTGAGTATGTGTACATTAGCACTGTGCATTGTGTATGCCATTAGCCTTGCTAGGTTGTTCATGTTGCATTCCATACTGACATTGTGTATGCTAGGTGCATGTTTGCATGTTTCACTCCTTGCATGTTTGCATGATCAAGTTGCATTGTATTAGGATTACATGCTAGAGTTGCATTGCGCATGCCATAGTTGTTGCATTGTGTTTGGAATAGGTGTTAGTCCAAACATGGGAAACGAGGAACGTTTCATACTTTAAGTAATGAAACGTGCATCGATTCCCGGTCGCTGACCCTCTTGACTACACATGATGGAGTTTAGGCATTTACGTGTTCATATGTGCATTCATTCCATATCAAGTTGTGCAAATCGGTTCCTCAACCATCATGCATCGAGATGCGTGATTGGTAGCCTGAGGATCGAGACCTACACTCCATCGAGCTTGTGCAATGATGGGGAGAGTGGTTGTGCACACATTTGTTAAAAATACCTTGCCATGCCTCTTCCTTGCTTTGTGTTGCAGAAAACCAGAAACCAAAGGCAGAAACTGGTCGGCCAACCAGCTCTTCTGGCAGGCCGACCACCCATTTTGGTTTCTCCCACAAATGGTGGTCGGCAGGTGGTCTCCAAGGCCAATAGCTGGTCGGCAGCCTTCTCACAGCTTCCCAGGGTGGAGTTTCAGCCTTTTGGAGCCTTATGCAGTGTTCTGAGGTCAATTTCAAACAAAGGCAAGTCAAAGCATCGCGATGGATTTCCCGAGAAAGCGATTCAAGCATGCATGCATTCATCGCCATCCAAGGCAAAGCTGAGGTAATCCATTTCATGCAGCTTGCATGATAGTTTTATTGCTTACTTAGTTAAATTTGTTAATTAGTCAGCGTTATGTAATAATTAGTTGTAGTTAGTTATTCATTTCGTTGTGTATTATTTATTCGGACCCTCCGCGAGAGGGCCAACTGTTGTAATAAGTGTGCATGTGTGTAATGCATGTCTTCCAACCCCACGTCTTTCTCCCTTTTATTTACCAGCTTATGATGGTTAGTTTTAGGGCATGTTTCAATTAGCATCCTTATGCTCGCATGATTGCATCCATTCATCTGTTTTGCATGCACCGGGCTCGGTACATCATTCTAACTGCATCGTATTTCAATTCCAAGTTAAATACATGTTACCTGTAGCATCTCATATGCCATCTTAGAATAGTCGAGCCTATCTTAGTTGCATTCTTGCATATGTTGCATTAGCCATCTGTAGACACCCCATTTTTGACCGTCCTCAAGACTTGGATGTCACTATTTGAGCACTTGGTGATTATCCATGATCGTGTTCGTTTGGAGTTCCCGGAGTTCTCGGCTACGCGCCTTGCCTCAGGACCTCCGAACTTGGCCGTTTTGTGTCTGGTTTGCACCAAACACTTGTGCTTTGCCTTGGAGGGGCAGGGAATGCCTTGTAAGGCATCCCCACACACCACCGGCAGTGGCTAGAGACTACCGGCTGCTTGGTGTTGCCATCGGCACTATATTGTGCCGGTCGGCAGTCAATTTTGTCAAAATGACAATTTTGCCCTGCCGACCATCTTGCGCTTGCTTTATGAGATATTTTGAGGCAGCTGTATGGCATTGGCTTCTCCTCCATACACGTGTATGGAGGGATGCCTCTCTTTTTTTGCTTAGTGACTAAGCTTACAAGATTGCCTCCTCTATAAGAGGAGGCCTTGTCTCCCTTGCTTGAGGGTTAGAAAGATTGGAGAGGAGAAGGAAGGGCTCTAGTTTTTAAGGTTTGCTTTGGTGTATCTAACCTATATCTATATCTCTTCTTCTCTTGCCCTTGTGTGTGTTTGTGTCTCATTATTGCACACAAGCACATAGTATTTCACCTTCCCTTGGCTACTGAGGTCCCAAGAGGTTATTCTTGCTGTTCTTGACTGGTTTGGAGCACAAGGAAGCAACAAAGTCAACATTTGTGAAAAAGGTCAACAAGGGTGAGAAACTTGCTTTATTTACCCCATTCTTGCACTCCTTTTTTTACCTATCTTTGAACTGTTTTTGTGCTTGGTGTTCAATACAAAAAAGTTCTGTTTTTTAGTCCTCTTGATAGTTTATTAAGGGTACTTTGTGCTTTGGGGAGGTTTGAGATCCGGGATTTTGGTGTTTGGGTCTCTTCACCACTGAAATCTTGAGGGATTTCAGTGGTGAAGATGATGCCTTGAAGTCCTAAGAAGGAGGGGGTCACCCCCTCTCCTTGATGTCCTTGAAAAGGACAAGTTTTGGCCTCTTGAGGAAGCCTATGTTCAAGCGTGTGTTGAGCATGCCATGACTGTTTTTCATGCTTATTATATCATGATTTAACATTGCTATGTGTTGGTTTTGGTCCCTTATGCATGCTTAGCATAGTTGCCACGTAATGCCTTGTATTGCCTTAACATACCTTAGGTTGTTAGCCCTAATTTGAGCATGCTTTAGGCTTAGACTTATGAATGTTTTGTGCTTATTTTGACATGTTTTAGCTCTGTCCATAGTCATTTGGGTTGATCTTGGCATGCATTATATAGCCCCTTTGCATTTTAGGCTTGCTAGCCTTTGAGTATGCATATGTAGCATGTGTTGCTTACCTCATTTTGATGGTTTGGGACCATTTGGCATGTCATTTCAGTCCCTTTGGTGTGCTTGTATGCTTGACTTAGTTGCCTCTTTAATGCTTTAAAAGCATGTATTGAATGCTCCATGTTTTGGTCATTGTGCATGCCTTTGGTTTCAAGCCTCTTAGATGTCATCTAAGTAGCCTTTTGGCTTTGTTTTAACATGCTAAAAACCTGTTTTTAGTTGTTTAATGCATGCCATAATTGTCTTGCATAAGTATAGTTCAATGCCTCATTGACTTGCTTTAAGTCTTGGACCATTTGCATGCTTTGTTTGGCCTATCTTGAGTTGGTTTAGCACCACACTTTGACATGATTTTAAAGCTTATGATGCATGCTTAGTGTTCATGATATCCCCTTTCAAGTGTGCTTGAGGGTTGCTTACTTGGTGCCTAAGTGTTAAGTCTTAACATATGTATGTGTGTTGGCTTTCATTTTTGGGCATTGTTGGCCACTGATTTTAGGCCTATTTGGGGTTGCCTAGATCATTTTTAAGACCATCATTTGCTTGGCTTGTATTGCCTCATGTTTGCTTGCATGCTTACATAAGTGTCTTGCCGTGGTCATGTCGCATATTAGCTAACATGCTTAGGTTGCATCATACCTTACATACGCGCCTTGTTCCTTGACTTGGTGATAGGAATTGGGCTTTGTTTTGTTTATTTGGTTTACATGCATTTGACATGAAAGTGCGCCACTTGGTTCTTTGGGCCATCATGCATGGAAATGCGTGATTGGTGGCCCCAGAATCGAGGCATATGCCCCTTTGAGTCACAAACATGATAGGGGGCATGATCGGTGCATACATTGTTGGAATTACATTGCCATGCAAGTTTTTGCCCTCTCTTCTTTGTGTTCTTGGTCTTCTTTGTGAGTTGCGTGTTCTGCCAGACATTGATCGTGCAAGGCTTTTACGGCCGTGATCAACTATATGGCCGAAGGATTAATTTTGTGCCGGTGGCCACATACTTCAGCCGGTGGTGTTTCCTCACCGGTGATACCCTCGATGCCTTGAGAAGTGGTTTTGAGACTTTGGCAGTTTCCAGAGGAGCAAAGCAGGGAAAACAGAGGCAATCTAGGCATGGCAGTGCAATTCCGAGCGGAATCCAAGCGCGCGTCCATTGGGCCCCGCCCGAGGCGGTTCTTTATTTTTCCTTAGATTAATTATTTTGTTAATTTAATTAATTTGTAATATTTAATTAGCTTGCGTAGTTAATTATCTGTATATTCTTTTGGTCCCTCCGAGCGAGGGCAAATTTGTAATAAGTGTGGGTGAGTGGTGTGTATGTCTTCCAACCCCCACTTCTTTCTTCCCTTTTATTTACCTGCTTTTAATGGTTAGTATTAGGGTACGTTTATTTTAGCATACCTTATGTTATGCATGCGTGCATCTATGCATTCGTTGACATGCACCGGGCTCGGTACATCATACAAACTGCATCGTATTTCCAATTTCTAACTTGAATACGTGCATCGAATAAAGTGCATTTCACATGCCATTTTTAGGGTTAGCCGAGCCTATCCTAATTACATGTTGTATGCGTTGCATTAGCCACTTAAACTAGGTCATGCATGTTTGCTAACTAGTTTCTTGTTTTGGCACGGAGTACGATGTAAGTATTTTACGCTTTAGCATACCACATGCGTGTGAATGTTGCCATGACAGTATGCTTACCATGCGGCTAAGTGCTTATGTGAGATAAACTGTTTGAATGCCTGTGGGTGGAGGTTGGGTTGCTTGAGTTGGAAATACTCATTGAAATCCGTGTTTTAGCCTACTTGCGAGTAGCAAATTCCAAAGCATTTTCAAAAAGAACGGATATGCAATGTTTGTTCCCAAATTAGGCGATCTAGTCTATACTTGTTTGCTGTGCGCATAACATAGTAATTCTAGGCCAATAATTGGAATAAGAGCATGTAATGTTTTCAAAATCGGATATCATGGTTAGTAGAGACCGGTCTTCGGATCCGGCGAAAGGGGGTGCTCATAGCTGACCTTCCCCGATCGTACCCAAGCTCCCGAGCCAAGACCACTTTGGTGATGACGGACACGTGGCCTTCGGCACTGAGTCAGGGTTTCCTAAATTTCTCATTTTAAAATATTTAGGTGGCGACTCTGTAATCTGGCAAAGCAGTCCATGTTTGGCACTACTTTTTCAAAATCTGTTTTTCTTCAAAACGATTTGCCAGAGTTGGACTCTTTGGTTCAGATTTAGAACCGCAACACAAAAAAGGGAGTCCGAACTGTAGCGAGGTCCCCCGCGGCCATGTTACACCATCTTAACATGAACTAGGATCATGCATTGATTACTAACTAGTTTCTGTTTTGGCTTGGAGTATTCGGTGAGTATTTATGCTTTAACATCTTTGCATGTGTGTGAGTGACTGCCATGATAGCATGCTTGCCATGAGGCTAACTGCTTATGTGATATACCTGCCTGAATGCCTGTGGATGAAGGTTGAATTATTTAAATTGGGACAATTCACTGATTGCGAGTTTTAAGCCCACTTGAGAGTGGCAAATCACCATATTTTCTAAGCCCACTTGAGGGTGGCAAAATCTACATTTTAGCCTACTAGCGATTAGCAAACCACTTTCAAAAACAAACATGAGATGTTTTGTTCCAACTTAGACGATCCAGTCTATACTTGTATATTGTGCGCATCACATAGTAATTCTAGGCTAATAAACCGGAATAAGAGCACATGTGTTTTCAAAAACTTGATATCATGCTTAGTAGTGGTCGATCTTTGATCGGGCGAGCGGGGGTGCTCATGAAATGACTTGCCTCAATCGTACCCAAGTTCCCGAGCCGAGGCTACTTTGGTGATGACGGATACGTGGCCTTAGGCACGAGTCAGGGTTTCCTAAATTCCCCCAAAATAAAATATTTAGGTGGCGGCTCTGTATCTGGCAAAGCAGTCCATGTTTGGCACTTCTTTCTAAAAATCAGTTTTTCAAAACAATTTGCTGGATTTGGACTCTTTGGTGATTTATCGATCTTGCATTGCACTTTGTGAGATTAGATTCAGAACCATGACATTTGAGTCCGAACTGTAGTAAGCCCAATGAACAAAACGGGATTCTCTCTCGGGACAGTCGGGGATGTCTACATCAGGTCTTCACCGATCTCTCTACTCTCCGATATGTCTACTCTTGGATCTCTCTCTCTCTCTCTCTCTCTCTCTCTATTTCTGGTACGATATCTGATCTGTCTCCAAGTTTTCACCTCCGATCTATATACTCTCTATCTCTGGTATGATCTCCATCTATATACATACTTATATATATATATATATATGCTTTGATTTTTTCTTAATTTTTCTGGTTGTTGATATGGATCTGAGGTGATCATGATTTTTGAAACTCAAATCTAGCGATGGATTCAAACCGGATCTTCAAAGAACTCAAACATCTCTAGAAGGTTCTTCAAAGAACACAATTTGGTTTTTTTTTTTTTTTTTTTTTTTTTTCAATTTTTCTTAATTATTTATTTTGATTTTTGGTTTAATTTTTTTTTTTCATCCATCAAATTATGTTCATCCATTTTATTTTGATTTTTGGTTTATTTGTTGGTTTATTGTGAATGCATACCATCTCATTTGGATTGACTGATTTGGAAATAAACGATTTTCAAAAAATATTAAAAATTTTAGAGAAATCGAATTTGGGTTTGACTCTGAAAATTGGGTTCCATACTATTTCAATTCTGTTTTTTTGAACTGAATTTGGTGCCAATTTTTTGTTAATATTTGTTGATCTGGCAAGTTTGGCAGCTGCTATTCCACTTGCCAAATTTAAGAACAAATATGGCATCTGCTATCTTTGGCAAGTAGGATAGCAAGCCATTGGAGACCCTCTATTTGCTATTCCTGTCAAATTTTAGCTTTGGCAAGTTGTATAGCATCTCCAACCATTATTGCTATAATGCTATTGCTATTGCTATAATTTGATAATGAATAGTCCTATTTTGTCAAATTATAGCAATGGTGCTCCAATGGTCATTTGCTATTTTGGCAATCTCAATCAACTTTTCCTCCAAGTTTGTAGGTGTTGTTTAGATATAGATTTTTTTTTGTGATTTTATTTTTATTTATTTTTTTGTCTTTTGTGATTAATTTTTTTTATTTATTTTAATACCAAACAGAGCCCAACGGCTTTTTCTATACACAATGAATGCATCTCCACCGTCCACTTGCTCCAAGCATGAATGGTTGATATGCACCCTCTCCCTCTCACTCTGATATCCACCATCTTTCTCTCCCTCTTATTCTGTCTTCCTCTCTTCAAACGACTATCCCTTCTCCTCCTCCATGATCGAAACGCCTCTCTCACTCTCTCACTCTCACACCTCACACACTCACTGAACTAACAAATCTACACACAAAAATGTGTTTCATTTTTATCACTTTTTATCATATAATACACTGACACACACAAATCTTCTATTTTTTGTGAAGTCTTTTTCAGTATGGACATGAATTTTCTACGGAATAAGTTGCAAAGAAATCTTCTGTCCCATGTACTGCTAATGATAGGGCCATCAATTGAAAAGAATATATATATTAGTGAAAAGTTCATATTTATGGAAATATGACATTAGATTTAAGGATGGCAATGGGTTCGTTTTTCTCAGACTTTGTGTGCGATTTTTTTTATTTTAACTAGTTTAGTGATATTTCATATTTAATTTTAATCTTGACAATTTTGACCAATATACTCTTATATTCGATCCTACCTAAACAAAATTCTCCCAAACTTTTTCTATTAGAATCAGGTTGAGTGAAACCTAATTTAGATCCAAAATTTTTTTATGATAGAGATATGCCAGAAAGTTACCAATATTGAAAAGTCAATGAAAAATTATTTGATAAAATCACTTGCAGTAATCGACAATTGGTGGTGCTAAGACAGATAGATAGGTGACATGTGGCAGATATGTAACATTTAGATAGATAGATAAATATGTAAAATTTAAACAAATAAGTATCCTTTTAGATAAATGGATGTCCTTTTGACCCAAAAGATTAAGGAAAAATTATTCCTTAGTGACAATTTGAAAAAAATTATTGAAAAATGGCTAAGACCCCCAGTGGGGGTCACTGGGGGTCGCCCTTGATTGGCTCAAAAAAAATATTTTTTTTTTTTCCTTTTTGACTTCAGCCACTGGCAGTGTGCCATGTGACATTGGGGGTGCTGGGGGTGCCCAGTCACTGGGGGTCTCTAGCATTGCTCAAAATTATTACATATACATGAAAATTTTTATAATTTCAATTATTAATATTGATAAAATTTGCTATTAATTTATAATTATTTTTAAAATTTTACCTGACTGAAAATTTTTCCAAAAGATTAAAGTTGGGGGAAATCACATGTCAGTGGAAAGTGAAATTTTTTTTTTCCAACTAATGAAGGTACAAGATTCCTCTACATGATTGAATACATAAATCATTTATACATTCGTCATTTTATAATTATTTTTCATTCTCTACTTTTTTTTTTTTCTTTTTGGTTGATATTCTTCCATTGAAGTTTAGGCTTATCAGTTCGAAAGTTTCAAATGCCAATTTATGGTCAAAAAGCCTTTTCATTCGTTAACGTAACAGTTCGCTCCGTGTATGGTTGGTAGTTGTTGGAAAATTTTGCACCTAAAAAAAAGGCAGTTGTTGGAAAAATGATTTTAAAATTGTTTAATTTTACAAAAACTGTTTGTATGGATTTTCATTTGTAAGCGGATTTTTTTAATATATTTTGGATATTCATTTTAAAATTTGTAATTGTACTTAATCCATATGTATCTTAAAAAAAAAAAAAAAAACTAAAATATAAAAAAGGTTCACAAAAAATAATTGAAATCCCAAACAAAACCTTGTATGCATTTTTGTTCAAGTTTTTGTTTGTTCGTAACGAATTTTTTTAAAAAAAATATTTTAGTCTACTTTTTTTTTTTTTAATTTTAGTTTTATAGATACATTTAATCTTGATGGATCTTTATAAAATAATTAAAATATGAAAAAAATTACTAAGCATAAACAAAAATTATTTAAAGATAATTTGTGAAAAATCAAATCAAACAAATAATAAGTTTTTGTAAACTTTGAGTTAATGTTGAGGAGGATCCATCCGTGTGACGATGAGCAACGTATGTTAACTTGCTCAATCATTAATAGGTGAATGAAAAAAAAAAAAAAAATTGACTCTAAAATACATTATTTGAATATAGTTATAATTAGCGGTGTAATTTTGGTTCAGCCCACCACCGAACTGCCTAGACTAGCATCTTTTTTTAGACTGGATCAGCCCGCAAATCAAAATGTATGCCCAGGCCTAGGCCCACTTAAATTAGGGTCGGGGGCTGGGCTTGGCAGGCCTTTTTTTTATGAAAAATAAACGATAAATATATTATATATAGATTATTTATGAGGGATAAAAAAAAGAAAAGAAAGATTGTATTAGAGTATTTTAGTTAAGATTAATCAGATGTTTAGTTATTTCATGTGGTGATATTTAAATTTAATTATGTATGACTCATATTTTTTTAGTTATGATTAAAAAAGCATGAAATTATATAATTTTCTTCTTTTGAAATGAATAATTTTATATGTATCAAAATGAAACTTTCAATATTACAATCATTAAATTAAAAAGACAACATGTATTGAATGAATAATTTTTATTTCAAATTGAAATAAAATATTACAACAAGTTATATTATTAAACAAAAGATGTAGATTATTGATGATGGTAAAGTAATTGTATCACTATAGATTAAGTATATCCTAACTAAGTTGGTACCTACTAACCTACCAATTATTTGCATTATACTTCACCTTAATAATCTAATACAAAAAAATAAAAATAAAAATAACGAAATGAAATAGTGAAAAATAAATTGTTGATCAATTATCGAAGAAAGCAGACAATTCACTCACGTCGAGGATATGTCATCCAAATTGCTTTGAATTCTCTCACTTTCACGATAATTTTGTTGTTTTGTAAGCACATGTATATGATCTCTGGATATCATCAGTGTTTCAACCATTTATGGTGAAAGCCTGTTACGGTAATCACTCAGCACTTGTACACCTACATTAAAAATTGTTTCAAAAGCAATTGTAGAAATAGGAATGGTTAGTATATCACAGGCCATTTGTGAAAGTACAGGCCACATATGTTCATTTTGTTTCCACCAATCTAAAATATCAAAATTTTTGGTATCATCCACTGGTGGGCTATTCAAATAACGCTGAAATTCAAAATTACTTACGCTTGTATGCTGAGATATTCTTCTAATTTTTATTACTGAAAAAATACTTAATCTTCCGCCTCGAGATGAGGCTAGTGTAGTGTATGTAAGTGTATTTGCAGCTGTAGTTGCCCTGTATTGTTCAAATAATTTTTTTGCATGTTTTCATAATATGGGCAAATTGTTCTTGATCAGTAAAAATACATTCTAAAAATTTTTATAAACCAATTTCTTTACATTTAGGATCAATTATTATGACTAAACCTAAAAAATGAGGCAATGGATCAAAATTTTCTTTCATTGCTATAATAATTGTTACATAATATTCATATCTATATATTTTATAAAACTTTCATTATTTCTGTTAACATATGTAAAACGAATGGTGAAATAAGAATATATATATATATATATATAAGAAAATAATTTTATTGCAGTATCAAAAACTTTTAGAAAATTTTTATATAAGGCTACTTGGCGCTAATTTAGTTCTGTGAGAGTCAATACTCCTTCTATTGATATTGTTATAAAAAATAAATTTATTACTTTTCTTTGTTTACAATCTCTCTTTAAAATATTATATGTTAAATTTCACATGTTGTTTATATCTAAAATTAATTTTTTAAATGGTATACCTTCTCATTGACAAATTTTCTTGTATTTTGAAATTCTATTAGTAGAAAATATAATAGTAAAACTGCATTTTTGTTTGCTGATACAAAAAATCTCGTATACATAGTTTCTTAACAATCAAGTTTAAAATATGAGTATAACACCAAATATGAAATAAATCACTATCAACGCGTAATTATAAAGTTGATTTCAAATAGGTTACAGTCTGATTGTAATATGTTGCATTATTTAAACTAATGGTAAATATTTTATTTTTAAAAACACATCATGTAATACATTTCTTATTTCTACACCAAGCGAATGACCAGTATATGAAAATTCAATTAATTTAAATAAAATAATTCTTTTATTTAATTTCCAATCATTATCAATAAAATGTGCAGTGATACATTGATATTCTAAATCATTATTTGACCACAAATTAAATATTAAACAAACTCTTGCATTCAAATTTTTGAAGATGTCAAATAATTCACTTTTAATATTCTTAATTTTTTTTTAAATCCTATTTCTAAGAGCATTTTTTGAAAAATTTTGATATTGCGGTGCAAAATCTTCGTAAACCATTTGTAAAAAAATTGGGACATTCACTAGTAGTAAGAGATTGTTCTTTTTTAATAATATAATCAACTATGAAATTCTGTGTATGTATAAAATCATATGAAAAATGTTTGCAAATGACCAATTGATGAAGCCTCTAATTAGATTTGACTTCTAATATCAAATTATTGACTTTGTAAATGTTTGTTAGCATGTCTTTTTAGACGACTAGTACCCCTACAGATGCAGCAGTAAATAATGTGCACAATATTTACATTTTGCTTTAAATATAATTGTATCATCCGGATTATTTACAGATATTTTTTCGAAATGATCACAAATAGTACTAGTCGTGCCCCTAGATGATGATTCAGATGTTGAAAGAGAGATATTAGGTATATTAAAAGGAGAATCAATAGATTCATGTTGTGTAATGTATGCATCAATATCGACATAAAATATTAGGAATATTAGAATCCATAATAATGTAAGTAAAATAATATATAAGAACTAAAAATTAATTTAAATAATGAGTAAATAATAGCAACTAATATATATTAAGAAATAATTAATGTAACAAAATTAGTAAAAAATAAATTTAATTCAAATAATTAATGTTTCCAATTGACGCATGCAATACAAAAATTAGTTTCTTCTGATAAAAGTTTCTTCTTGTACAATTGCAATTGTCACTTAGGTATGAGACTTCAAAATTAATTGAGAGAGTAGAGAGTTGAAAGAGATTGAGAGAAAGAATTGTTTGTGAGAAATAAAATGAGAGAGGGGTAGTATTTATATGAGTTTGGAAGGAGGGGCGAATTTGTAAAAAAAAAAATTAAAAAAATAAAAGGCTTTTGAGATGTATCAAAAGTCACATAACCGTTTGATTTTTATTTTTTTTTTCCAACCATTGGGAGTTTGGGAGATCACAGAGCCGTTGGGAGGGCTACAGGTTGGGTCGCCTACAGGGCACAAAATTTTTTTGGGTCGGGCTCAACTTCCAAACAAAGGGCCTAGGCCCACGGTCCCAGGCTAGGCTCGAGTCCAAACATAGTTGGGCTTAGTCGGGCCGCGAGTGGGCTTCAAGCAGACTACAGGCCCACGAACCATTTTTACACCTCTAGTTAGGGGTGTAAATTTGGCCTTACCCAGCACACTTGGGCCCGAGCTCGGGCCAACCCATGTCGTGCTGTGTAGGCTCTTGCCAAAATTCGAGCCAGCTCATAGGTTAGAAAATTAGGTCCAAGCTTAGGGGGTATTTGGGCCTTAGGCAGGCCGGGGCCTAGGCTCAGGCTTGGGGTTGGCCTGAACTTTTTTTTCTTTTTCTTTTTTTTTTTTCTATTTTTTCCATCAAAATTTTATTTTTTTTCACCAAAAATGACACAGGGCCTCAGGTAGTCCGGGCTTTGAGTGGGTTTTGAGCAGGCCACGAGCCGGGCTAGGCTCCAAAACACACGGTCCTGGCCTAGGGTCTCGAGCTGGGCTCAAGCTTAGTAGGACTTAGTCGGGTCGGCCCGCCTAGGTCGCCAGCAGGTTTCGGGCGGCCCACAGGCTTGCGAACCATTTTATGCCCCTATCCCTTGTTACAATACAAATTTTATTTAAATTGAAATTAATTTTTATTTGAGTAAATTTGATACTATTTTATTTATATGGGTCAAAATCAAATTGGATCTAATTTAGAATTTAGACTTGTTTGTGACAACAATTATATCTATTTCGTTCCACCTCTTTCAAGGAAGAGTCACGTCTTATTTTCATCAAAAAGTTTCATCAAAAAGTTTTCATCAAAGAGAGTTCCACATAGAAAAATTTGCTAGACTTGCAAACTGAAGTGTTACTTCTACAAAATTCGATCGTTGTATCTTAAGAAACAAACGTCCAATAATCTTGTGAACACAATAGCAATGAATGAATTTGCTTGAAGAAAATATTCATACTAATAAGTGCTCCAACAATCTTGTGAACACAGTAGCAATGAATGAATTTGCTTCAAGAAAATAGTCCTGCTAATAAGTGCCCCCGGGGCATTAGTTAAGGAATAATTAAAGAATTTAAAGTCTTGAAGTTTGTAAAATATAAAATAACTATTTTTTTTATGCATAGAAATGTAAAGGGTTATTTTTTTAATAAATTCTCCTTCAAAGTATTTTATTCTATCTAATTCATCTTCTTTTTTTTAGTATTTCATTAGGTCCTATTTTATGTAATATAACCGAATCACCCTTCTAATTTTTTATACATATTTGCATTTTGAAACTAATACACAATAAAAAATAACAATAGTTTCTCATTCCATGGAGAAAATCTCTCCATTATTCTATGAAGAAAATCTCTCTCATTTTAAGGAGAAAATATCTCTCTCATTCTATGGAGAAAATATCAAATTATGAATTTTCAACCTTTTTTATAATGTGAAAATTTAAAAAATTACAAAATAAAGAATCTGAACAAAAATTAAAATACAATGTGAATGTTCACAGTAAACAACAAATATATAACTAACTTTCGAAAAAACAAAACACATACTAAAATACAATGTGAATATTCACAATAAACAATAAACATATAATTAACATTCGAAAAAGCAAAACTTATACAAAAATACAATGTGAATGTTCACAGTTTACAATTAACATACAACTAGCCTTAAAAAAATAAACTCATACCAATGTAAACATTTGCACTGCAACATAAAAATATAAAACAAAATTGAAAATAAACTATTTCGATTGTTTAATGGTAACAAAAATGATTGTTCAACCAATAAGCATAGTAACAAAAATAACAAACATACAACTAACTTTCGAAAAAATAAAACTCATATTAAAATACAATGTGAATGTTCACAATTTACAATTAATATGCTACTAGCCTTAAAAAAAATAAATTCATACCAATGTGAACATTTACACTGCAATGTGAAAACATAAAACAAATTTGGCAAAAGTGAAAATCGACTATTTCAATTGTTCAATGATGACAAAAATGATTGTTCAACTAACAAATATAGTAACAAAAACAATAAACATACAACTAACTTTCAAAATTTTCTTTTTTAAAAAAACCTAATACGAAAATAAAATGTGAACGTTCACAATTTACAATTAACAAATAAATAGTCTTAAAAAACTAAATTCATACCAATTTGAACATTCATATTGCAATATGAAAATAAGAAACAAAATTGAACAAAAAAAAAAAATTGACTATTCCGATTGTTTAATGGCAACAAAAAATATTATTTAAACAAGCAGCATAGTAACAAACAAAATATAAAAAATATCAAATAATATATAAAAAATTATCAAATAATTCGTATATATTGATGCATTTTAAAGAAAAATTTATATATAATCAATGCTGGTATAATACTGGTGAATAAACTATACAATACCAGTGGCCACACAAATCGACAAAGAGACTACGGTTTATTTGTAATAGTGAAAAAAAATGATTATTCATCACTGGTTTACTATCATCTCTGTTGTGAGTCTATCATCATCTCTAGTATCGATCTACAAGTAACCTTCTCTTCCAAATATTTTTCTATGGCAGGACCTTAATGCAAAATAATGAAGAAGGAATATTCTTGATTAAGTGAATCACTCACATTAATGCAAAGAAAATACTAAGAATAATAATCTTTCATATTCTATATACAATATTTTATATATATATCACAAATAAAATATATCTAATAATTAATATTCTCTCTCCTAGATATATGGTATAATATATATATATATATTATAATAGAAGCCTATAAAGATAAAATAGTTCACATAATAATTCTAATATGAGAAAAAGGATCTATTGATATATGACATTTGATGGAACATTAAAAAAATTTATGAACTTATTGAATTATAAGTTTACTAAATAGGATTTATAAATAAATATCTCAAATATAATAAAATATTAATTATAAAATAGTTGTACTCAAATTCAACAGTCATTGAAACATGTAATAGGAGTAATAAATAATGAGTCACTAAAATTAGAAATTTATCAATTTAATAAAGAGTTAAAATTAGAAATTTATCAAAATCATGACAATTTAATACTACATTAAATGCACCTTAAGTAGGACCCCACTAACACTTGTTAGCTTTAGCCCTGACACTTGTTAGCATTAGCCTTAAGAAAATTGTATTGACCATAAAGCTCAATCAAATTACTTTTTGTTTAGTGTACGAGTGCGAAATAATATGTCTTGTATAATCTTGTTGATCAAATTTGTACTCTTTCAAACGTTGTCATCTTATCATCTAAAAATAAAAACGTGAGCTAGCCGGCGGGTGTGTGTCGAAAACCCCTTCGATGTCTAAGTCAACAAATAGATAATAGACACAAAACTACAAAATAATCTGTCTCGTATAATCTGTCACAAAATAGACAATCAAATTACTTTTTGTTTAGTGTACGAGCACGAAATAATCTGTCTCTTATAATCCTGTTAATCAAGTTTGCACTCCTTTAAACGTCGTCGTCTTATCACCTGAAAACCCAAACGTGAGCTAGCTGGCAGGTGTGTGCCGGAAACCCCTCCGATGCTTAAGTCAACAAATAGACAATAGATACAAAAACTCTGTGTATTGGAGAGTAAGAATTGCAATACCTGAGTATAGGTCTTGTCATGAGCTTTTATAGGTTTTTCCAGGCACATTCCTAGTTGGACTCTAACTCTCTTTTGCAGAGTCCTCTAAGGAATCACTTCCTCACAAGATAATGCCTATTTTGATAACACCCTATTCAATGCCAACCAAGTGAGATGGTCAAAACTATGTACTTCGGCTGTCACCGCAGCCAACCAAGTTGTCTCTGCTTTGTGCTTAACATGGCAGAGCTATGATGATCCTAGCTCCAGGACTACAATCTGCCGAGCTACCGATAGCACGGTTCTTTTTACTTACAATACCTCAGTCTACCAAGGAACACCTTCCTATAGCTAGGTCCAAGCCCAAGCAACATCTTTAACCAGCATAGAACCTAATAAGCCCAAGATTAAGCTATTTAACTCTCATCTCGACCTATTGTGTGGCACAACGCCTAGCTCGGCACAACGACTAGCTCGGTCCAATTTGCTCACAAATTACCCTCTCGATTGCCCCTTAATTCCATCTGCATAGCATATTTGGGATTATTTATTTCCGGCCGAGCTGCTAGAGTTCAAATCAACTGAGTCCAAACGACTCAGATTGACCAAGCTAAGATACTAATGCTAACTGAGCTAAAATTCGCTCGGTTTCCAGAAGCTGCGCTGGTCGTACAACTCGTCTTTCCATGCTTTTGACGTCGTGTCCTTACTGGGACACATGGCATGCGTTGATTGCCCCTTCTCTTTGTGACAGCCGTCACACACTGCCCAAAAATTCGAAAAGTCCTGTCATTTTGCCTCCATTACATATATAGCTCATATACACGAACAGTCCCTACTGTTCATCTTTTTTATTGCAAGTCCTTATACTCAGAGCTCCAAACCTTCACTTCGTACGTTCGAGCCTTAATCCAAGCATTTTCATCAGCTATTCTCGCTTGTCATTTTTGCTAGTGCTCCTTCTTCCAATTGGATTCTGACTTAAAGCCCAAATTAGTAACTTTTTCATGCCCTTGTTATTTCTGTACTAGTATACTTCCGTTCATGCCTGAAAATAGCATTTTAACACCAAAAATGCATGGTATATGCTTTTAAGACTAATCCAACACCTAAATACCCTTAAAACTCCATGTTCAAACGTGAACACACATTGACTGGAACTTAAACCAGTCAAGAACAGTGTGTTCAATCTAAAATCGTATTAAGATCGAAATAAAAACCTGTTTGCAACCTTAGGCTTGGATTTGACAGAACAAAGAAGCCCTCACCCAACAACTTGGGCTATAACCTTGCCCCTTTCCTAAACCAGACTAAAATTGCCCTGGTTTGGGACCGGGCTAAAACCTTGAACTTTTTCTGGAATTGAGCCAAAGAAATCTTGAACTTTTCCTTGGCTGAACTAAGCATAGTGCACATCCCCTACTGCCGAGCTAGGCTTGATTAGTCTCGACTCTTACTTAGCCCGGTTATGACTTGGGCATAACACCTTTTTATTTCCACTTTGCAGAGTTGACTAGGTTGGCGAGGCATACCTTGCTCTTTACTCCTAGGCGGCTTTGCTCAACCGAGCCAACCAAAGTCCATATCAGCTCCGTACTAGGCCGCCGTGTACACCTTATTTAACATAGTAAATTTAAGAAAATGGGCAAATACCGATTTATGGCAAACTTTCCTGGTGCCATGGCCGAATTCTGAAAGGATTACAACATTCCAGACGACGTCCACCTCTCCCTAGCCGAGCTAGACACCACACATGAGGCAAGGCCAGTTTTGTTCCTTTCTTCGTGTTGTCCATTGTAGAAGGGGAACTTCAATTCCCAGTCTAACCACTCATCTGCGAGTTCCTTAGGCAAACCAGACTATGCCCCACCCAATTATCCACTAATATATATAGGATTATCAAAGGAGTAATCGAGCTAAATCGCCGACTTGGCCTCAACCTCTGATTGGCCAAGCTATTCCATTAGTACTCGCTTGGCCAAAATGATGACGGTTGGGTCTACTATCTCAGAATATGAAAGGGCAGAGATAAAATTGTCAAACGTACACCCGATAAAGACCTAAATGATGATGATTTTCTCTGGGTGTCTAGAAATTTTGAAGACTAGGAAGCCCAACTGGGCTACAATATCAACTGGAACAAGGAAACAACTAATAAGGATAGTCCAATTTAATCCTCTTTGCTGCTTTAACACCTGCCGCACTAACCCTTATGATTTTGTCTCCCTTGCAGATTTAAACTAGCTTAAAACAACTTACGCCTACATGAATCAAGCTACACTATAAGCCGTGCTATGCTACCGACATCAAGATTGGGTCGAACTGCTCGGTGTTCAGCCAACCTACCATTACAGTAGTAGGAGGAAGACTAAAGTAATCGACTTTCTTTTGGTGTCCTCACCCAAGCCAGACCCCAACCTTCTCCAAATAAACCTAATTCCACTTACTAAAGAACAGGAGATGGCCAAGAGGAGAGCCATCCAAGCTCTAATCACTGAGTAGTCATCCGCCTCAAATACCGAGGTCCAGACTGAGCAACCTCCCACCAGCCAGACCATCGAGACCGTTGTCGCCCATATCTCAGCCTAGCAAGAGGCCACGCACTTCAGTTACCCAACTATAGCGGCTGGTAGATGAGCAAGAGGCTGAGCTGCCTGAGACTGAGCTACCAATAACCCAGCCTTCTCAAGGAGGTCGCCACTTCGGCCGTGCTACTTCCTCTTCTTCCTTGGTGTGGGCACCAGCCATGACCTTCAAAGGCCACGCTGGGACCATAACCGATTTAGTTGTCGTTGAAAAAGACCACCTGTTGACCTTTAGCTTATCCAAAAGCCTGTGTCTTCCAGAAGACATGGAAAAGCACGACCACCTAACTGAGTTGAAGGCAATTCGGTCTGCCACCAAGTTGATGGTCTTGGTAAAGTCTGAAGTCTCTATAAAATTGTTATTTTTACCATCTCTTGGTACAGATTAACTAACCACCTTATACGTTGTGTAGGCCATACAAAAAAGTCACATTGTTCACCAACGTGTTATTGAATTGTGAAAAACGGCTAGGGTAGCCATCGCCGAGGTGAATGCGAAAGACGCCGAGCTAAAGGTCCTGAAGACAAATCTGGCTGCGCTAGCTGCCGAGAAAGAAAAGCTGGCCGAGCTGGTCAATGCGGCTGAGGCTGACAAACAAAAGCCATGGCCGAGAAAAAAGAACGCTATTTAGGCGTACTTGCCAAGATTGAGAAGAAAAAGAATGCCGAGATCCAGGAGTTGCAAACAAAGATGGAGGATGCTAAGGACCGGGGTTTCAAAGTAGGCGAGGAAACCTATGTCCAACAATGTGAGGTGACCAAGGATATCTTTTTTAAGTGCGCCTGGAAAGTAGCAGCTGAAAAGCTCGTCCAACCACATGACTCCAAAGTGTTCCTAAATCCTCTGCCCTACTTCATTCTATCTTACATGACTAAGTATGCTGACACTGTTCAGCAGAAATTCCTTCAAAAGGAGGAGGATATCCCAGATCCAGCAGATGCTCCTCCCGTCAACATTGACCTCGGCCGCTCAATGTCGCTGCCAGCTCGGATGGATGTGCCCAGTCAAACCGAGCCAACTTTGACCGGCGAAGGATATATCACCGACCTGTCTAAATAAGGTGAAGCCAGGGCCACTCGGCTAAGTGGTAAGGTTCATGGTGACCTTGATGCCGAGCTGGACAAGCTTTTTGCGTGACCGGGATACCACTTGCTTTTTCTATTATTTTTCTTTTCCCTTTTTGCTATGTAACCTGTAGACACCCCATTTTTGACCACCTTTAAGACATAGGCGCTTTATTCCAAACACCCGATAATGAAAGTTACATTGTGCAATCTTTTGAACTCTTAGCGAAGAAATTTGGATTCAAGCTCTAATCCCAAACCTTGCACCCCATTTTGGCCAAACTATTTCAGATCTTAAAACTCGCCTTTCAAAATATTTTTCCAAATGCTACTACAATGTCCCGAGACTTGTATTTCGTTTAAAATATTGCATTTTTGGGTAAATCGAGTAAGGACAAAGTGAAAATAAATGGAAGGAAGGTGAACTCATTAAAAAATATTTATAAACATCATATTTATAGGTTTGGAGTTTAAGGAAATAGGAGGGGAGGGAAGAAAACTAATTTAGGAAGAAGTTAAGCATCAAACTATTGAGAAATAATGAGTAGCCTTCACTAAATTAAGTATAACTCTTTGTAAAATTAGAATTTAGATGTGAGGCCATCACCATTGGAAAGTAGACTTTCGGAGCTTCAATTTAGACTTAATAATTACCTAAACACGAGTCTGGATAAGGGAGATATGCCCATTTGAAATCGAGCCTGAAGATAGATTTTTGAAGTTGGCCGGCTCCATTCAGATCTGGCTGTGGCTCATTTAGTGCCGGCCGACTTTCAATGAAAATTTGTTCGGAATGCCTTTTTAGACTTGGCCTTGCATTTTTTGGTCTGGCCGTGTGTTTGGGGGGCCAGCCGGCTCTTAATAGTGCCAGCCGACTCTAAATAGTGCTGGCCAGCTCTCAATAGCACCAAATAGACAGCTGGCAAGAACCAGCCAGCTATCCATTTTTGAAGATATTTTCGACCAAATTGGCTCAAATTCTATAAATAGACTCTCTGCATTCAGAATTTAAGGTTAACAAATTTTCCAAAAGCTTTGAAGCGCTAAAAAGACCTCCTTCCATTTTCCTTCCTTTTTTGACCTTCAAACTTTCTTTAGCTATACATACACAATACATACAGCATTAGAGCTTGTTCTTGAAGCTTTTTGCTAGAGTTTCAAACCATATTGCATAAACTTGAGGGTGCTTCGAATCAAGTTTGATCAACGACCAAAGCTTACTCTCTTCAGGAGGTATAAGCTTGTCACATTTTTTCTTGCTTTCATTTTAATCTTTTTCTATCTTTTTCTTGCGTTTTCATACTTTTTTGGATTCATTCAAAGTGTTGGAACTTAGGGTTGAAGAGCTACCAAAGGTAGAGAGGCTTAACACTCTTTCTTGCACCTTATCCCATAGCTCATAGCCTTTGTTTTTGCACTCTTTTCTTTGATTTTTACATTGATTTTCAGAGTTTAAAAAGCCTGAAAAACATGGTTTAAAAGTCTTAGAAGTGGAGGGGTTAACCATGTCTCCTTTATTTTGCTTACTAGCATTATATCTTTTGCTTTGTCTATCTTTTAGTGCTATTTAAACACACTTTTAGCCACTATTTTTAGGCTATTTTGGGACGGTTCTTAGATTGTTTTGGGGCTGAAATATGTGATTTGTTCCATAACTTTTTCTCTACTCTTTTTTCTTACTTTATCTTGTTTTTAGCTATTGTTTTTTTACATTTTATAGGGCATTATGGGTTGTTTAATTCATTTAAATAGTTTATTCTTTGAATATCATACTTGTTGTGTTGTAAGTTCTCATGTTTAGGCCTTAGACACTGAGTCATTTGAGTTGATAGTTGTATTTACTTAGTTTTCATGCGAAGAGTTTCATTTTAAATAATCAACTTTGCATAATCATTTCTGCCACCTCCCTATTTTCTTCTTTTTCTTTCTTTCATTTGAGAGTTATTTCAAACGATTGATGGTTGTTCGAGGCATGGAAAAGAGACCTATGCTCAATGGCTTAATCTCTACAGAGGTTCATCGTCAAGGCATAGGCTCTCTTTCATGCCAAGAATCACTTATTGTTTGATATTCATTCTCATTTAGTGGACTTAACCATCACTTTGGACAAATTGTTTAAAGAAATGCAAGGACTAATAAAATCGACTTAAAATGAACTAAACTGACATAAAGAAAATGTTTAGAGTTGGTTGGATTCGGCCGGACATTATGCCAAGTCCATCGTTCCTAGAATTGTCATGTATCAATCCATTATATGTTGATAAGACTTGGTGAGTGTCTACTTTCCTCTTTGAGCCTTCATGATAAGAGAGAATGGTGGTTTTCCATTGCATTTATTAAATTTTGTCCAAATTATATTCGAAATCATCAAGCCATCAACTTGTGCCAATTGATGGTTTCATACTCGAATTCATTATTCTCTTGAGTTTCATGATAGAGGAGAGTAGAAGAGACAAACAAGGCCTAGAAAGGCTCTGTCTGCACTATTCTCACCTCAGTACACAAAACATTTTTTGGCATAAAATTTAGCGCCAACCGACACTTTTTTGGCCCAGTTGGCTCCCAATGTTTGGCAAGCAGTGAGCATTTGGCAGAAATAGAACGTAGTGGCTGAGGGTGAGGCAGGGCAATCTGGGTAGACAGAGTAGCTTCTGGACACTGTACATACGATCATTGTGCCTCATTGTTGCTTATATTTTGTAATTACTATTGTTATAAATAATTATTGTTGTAATTAATTATTATTGTTATAATTAATTACTGTTGTAGTTATTATTGCTGTTTATTTGTAATTGCATAACTAGTTTATTGCTTATTCTAATATCCTTGTTGTAATAAATTAGATAGGTAGCTTAGTGTTCCTTGAATTCGTAATAAGTAGTTAATTAATTTAGCTGATTAATATTAGTTTTGAATTTGTAATAATTAGTTTAATTCGGACACTCAGACATTTATTCGGACCCTCTTGCATGAGGACAAATATATAATAATGGTGTATGTCTTCCAACCCCCATTTCTTTCTCCTTTTTATTTACCTGCTTATGATAGTAGTGTAGAGTATCATGTTTACTTAGCATTCTCAGGTTTGCATACAGTCGTCTCACATGCATTTGGGTTCGGCTCATCATACTAACCAATGTCAATGTCAATTTCAATTTTATTGCTCGAAAACGTGATTTATCACATGTCTTGAATTGGATCATATACCATGCTTGTAACGCCCTCAAAATAATGATATTAAACCAACAATATTAACATGCTATGATATATAAGAGATCCACGTCCTTCCATTCATCAGAGTGCTATTACAAAAGGTATTACATGTTAACAACAAAAGCAAATGCCCTACGGGCTTACAGCTTTCCAAGTTAACACTTGGTTGCAAGAAAGTAGAGTGCTAACTCATTTACACATTAAGCCCTAGGCTTGAATTTACATGTAACACTGCAAAAGGAAGGACAACCAAAAAGTCCGTCCGCCACTAGCCTTCCAAGCTAAGTCCTTGGAGGTGGCATGCTACCAAGACTAAAATGATGTTCTATATAGGGTGAGCCACACCAAAGAGAAATATACTAAGCCGCTTATAAATAATGACTAAAAGATTAACAATTGATAGATGGTCAATTCTTTTACATTCTTTCATCACTTCAACAAATATAAACAAAAACAGTTACATTCATACTTTCCATGACAAGCATACATGCTCGCCAATATATTTCTAGATAAGCATACATGCTCTATCTACGAGTTCATCCCTATCTCCTTCTAAACAAAATCTGGTTTAGAGGTCCATCCCCTATCTTCCCCTAAACCGCGGAGTACATCCCCTATCTCCTCCAACACAACACAATGCATATATATCACAATTATACACATCACATATCAATACATAAAATCAATGTATTCTTTCCATCGTCATAACCCATGACCCAATTCTACTTCAATTCCTCATTTTCCACAATTAATTATTCACATTAATTAATCAATGTAATTAGGACGTTTCCATAATTAACATTACAACCCTTAGGTTCCAATTTCACTAATGTTTCAACATTAATTCCATGTTTCTATACCAAACATGCTTCTAGGTTTATTATAGACAAAACCCCAAACTTTTATAAAATTACACAATGGCCCAAAGTTTCCCAAAATTACACAACAACTACCAACATATCAAAATGCTAAAATTCAAAGACAAAATCCATAAAGAGGAGTAGGATATCCCTACCTCAAAGTTTGAGCTCAAAAGGAGAAGGACCCAAAACCAAAATGCTCCAAACACCAAACTATTCGGATCAAAATGACGCCCTCGACGATCAACACCCTTTTTGTGAAGACAAAAGGTGAACAACACACTCTAGCTAGATCAATACTTAGAGAGAAGTTATGGTTTTTGAGTGAGAAGCTCTGAAAATGGTGTTTTGATAAAGTAAGAGAAAGAAGATAAGTCAAAAAGTGATTTAAAATGCCCAGTCCCACTCGGTTATCTGACAGTCCGCTCGGCGTAAGACTCTCCTCGAGCGTAAAGACATAAAAGCGAGTTCCGCTGGCGCAACATTGTCCGCCGAGCTCCAAGACATGAACACAAAGTTCGTCCGCTCGGCGTAGATCGGCAAATTTCGCCGAGCGCAGTCTCTCCCGTAACTCTCACCAAAAACATACTATGCGCGCGAGCACACAAAGACCCGCACGAGCACAGAAACCACACTTGCAGAAGTTTTGCAGGTGCACGTATCTTGAAAGGGTGCATTCTCCGCGGCGCCAAAACCTCCGCTCGAGCGTACAAGCAACAACAACCCATCCGCTCGAGCGTAAACATGTCCGCTCGAGCGGACCAGTCAAAACCTGGGCAACTAGACTTGGTTCTTAAGCTTAACCAACCTGTGACAAACCTGCCCAACAGAATCTGTAACTCAAAAACAAAGCAAGAAAGGACATAAATAAGACAATACTCAACTACCAACATCCACGGACACATGTCCAGATCACTATACAACAAGGGGTAAACCCTGGACCGCTATAATGCTCATAGCCGAACCTATGAAAAATTGCATAAACGTGAGCATTGCATTAGTCACATTGCATTGTTTAGGAACATGCATATTTTCTAATTACTTTGCTTTGGTTGGGTTTTTCCTTGGAGTACTAGGTGAGTGTTTATTGCTTTAACATCTTGCATTGCGTGTGATTATTGCCATAATGAGCATGCTTTCCATAAGGCTAATTGCTTACGTGATATAACTCTTTAAATGCCTGTGGATGGAGGCTAATTGCTAAAATTGGGATAAGTTGATTAAATGTACAAACTCACATTTTCAAGTCACGCATATTCAAACCAATTTTCAAACAAACATGAAATCAAACCGTTCCAACTTTTGCAAATTAGTCCATACTTGCGTGCATCACCTAGTAAAGTTAGCCTAAATAATTGGAATAAGAGCATATAATGTACATAAAAATCACATCATGATCAGCAGAGGCCGATCTTTGATCAGGTGCTCAATTCATGACCTTTCCCTCTCATACCTAAGTTCCAGAGCCGAGACACTTTGGTGATGACGGATAAGTGGCCTTTGGCACGAGTCATGGGTTTCCTAAATTTTTCAAAAATTTTTAGGTGGCGACTCTATAATTTGGCAAAGCAGTCTATTTTTGGCATTTTGATTCAAAATCGATTTTTTAAAAGATTTGCTGAATCTGGACTCTTTTGTATTTATCTATTTCACATTGCACTTGTGAAATTAGATTCCGAACCATGGGAGTCTGAACTGTAGGGTTAGTCATATCTAAAAGGAGCATGAAAAGCAAACTACAGTTTCTAGCGACTTCGCTGGGGATTAGAGAACTTGACTTAAAACTCATGATGTGAAGTTTTATCTACATGTATATATTTTTTGCATTGCATTTGCATTTGCATTTGTTACTTTAAGTCACTGTGTTTTCCATCTACTATTCTTGGACAGTTTGCCAGAGGCTTGCTAAAAGGCTAGCCGGTCATGGCCCCCTTGGATCTGGATTACCGCTCTACTATTTGATCCTCCTTTCACTTCTCGGTATTAGGTGTAAGAGGTATATTAGGTAGTCTTGCTGAGGTACCCCTTTTGACTAATTGGCCTAACTACATATAGTCAGCCTTAATGACTTTTCAAACATAGGACATGATGCCCTCCTATTTACTAGGCTATTGTGATATCGTTTGTTTGAATAGTAAAGTTGTAGATCACTCCAAAAGTTAGGACAAGAAACCCTAACCGCTTATAGGGGTGTTTTGAGTGCTTTTGTGCAAAATGTGAAATCTTTGAAAATGTGTGATACAATCCTGGGTGAGTCTTAATCTTAAGGCGATTCCTTTCAAACTTGAGGGTTATATCAGAATCAGAATTTGGGTCAAAATCCAGGGGTTTGTGTTTTATATGGGTGAATTGTCATCAGAACCAGAACCAGGGCCAAATTTTGTATCTTGATTTGTTTTCGCCAGCATACCCGGTATCCCGATTTGATGAAGCACTTGTTTTTAATGCTAGGTTTGTTTGAGCCAAAGAAGGAGAAATCCTTAACCCATCATAATCAATCCAATCCCAGGAAAAAAAACCCACTCAGCAAAGGTCTGGTCCATCTGATTCCTACAAGCCAACTCAGAAAAGATCCATCCAATGTCAAAAAACCAATTCTAAA
This sequence comes from Camellia lanceoleosa, assembly GCA_025200525.1. Lineage (NCBI taxonomy): Eukaryota > Viridiplantae > Streptophyta > Magnoliopsida > Ericales > Theaceae > Camellia > Camellia lanceoleosa. The sequence goes on from CM045761.1 coordinate 88,102,038, forward strand.
AAGACCAATCCAGTCAAACCTGTCTAGACTAATCCAAACCAGATACATCGAGTATAACCAGGTCAAAATCCTTGTCAGTCAGCTCTTAGCTTACACCCATCCATTTCCCCGATTGCTAGCTCAGCAGACCCATGATGGCTCAAAGTCCACAAGAAGTTATGGCCATGATAACGGCCTAAAACTAGGGAATTGCCATGCAGGATGAGACCAATGCTGAAATGCAACGCCCATCTGGGGCATCTACCACACATCCAATCCTAGGCCCCTAGTCGAAATTTGACCCACTTTCGCCAAATGAAGATTTGCAAGGTCCAGACCCTCGAGAAGGGTTAGCTCAAGTTCGAGTTTTCAAACCCCTAGTGCAGCCTAATGAAGGGTTTTTTCCCCTTGATATGAATGAGCTCAACTCGACCTTGTTAAAAATTACCAACCTTGAGAAGCAGTTCAAAAAGGCATAGGAAATTAACTCTATTCCCGACATTGAGGATGGGTACACTGAGGTTGCCGTAAGTCTCCCAAACAGATTCAAAATACCACACATTAACCGTTTCGACAGGGCTGGAGATCCTATGGTACATATCCAGCTTTTCGTAGATGTCCTGAAACCAATGGGTCTGACTAAGCCTCAAAAACTCACCTTGTATGAAAGAACCCTGTCAGGTATAGCAGCCATTTGGTACACCAAGTTGGAGGATGAAGTGAAGCAGAACTGGGAAGATTTGGCAAAGGCATTTGTCAATCAATATTCTTACAATACCCAAATTGAAATGACCACCCAAAAGCTTGAAGTAGCCCAAAATCCTAAAGAACATTTTGTGGAATTTGTTACAAGATAGAGAGCAAAGGCAACACAAATGACAGATCGACCTTCTAAGAGGGACCAAGTGTGGATAGTAGTGCAGAACCTTGAGCTAGATATGTTACAAAAGTTAATAGTTGCTCCACTGTTCATTTTCAAAATTTTACATGAATTGGGGATTCAGATTGAAAGTGTATTTAACAGAGAGATTATTCTTAGGGCAAGTGAACCAACAAGGAGGGTGTTTTCCGGGTGTACCAATGACAGTAGTAGCATTATTCCCAAACCCACTGAAATCAATACCGTTGCTACCACTTCTAAAACTGCCGACCTTTTTGCCAATACCAACCCACAAACAACTGGCCCAACCCGAGCTCAAGGAAGAACTTTCACCCCTTTACATATGAGCCTAACCAACGCGCTAAAAGTCCTGATGGAAAGAGGGTATCTCAAACCCTTTTATCTCTAACCTCTTCCTGGCCCACTCTATACATAATCCCACTAAATATTGTGCGTACCATCAGTAGCGTAGTCATGGCACCGATCGTTGCTACCACCTTCGTCATGAGGTTTAGAATCTCATCGACAATCTGACAATAACACCACTTCAAGAACTTAATGTTACCACCAACCCACTTCCCATCCGTGACCAAGTACCTCCTTATCACCTTAACCTCATCCATACACTATCTTCTACCTTCGACCCCAGTATATATATCACTTCATCCCATCTGCCCAAGCCAGAGGTGTTCATTGTTGAAAGTACTGATTTGTGCATGATGGATACACCCACTCCGATTCAAACACCCCAAGAGCGCCAAATGGCCGAACCCACTGTTGCTAAGATGTTGAGAATGATTGAAGACCTTCAAGGAATGGTAGTAGATTTAACCTTTGGGGTTCCGACACCGTCAAAGAATTCTCCAATCTTGGGACAAACTAAAAGTGGAATGGGCCAATCAAAAGCGAACATGGTCGAGGTAAGTAGCAATAATAAGTATGGGGTAACTATTGATCCCTATGCACATTTTTGATGGGCTATTGAAACTTTCAAGGTCAAAGGGTTAAACAAACAACAAGTGCTAACAGTCATTGCAAAAATTGTGGATGACACTTTTATTGCTCAGGTTGGGAGCATTTTGAATCAGAGGGTAAGCCATGAAAAGGGATGCTTTACCAGAAACACCCCTCCTGATTCCCATCCTAAGCTCATGAATACCCAGCCAATACCCACTAACCCATTTGCTAATGTTTCTAAACCTGATACTTCTACTTCCCAAAAACAAACCTGCGCCCATCTCCATATGAGCCCAACCCTCACCTTGAAGGTATTGATGGAGAAAGGGTATCTCAAACAGTTCAATCCTGGACCTAGACATGACCCTACCCAATATTGCACATTCCATTAGCAGTACGGTCACTATACTGACTATTGTTTTCGCCTTCGCCATAAAATTCAAGACTTGATTGACAAAAAGGTCATCACCCTACCTGAAAATCCCAAAGCTGTCAATGAACCTCTCCCGAACTACAATAGATTGCCACTCCACAACATAAATCCCATCCATGGCTTGCCAATAACCAACCTTAACCCTCACTAATATGGTCAAAAAGATGTGTGGGGACAACCAGGTAATTGTGAGGCTTGATCTGTGAGACTCAGTTTGAAAGTCTGAAATCAATCCTACTTGGTGTGGATGTTAGCATTGATAAATCGAAGGCAGGTTTAAACCCTCATGTGGGCTACTCGAAGTTGTTTTTGAATTTCGTAGATAGACTTGGAGAGTAAAAACCCCTTTTGTCTCAAGGGTACTGATTTTGTTTTGAGTTATTTTCTTATAAATAGTTAAGTTGTGTATCGAGTTATGAGTTTATTTTCTTTGCCTTTTCTTGTGTTGTTGCGTCAGTTGAGTCTTTTCCTTTGAGTCGCTCTCGCATACCCTCAGGTCTTCGTTATTTTTAATAAGAAAGCAAGAGTCAAGTTTTTGATCATTTTGTTGTGCCTACAGTAATGCATGTGTGACCTTTTAAAAATGGAAAAGCTTTGCATTTGTTTTTTTGAATGAGATTCCATTAATAAACACAAGTGTTGAGAATGATCCCCTAAATGGTTTGAGTGGATTATGAATTATCAACGCAAAGTCCTTCATGATCTCAAAAGTTTAAGTTGCTTCTTCAACTGTTTCTTCTACAAAACCTGCGAAGATATGCGTGGTATTCTACATTGTCTTGGGGATCCTCTTCACTGTTAGGCGATCAGTTTGGCAAGTACAAGGTGGCTTTCAGACCTATAAGTACAGGGCGACTTTCAGAACTCAGAATCATAGAATTTCTCCCTGGTGTGTTCATTATTTCAAAAAGAAATGGATAAAAGATATCAAAAGGAAAAAGAGAAGAGAAAAGAAAAAAGAAGAAAAAGGAAAGAAAAGGGAAAAGAAGTCAACCATAAAGTCAGGTGTATTCATTAGAATGAAGTCCAATCAACTGTGAGGAAGGGAACTGTTGTCTGAATTCGAGGAAGCTAATGCAAGGAGGTACCACATTGCAAGAAGAACTAACTCTGAAAATGGAGTGAAAGAAAGGACGAAGACATGCATAAGAGAATGGAGAACCAATCTCAAATCAAGGTGCAGCCAATTCTCGTATCAGGGCAAGGATAACTATTGATCAAATTCATTGCAAATGTTGTAACGCTATCTTTAAGAGTCTCACTAGGCCGAAAACTTGAAAGGGCGACCTAGGCAAAAGGTAGAGCATGAAAAATGAGAATCAAACAAATAGAGCTCACAAGGTTAAAAACCTCGAAACGACAATTTTGGCAAAAGTTAGAGCACAAAAGGAGAGTGTCAAAACCCGAGTGAACCTTAGCCATGAACTATGTTGACCTGATTCCCATTCTTGAGATACGTAGGCAACTTCATCCTGAAGTCCAGTCTCAACCATATCTATCTTGTTCGTCTCGACCCAATCATCTTGCCTGATTCACGTCGTCAGCTTCACATCCATCCATGAGCTACACCGACTACTACACATACTTGCGTTGGGTAAGAAAAAACTAGCTTGAATCAACAAGTGGAGAAATTTTCAATACCTGAACTTATTAGTAATCTCTAACTTAAGCAAAAAATGAATCAAAACTCGGGTTTTGCGACATTGAGTTTTAGAGGGAACATAAGTAATACTAGGGGCACTATGAATGATCAGCCACCTTAAGTCTTTTTCTGTTTTTGGGTCAATTGTGAGTTCTGTTGTGTCGTGCCTGGCGTTTATTTCAGTCTGCACTATTCATCAAGTCACCATAACAGGTCTGTTGCTCAATAGCGCTCTTCATCGAGTCACCATAGTCTGTTTGTCGCTCAAGGTCTAACAGAGTGGCATCGCCAAAATTCCATACACGAATGTTCGCTCCAAACTCAAAAACAAGTCCATGTGTGGAACTCATAAACAAATTTAGAGTGCCCATACAAAGGGCATCGTATTCATGATCATTGCAAAGTGTATATGAAGAATCCATCATTGCTTTAGAGAAGACTAGAGTAAGTTCTCAACATGCTAGGACAAGAGAGAAGTATGAGTCAGATTGGTTGGCAACCATCCCGGGATCTGATGATCCCCATTACACGTGTCTGCATGATGTTGAAAAAAAGGTGGCCGGTGATTGGACACTAAGGGCATTTTTCTATACATCTGACCGCGCCATCCATCAAACAATGGGCATGAACCCAACCAGTAGCGAATGACTGGACACTAGGGCCAATTTTTAGTACATTTGATCGGGTCATCAATTAAACAAGGGGCATGAACCTAACCTTTCTCTCAATCCGCTCAGAGCCATTTGTCGGGCACTTTTCCCTGAATTTGGGTGAGCTCACCCCCATAATGATTCTGATATGATTCAGCTTTTGAAAGTTGTCTCCGACCATTTCAAAACTCTCTTGCGATTGCCATTTTTCCCTGTGATTAATATATGTGCTTTACGCATATATGCTCATACATTCTAGGTGATTTGAAATGCATGATTGGTTGCTCCTGTTTCATCGAGTTACCTTCCAGGGTATTTTTCACTTACATTTTAATCAGTCGTGGCAAGTTGATTTCAAATAAATTGTGGCAAGTTGCCCTGTACTCATTTCATAAGGTACATGATGCATTATTCTGAGTACTACTCATTTCCCTCTACATACCATGCATCTTTCAGTTTGTATCGCACTGTTTTGTGCACCTTGAGTTCGCACTGTTTTGTGCATTCACCTTGTGTCGCACTGTTTTGTGCACCTTGCATCTCACTGTTTTGTGCATTCATACATCTTCACTTTATATCGCACTGTTTTGTGCACCTTGAGTTCGTACTATCTTGTGCACCTTGTATCACACTGTTTTGTGCACCTTGAGTTTGCACCATCTTGTGCACCTTGCTTCGCACTATTTTGTGCACCTTGAGTTCGCACCATCTTGTGCACTTTGCATCGCACTGTTTTGTGCACCTTGAGTTCGCACTATTTTGTGCACCTTGTATCGCACTGTTTTGTGCACCTTAAGATCGCACTGTTTTGTGCATTCACTTTGTATCGCACTATTTTGTGCACCTTGAAATCGCACTGTTTTGTGCATCCACCTTGTATCACACTGTTTTGTGCACCTTGAGATCACACTGTTTTGTGCGTTCACTTTGTATTGCACTATTTTGTACACCTTGAGATTGCACTATTTTTTGCACTTTGCATCACACTGTTTTGTGCATTCACCTTGAGTCCGCATTGTTTTGTGCACCCTGTCTCACACTGTTTTGTACATCTTGCATCGCATTGTCTTGTGCACCTTGCATTGCACTATTTTGTGCACCTTGAGTTCGCACTATTTTGTGCACTTTGTATTGCATTATTTTGTGCACCCTTATCGCATAGTCTTGTGCATCTTAAGCTAGCACTGTCTTGTGCATTCATTCACCTTGCACTGTTTTGTGCACCTCACCCGCACTGTCTTGTGCACTCACTGGGTCTAGGAGACCTTAAATCCTTTAGAGGTGCAATTTCTTTTGTGTTTGTCGTGCTCGAACGACTTCAGGCGGTCTAGTATAGCCACCTAACTGTGTTTGTAGTGAGTTCCTAGTATACTAACTGAGATGGTGGAAACTAGAATTCGAATGGCGATGCCTAGAATATAAAGGTTCGGAATTTTCGAGACTAAAGTCTAGTTTAAATACCCAAGGATGTATCCTTAGCTTGAAATTTGTATGGCAACCCCATAGGTTGAGGTAGCTTGTATGCACCTCAATTCTGGATACTAAACCAACCTAGTCTGTCACCCTATTAGAGAATAGGGAAAGTTACAAACATGGCTAGGGAGAAAAGTAGTACCCGTGGTTTGGAAGCGCAAGATGAAGAAAGAAGTCTTAAAGCCAAGAAGAAAAGAAAGATCCAAAGTCATTGCCAATTACCCCTATAAGGTACTTTCACTTCCCGATTACTATATCATAGTTATTATCTATTGCATTATTATCTATTACCTCTATCGCATGCATCTATTACACTATCCATTACATTCATTTTATTACCTACATCCTTTCCATGTTGCTTAGTTTGGCAAGTGCTTATACTTTTCCCTCTTTGAAATATGGTTCTGTCATGTGTAAGTACCCATGTTGCGCTGAAGCCAATATTGAGGGTGTCGCCACCGTTTCTGTGTTAGACGTGATCTGTTTTGTGTCCATGCCTTTTCTAGGTAAGACTTCGTTCGACCTGTGCCCCTTATTCACTTCATCCATTGCATCCATGGAATTATACTTTGTCTTGTTGTATTCAGCATTTAGGATCATTATCTTTCCCCAGTAGATCATTCCTCACTTATATCATATCACCCAATTGCTTGTACTCTTTCTCTTTCTGTGAAAAACATAATTTTGCAGGTGCTCACACCCTTTTCACGTTAAAACATGGTTCTGTTATATATAAGCATCCATGCTGCGCTGAGGCTAGTATTGAGGATGTAGGCCCTTAGCCTGTGTTAAACGTCATTTGGCTCGTGCCCACACTTCTTTTCTATATAAAACGTAGTTTGAGTTGCATCCCCATTCCTTTATGATATTTGTGTGGTAAGTACTACTCATGGCTTAGATTGCTTATATTGTATATCATTTGCATTGTTTCATTGCATTGTGTATCATTTGCATTCTGCCCTTGAACTACGCTGGTTTGATTCCTTGCAAAGGGATACGTAGGCAACCATTGGGTTCAATCAACTGCATTTGCATTTTGTTTGTTTACCCAAGTCTTACAGCCTTGTCAAAATGGGTTGTCCTTGGGCTTTGACATTCACTCACATTATTTCATGACTTCAAGCTCTGTCAAAGAGGGACAACTATAGACACCCCATTTTTTACCGCCCTTAAGACTTGGGCACTTTATTCCAAACACTGGATGATGAAAGTCATACTGTGTAATCTTTTGAATTCTCAGCAAAGAATTTTAATTCAAGCTCTAATCCTAAACCTTGCACCCCATTTTGGCCAAACTATTTTAGACCTTAAAACTCTCCTTTCAAAATATTTTTCCAAATGCTTCTACGATGTCCTGGGACTCGTATGTCATTTAAAATATACAGTTTTTAGTAAATCGAGTAAGGACAAAGTGGAAATAAATGGAATGGAGATAAACTCTTTGAAAAATATTTAGAACATCTTATTTATAGGTTTGGAGTTGAAGGAAATAGGAGGGGAGAGAAGAAAACTAGTTTAGGAAGAAGTTAAGCATCAAACCTTTGAGAAAGAATGAGCAGCCTTCACTAAATTAGCCATATCTCTTTGTACACTTAAAATTTAGATGTGAGGCCCCCACCATTGGAAATTAGACTTCCGAGGCTTCAATTTAGACTCAAGAATCACCTAAAATTGAGTTCGAATAAGGGAGATATGCCCGTTTAAAGTCAGGCTTGAATATAGATTTTTGGAGCCAACCGGCTCCATTTAGATCTAGCCGTGGCTCATTTAGTGCCGGCCAGCTTTCAATGAAAATTTGTCCATAATGCCTTTTTAGACCTGGCCTTGCATTTTTAGGTCCGCCATGTGTTTTGGGGGCTGGCCAGCTCTCAATAGTGCTGGCCAGCTCTTAATAGCGCCAGACAGACAGCTAGGGGGAATCAGGCAACTATCCATTTTTGAAGATATTTTTGACCAAATTCTATAAATAAACCCCCTACATTCAGAATTTAAGGTTAGCAAATTTTTCAAAAGCTTTGAAGAGCTAAAAAGACCTCCTTCCATCTTTCTTCCTCCTTTGACCTTCAAACTTCTTTAGCTATACATACACAATACATACACCATTAAAGCACGTTCTTGAAACTTTTTACTAGAGTTTCAAACCATACTTTATAAACTTAAGGGTGTTTAGAATCAAGTTTGATCAACAACCAAAGCTTACCCTCTTCAAGAGGTATAAGTTTGTCACATTTTTCCTTGCTCTCATTTCAATCTTTTTCTATATTTTCCTTGTATTTTCTTACTGTTTTGGATTCATTCCAAGTGTTTGAACTTAGGGTTGAAGATCTACCAAAGGTGGAGAGGCTTAACAACCTTTCTTGCACCTTATCCCATAGCTCATACCCTTTGTTTTTGCACTCTTTTCATTGGTTTTTACACTGATTTTCAGAGTTTAAAAAGGCTGAAAAATATGGTTTAAAAGTCTCAAAAGTGGAGGGGTTATCCATCTCTCCTTGATTTTGCTTACTAGCTTTATATCTCTTACTTTTGTCTATCTTTTTGTGCTCTTTAAACACACTTTTAGCCACTGTTCTTAGACTGTTCTTGGACTGTTTTGGGGCTGAAATATGTGATTTAAAATTGCAAAAAGTGGAAGGGTTAGCCACCCCTCTTTAGGCTTTGTTCCATAGCTTTTTCTCAACTCTTTTTACTTATTTGCTCTTGCTTTTAGCTACTATTTTTTACATTTTAGGGGCGGTTATGGGCTGTTTAATTCATTTAAATAGTTTATGCTTTGAATATCATACTTGTTATGCTGTAAGTCCTCATGGCTTTGGTTTTTAAGGCCTTAGACACCGAGTCATTTGAGTTGATAGCTTTATTTACTTAGTTTTCATACGAAGAGTTTAATTTTAAATAATCAACTTCGCATAATCATTTCTACTACCTTCCTCTTTTTTCTTTTTTTTTTCTTTCTTTTGTTGGAGAGTTATTTCAAACGATTGATGGTTGTTTGAGGCATGGAAAAGAGACCTATGCTCAATGGCTGAATCTCTACGGAGGTTCATTGTCAAGGCATAGGCTCTCTTTCATGTCAAAAATCACTTTTCGTTTGATATTCCTTCTCATTTAGTGGACTTAACCATCACTTTGGACAAATTGGTTAAAGAATGGCAAAGACTAATAAAATTGACTTAAAATGAACTAAACTGACATAAAGAAAATGTTTAGAGTTGGTTGGATTCGGCCGGACGTTATGCCAAGTCCATCGTTCCTAGAATTGTTACGTATCAATCCATGATATGTTGATAAGACTTGGTGCGTGTCTACTTTCCTTTTTGAGCCTTCATGATAAGAGGGAATGGTGGTTTTCCATTGCATTTATTAAATTTTTTCCAAATTGTATTTGAAATCATCAAGCCATCAACTTGTGTCAATTGATGGTTTCGGACTCGAATTCACTCTTCTCTTGAGTTTCATGATAGAGGAGAGCAGAAGGGACAAACAGGGCTAGAAAGGTTATATCTGCACTGTTCTCACCTCAGTACACAAAACATTTTTTGGCATAAAATTTAGCGTTGGCCGGCACTTTTTTGGCCCGGCCAACTCCCAATGTTTGGCAAGCAATGAGCTTTTGGCAGAAACAGAAGGCAGTGGCTGAGGGTGAGCCAGAGCAATCTGGGCAGATAGAGCAGCTTCTAGATACTGTGCATGTGATCATTGTGCCTCATTGTTGCTTATATTTTGTAATTACTATTGTTATAAATAATTATTGTTGTAATTAATTGTTATTGTTATAATTAGTTATTGTTGTTGTTTATTTGTAATTGCATAGCTAGTTTATTGCTTATTCTAATATCCTTGTTGTAATAAATTAGATAGGTAGCTTAGTGTTCCTTGAATTCGTAATAAGTAGTTAATTAATTTAGCTGATTAATATTCGTTTTGAATTTTTAATAATTAGTTTAATTCGGACATTTGGACACTTATTCGGACCCTCTGCATGAGGACAAATATGTAATAATGGTGTATGTCTTCCAACCCCCATTTTTCTTTTTTATTTTCCCGCTTATGATGGTAGTGTAGAGCATCATGTTACTTAGCATTCTCATGTTTGCATACACTCGTCTCACATGCATTTGGATTCACCTCATCACACTAACCATGTCAATTTCAATTACATTGCTCGAAAACGTGATTTATCACATGTCTTGAATTGGATCATATACCATGCTCATAGCTGAGCCTATAAAAAATTACATAAATGCGTGCGTTGCATTAGTCACATTGCATTGTTTAGGAATTTGCATATTTTCTAATTATTTTGCTTTGTTTGGCTTGTCTTGAAGTACTAGGTGAGCGTTTATTGCTTTAGCATCTTGCATTGCGTGTGATTATTGCCATAACGAGCATGCTTTCCATGAGGCTAATTGCTTAAATGATGTAACTCTTTGAATGCCTGTGGATGAAGGCTAATTGCTAAAATTGGGATAAGTTGATTAAATGTACAAACTCACATTTTCAAGTGATGCATATTCAAACCAATTTTCAAACAAACATAAAATCAAAGCGTTCCTGCAAATTAGTCTATACTTGCGTGCATCACCCAGTAAAGTTAGTCTAAATAATCGGAACAAGAGTATATAATGTACATAAAAATCACATCATGATTAGTAGAAGCCAATCTTTGATCGGGTAAGTGGGCTGCTCAATTCATGACCTTCCCCTCTTATACCTAAGTTCCCGAGCCGAGACACTTTGGTGATACGGATAAATGGCCTTTGGCACGAGTCATGGGTTTCCTAAATTTTTCAGAAATATTTAGGTGCGACTTTGTAATCTGGCAAAGTAATCCATTTTTGGCATTTTAATTCAAAATCGGTTTTTCAAAAGATTTGCCGGATTTGGACTCTTTTGTGTTTATCTATTTCACATTGTACTTGTAAAATCAGATTCAGAACCACGGGAGTCTGAACTGTAGGGCTAATCATATTTGAAAGGAGCACGAAAAGCAAACTACATAACCGGGCTACAAGGCCCATCTTATGTAATCAATTTCTAATTAATGAAAAGTTTCGATCTTTTTGCCCAATCACTATGTGTCTTCTTCAATGTTTTACATCATTCTAACAGCATGCTTAGGCAAACTAATTAGGTCAGCCTTACCTAATCCTGCCAACCTCTTTGGCTGAGGTAAACACCCCGACTAAAGACTTCAAATGCTTGTGTTGGTCAATCCTACCAACCTTCTTTAGCCTAGATACTCATCTTGGCTAAAAATTGCAAAAAAAAAAAAAAAAAAAAAACTTATTAGTTAAACCTGCCAACTTCTTTAGCCAAGATAACCATCTCGGCTAAAGAGTCCAAAAAGTTGTGTTGGTCAAATCTGCCAACATTCTTTAGCTTGGATATTCATCTGGGCTAAAGAATGTAAAATGTGTTGGTGAAACCTGCCAACCTTCTTGGCCGAGATAACTATCTCGGCTAGAGAGTCCAAAACATTTGTTGGTCAAACCTATCAACCTTCTTTAGCATAGATACTCATCTCGGCTAAAGAGTGCAAAAATATTGTTAGTCAAACCTGCCAACCTTCTTGGCCAAGATAACCATCTCGGCTAAAGAGTCCAAAAAGTTTGTTAGTCAAATTGGCCAACATTCATTGCCCCTAGTTGGGCAAAGAGTGCAAAAAAACTTGTTGGTCAAACCTGTCAACCTTCTTTAGCCTAGATCCTCATTTCAGCCAAAGAATGCAAAAAATTGTGTTAGTCAAACCTGCCAACCTTCTTTAGCCTAGATCCTCATCTCGGCGAAAGAGTGCAAAATTTGTGTTGGTCAAACCTGTCAACCTTCATTGCCTCCCAATTGGGCAAAGAGTACAAAAAAGTTTTGTTTACAAACATAATAAATACAAGTACAAAAAGAAATTATATCAGAAAAAATGTCTTACTTGTTTTATTAAATGTTAAAGAAAATTACAAGAGTAAAAAGCTAAAAATAAAATACTTTGAGATTGGCCGTGTTCCACGGCCTTGGGATAGCTCAGTCGTACATTTCTTTGAGGCGGTAAACTCCTTTTCTTGCTAAACCCATCACTTTGTACAACCCCTCCCAGTTGGGTCTTAGTTTGCCATCCCTATGCACCAAAGTGTTTCCCATTACTTTGCGTAGCACCCAGTCTCCAACCTTAAATTGCCTTGGATACACCGCCTTGTTGTATTTTCTAGACAGCTCCTGTTGATAGGAAGTGATGTGGACCAAGGCCCTTTCTCTTCTTTCTTCAGCAAGATCTAGTTCCAAGGGTATGGCCTCTTCATTTAAATCTGGATTGAAATTTTCGCTTCTAATAGTAGCAAGGCCGACTTCCAAAGGGATTGCTGCTTCCATGCCATAGGCTAAGGAAAAAGGTGTTTCACCGGTCGACTACATGGGTGTAGTTCGGTAAGCCCATAAGATGTGAGGAAGTTCTTCGGCCCATTTTCTTTTTGCTTTTTCCAGCCTCTTTTTCAGACCATCTAAAACTACTTTGTTAGAGGCTTCAGCCTAGCCATTAGCTTAAGGGTACACCGACGTGGAGTTGTAGAATTCTATCTTATGCTCTTCGCAAAAACCCCAAAGATTTTTCCATCAAACTGGGTGCCGTTGTCAAATATCAAGGCCTTAGGACTTCCAAATCGGGTTATGATGTTCTACCACACAAACTTCTTGACGTTCTTTTCTTTGATGGACGCGAGCGCCTCTGCCTCTATCTATTTTGTGAAGTAGTCTATAACCACAATAAAGAACTTTATGTTGCCTAGCGCAGTTGGGAGCGGTCTTACTATGTCTAGGCCCCATATTGCAAAAGGCCAATGGCTGGTCAAAGGTAGGAGCTCTCTAGCCGGTTGATGGATTTGATATGCGAACTTCTGGCATTTCTTGCACTTCTTGGCATACTTGTTTGCGTCTGCTTGCATGTATGGCCACCAATACCCCTGTGAGATGGCTCAATAGGCTAGAGATCTCCCTCGTTGGTGGCTTCCGCAAATGCCCTTGTGAATTTCAAAGAAGAATGCCTCAACCTTGCTTGGATGGATGCACTTTAAGTACGGTCCTGTAAAGGACTTTTTGTACAATGCTAGTGATGAGGAGAGCCAAAATTACTGTGACTTCACCATAATCTCATTGGCCTCCTTCTTGTCCTCTAGCAGAATGCCATCTTTTAAAAACACCACGATGGGGTCCATCCATAAGGGACCCAGTTTTTTCAAGCATACCTCGGTCGCTTCGGATTCCTCAATGCTTGGTCTTAGCAAGAAGTCCACTAACAATGGGTGTGGGATAGATGTGTCTGCTATTGACGCAAAACCGACCAGTTCATTTATCTTGCTATTTTCTTCTCGGCCGATTTGCTCTATCCTCATACTTCAAACTTCATGATCTCATTTTTGACCTACTCTTGTTACTTGGCCATTCTATCATCATTCAATTCATAATCGCCCAAAATTTGGTTACTTACTAGTTGGGAGTCGCTGTACATCATCAGCTCGGTGACCTTCATTCGGTAGCCTAACTTCAAACCGGCTAACAATGCTTCATACTCCGCCTCATTATTGGATACTGGGAAACCAAGGTTGATGGCTTGTCCAATGGTCAAGCCATCTGGTGAGATGAGGACAATCCTAAGTCTAGCCCCCTACCTGTTGGACGATCCATCCATAAAGAGTTTTCATATCTCTTCTATGAACAACTTCTAGCAAGTGGAGAGATCTGAAGACGCTTTAGGATCAGGGACGTTGACAACGCCTTCTTTTAAGTTTACGTCTGTCGTTAGGATTTGATCCTCATTGCATGGCTATCTTAGCACTTCGCTTTTAGGTGCGTCCTTGCTTGTAGTAGTGCGGCTTGCCCCTTCCCCCCTAGTGTAAGGCTAAATGGTTCACTACACAGTTAAGTGACTTGTTGCGGGGGCTGCGCAATTCCTGCGGCACTTTCCTCCCTTTGCTCGAATGCCTCAATCAAGTCAACTGGGAAAACATAATGACTTCCTGGGGAAAACTCAACCCGAAGTCTGCCAAAGCTTGGGCCTTTATTGCTGTTCTTTGCTAAAACTTAATGTCAAACAGTCTTAACTCCATGGCCCACTTTAATATTCATCCTGAAAAATCCGCCCTTTCAAACAAGACCTTTAAAGGGAATGCTATTAGTATGATCATAGTGTGCGCATGGAAGTAGTGCGACAATTTTCTTGCAGCCATTATTAAGGTTAAAGCCAACTTCTCTAGCAGCAAGTAACTCGTTTCTGCACCTAGTAATGTCTTGTTCACATAAAAGATGGGCAAGTGTTGTATTCCCTCGGCATGCACTAATATTGTGCTAAATGCGTACTAAGAGACTGCTAAGTAAAGAAAAAGTTCCTCTCCTGGCACTGGGGTTGCCAACAGTGGTGGAGAGATCATATATTCTTTTAAGCTCTCCAAAGCTCGGTCGTATTCGTCATCCCACTCAAACTTGGCCTTAAGTGCCTAAAAGAACGGTCGACACCTGTCTGATGACTGACTTATGAATTGGTTTAGTGCGGCAGCTAGGCTCGTGAGATGCTATATTTCCTTGACTATATTGGGCCTCTCCGGATCTTGAATGATTTTGATCTGAGAGGGATCGGCTTCTATACCTCGGTTGGTTACTAGAAAGCCAAGAAATTTGCCTGACCCCATACCAAACGCGCATTTGGATGCGTTCAACCGCAGCTTGTAGGTCTTCAAAATTTGAAACATCTTAACTAGGTCCGTGAGATGGTCTCCTTCTCTCTTGCTCTTGACTACCATGTCGTCTATGTAAGCTTCCATTGTTCTGCCTAATAATGGCTCGAACATTTTGGTGACCATCTGCTGGAACGTTGCCCTTACATTTTTTAGGCTACAGGGCATGATCTTGTAGCAACACAATCCCCTAAGTGTTGTGAAGGATGTGACTTCCTGGTTCGTTTCATACATAGCGATCTGATGGTATCCACGATACGCATCAAGAAAGCCAAGTCAGTTGTGACCTGCAGTTAGGTCCACCAGTTAGTCTATGCACGGTAAAGGAAAACTGTCTTTTTAGGCATGTTTTATTGCCATCTTGTAGTCTACAAAAACTCGTCACTTGCCATTCTTTTTTGGCACTACCACGATGTTGGATATCCACTTGGGATAATGAACCTCTCTGATTGTCCTTGCCTCAACTAGGTTCCCTACTTCTTCATCTACAATCTCGGCGTGGTGAAGTGCTGAGCGGCGAGTTCGCTGTATAATTGGTCTGGCGGTTGGGTTAACATTAAGTTGATAGCAGATGAAGTTTGGATCAATACCAGACATGTCGTACGGCGCCCAGGTGAAAACTTCGATGTTAAATATCAAGAATTCCATGATCTTTATCATCTCGATGCCGGATAAAGATGAGCCAAGCAAAAAGAACTTCTCTAGGACTTTTTCATCTATTCTTACCTCCACCAGATCTTCCATTGCCTTTTCTTCGACTGCCTTGCCGACATCTATGAACAATTCATTGCTCTCTGGTTCCTCTACTATCTGCATGAACCCTTTGGCAACTCGGCTACCGTTCACTATCACAAAGCATTGCTTGGACATGATTTGGTCTCCCAAGATTTCTTCAATCATTCCAACTTCATTAGGAAATCGTATCACTTGATGGTAGGTTAATGCTACCACTCGCATGGCATGCAACCATGCTCTTCTCAAAATTATGTTGTAAGTGGAAGGTACTTATAGTACCCAGAATTCCACTTACTTTATTATTGTCCTAGCTTTGACCGGCAAAATTATCTTGCCAACAAGCCATTATGGCATAGAGTTGAAACCGACCAAGGGTGATGTCATGGGTGCTAAGTCTTTGTCCTCCAATTTGAGTTGCTTGAAAATCACATAGTACATTATCTCGCACGAGCTCCCTTGGTCCATCAAGATCCGCTTGATGTCAAAAATTTTGACGCGCAGAGTCACCACTAGTGTGTCATTGTGAGGGCTTTGCAACCTTGCTAAGTCCTTGTCCGAAAAGGTGATGACGTTTTTCGCTTTCATCTTCCATTTCTTCACGGCTGGTTGTACACTCAGTACTTCCCATAGATAGCACCAATTGTACGAGCACGAAATAATCTGTCTTGTATAATCATATTGATCAAGTTTGCACTCCTCCAAACGTCGTCGTCTTATCACCTGAAAGCACAAACGTGAGCTAGCCGGTGGGTGTGTGTCGGAAACCCCTTCAATGCCTAAGTCAGCAAATCGACAATATACACAAAAGCTCTGTATATTTGAGAGTAAGAATTGCAATACCTGAGCATAGGTCATGTTATGAGCTTTTATAGATTTTGCCAGGCATATTCCTAGTAGGACTCTAACTCTCCTTAGCAGAGTCCTCTTAGGAATTATTTCCCAACTGGATAATGCCCATCTTGATAACACCCTACTCACTGCCAACCAAGTGAGATGGTCAAAACTATGTACTTCGGCTGTCACTGCAGCCAACCGAGTTGTCTCTGCTCTATGCTTAACATGGCAGAGCTATGATGATCCTAGCTCCAAGACTACAATTTGCCGAGCTACCGATAGCACGGTTCTCTTTACTTACAATATACCTCAGTCCACCAAAGGACCACCTTCCTACAGCTAGGTCCAAGCCCAAGCAACATCTATAACCAGCACAGAACCTGATAAGCCCAAGACCGAGCTATTCAACTCCCATTTCGGCCCATTGCGCGGCCTAACGCCTAGCTTGGCACAACAACTAGCTTGGCCCAATTTACACACAAATTACCCTCTTATTTAGGTTTTTAGAATTATACATTTTGTTTGTAAGTTTTCCTCCATTATTTTCAATATCTGTTTTAGTGTTACTTTCCAAAATCTATTTCAAATTTTTATATGTTGCACACACAGTATACATGAGATTATTCCAACAGTAGTCTAATATTGATTTCTACAATTTTTTCCATATATAAATGTCATAATACTGGCCTATTATTACTCTGACATTAAATAATAATAATAAAAAATAGTAATTACAAATACACTCCAACGATTTACTTAAAATATTATAGTTTTGAAAATTATAAGTACTCTGTTATCAAAAAAAATTATTTAACAAAATTTACACGAAAAATGAAATTTCAAACTATTCTCCTAGACAGTAAGAAAATTATTTGAATTGTTAATTAAAATATATTTATGATATCATTAAAAACTGTTAATTAACTTAATAATTTATTACTAAAATTGATCATTTGTCATAGATCAATTTTTAGAATTTTTTATTTAAGAAAATTTACACAAAAAAATGAAATTTTGAACTATTCTACTAGACAACAATAAAATTATCTGAATTATTAATTAAAATATATTTATGGCATCATTAAAAATAATTAATTGACTTAATGATTTATTACTAAAATTAATCATTTGCTATATAATTAAAAACTTGAAACTGTAGAATGTAATTTTCAAAAGTATAAGGGATAGTCCGTATTTTAAATAAATTTTAAAAAGTATATATGTAATTTATCCAAAAATTTAATACCAATTAATATTGATATTTGCAAAGCAAAAAAAAACATACAAAAATTAAGCATAAAAACATGTACAACGCAGAAATCATTAAAAAAATGAAATGTTCAAGTACAAAAATGTTTGAAAGATCCGATAGCTCAAATTATTATTATATTACTGTCCTTTTTCATTATTATATTGTACGGGGGCGAAATATCCTCTGCTTTCCGTACTCCTTGGACGTCAAGCTTCTTATGACGGCGTCTATCTCTGCAACACAAAAATGGTGAGCTACCCGACGGTGGTGTGCCGGAAAGACCCTCCGACGAACAAGTCAGATCACTTGAGGAAGAAGAAGGCTGTCAGAGAGAGTGTTTTTGGAGGAGTGAATTCACATACCTGTAACGTTCGTCTTCTTCCATATTTCTAGGCTGGCCATGCAGCCCCAAGATCGTGCGCGCACTACCTCTACTGTCCTTCCCTAGACAGGTGGCAGTGCTCGCCTCCTACCACCTTACGCGTGTAAAGGCTTAGTCCTTCCACCAGTACACTCAGAATTGTCTAACGGTATTGAGGCGTGCATGGAGCAGATGTCCTCTTCCCCACGCCATTGGCCCAGGTGGCGCACCTAACCGGAATACCACAACCGGCCTATCCCTCGTGAAGAATTGTCACTACATGCACTCGACCGAGCTATGTGTCGCCGACCTATAACTTGGAATTAGGTGAAAGCCTGACCACCTCGACCGAACCATTCTTGATCGGTTCATCATGTCCAACCGGTTGCGAGGCATGCCGGCCTCCAACCGTTCTACCTTCAATCTCGATCACACGAAGCCACTTTATATCGACTGATCGGTCCAAGGCGTACCGGCCCTGATCGCGCCCACGGTTTAGGTCGGGCTACCTTCAAGCTCGGTCGGTATCTGCTAACTCGAGCTCCGTCCAATACGTGCAAGACGCAGTTCGATCACGCCAGTTGGTACCTGACCGGTCAATATTTCCGACCATGCAAGTCAGGCCGTTGGCTGTGTCAACAGAGAGATTAGCTCGGCGCCATGCGGTCCGTCACGCCTGACGTTATCTTAGCTCGGCCGTATAGTCAGGTGCAAATCTCTCCTCTCAATTGCCCCTTAACCCCATCCGAGCTAATCGTGATTGGGGTTACCACTTTACCCGAGCTACGGTTGTGTTGCGCCCCTGCCAGGCCAAGCTTGATTGGGGAGATGTCTGCCGCCGAGCCATGGTTGAGTTACGCCATTACCAAGCTGAGCCTGATCGGGGATACATCTGTCGCCGAGCTGTCCCGTTTGGCCGGCCATCACCTCAGTAGTCTTGTCAAGGGTCGTACAGCCATACTGACAGCCGCGTTTGCAGTGCCACGTATCTTCACGCCATTGGGTCGTGCAGCCAGCTGTTCTGCACGCGCAGAATTCAAACGGCGCAGCCGTTTGGTTTTCCTCCCTCTTTTGTATTCCAACGAAGGGCCTAAACCCCTTCACTTTTCATATTCTCTTCCACACAAACCCTAAACCCTAGCACTGCAACTCTCTTTGTTCTCTCTACTGCTGCACTTCTCATGCTCCCGTGTCCATTTTTGACGCTGCAATCGAGCTCTCGAGGCAGAGAACTCCTCTCGTCTTCGTATACGGGTAAGTCTCCCCCTCTTCCATTGCATTTCATCTTTCCAATCCTTCATGCTTTTTGTTTTTGTACCATTGTTCTTCATGCTTCTGTCCCACTGTTCTTCATGCTTTTCGTTTAGGACCATTCTAGTGCTCCCTTTCATTGCTTAGAACTGGTACACCCTAGGGCGAATGGGAACCAATAGAGTGGAGGGGCCCTACGTGTCCCTGTTTCCCAGTAGGCTTGAATGAATACCTTGAACATAGGATGAACTGGACGAACATGATGAACATTGTGCAAAACCGAGCTAAATGCTCATTTAGATCCGTAGTTAGAGCTTCAACCGGGCAAAAACTAGTTTGTGGCTTCCCATTGAGGCCGCAACCGAGCTGAACAATTAACTATGTCGGTAATTAGGACTGAACCGGGATAAAAACCTGAGACCTTGACACGGGGCCTTGACCGAGTTGGAAGCCCAATTAGATCAGTGACTAGAACTGAACCGAGCTAAACTGCCCTATTACCGAGCCAGGAGCGGAGAGTCAGAACCGAACTACGAAGTCGTCTATGTGGCCTAGCCAATGTAGGGGTCAAACCGGCCAAACACTAGTGATCCTTTCGCTGAGCCAATTTCCATAGGGGCCGCGCAATTTACGCCGTGCTAACCCTTGGAATTATTTTTTAACGTGCAGAACAAATAGGACCGACCAAGCCAGTCCAGCACCATAATTGGTGGAGCCCAAAGTCCAAGCAAATACACCAGCATTTTTGACCGAGATACACACTAAACCAAATAAAACCGAGATAATGGGGAAGTACCGGTTCATGGTTAGCTCGCCCGGTGCGATGGCAGAGTTTCGAAAGGAGTACAACGTTCCTGACGACGTCATCCTAGAGCTTGCCAAAAAGGGAGACACCCCTTGGGGAGATTTAGATCAATGCCCCTTCACGGTCGTGTCAATAGTAAAGGGAGGTGTCCGCTTCCCGGTCCAGCCCTTGCTCTGCGAGTTTTTGAGGCAGACAAGGCTTTGCCTGAGCCAAGTCTCAAATAACACATACAAAATAATAAACGGGGTCGCCGAGCTGAATCGGAGGCTCGGTCTCCATTTCGGTCTTGCCGAAATTTTCCATCAATATAGCCTTAGTAGAAATAAAAGCGGGCTTTGCTAGTACCTCAAAGTCAAGAAGGGCCGCGCAAAACTCATAGAGGGCAACCCGGACAAGGAGACGAACGACGATGACTTCTTGTGGGTGTCCGGTCGCTATGAAGACACCGAGGCATCCATACCGGGCTGGTACATTAGGAAAGATTTTGGCAGTGTTGGTAAGTAGCCCGGCTGACCGCACTATCTTCTTTCTGCATTTCATTTTTGTCATCTTTTTCCGATCTAACACTTGTCTTCTTCTTGCAGATAGACATTTGGCAGCAGACTACCATCAGGCCGACCCAGAAGCAATCCGAGCTCTGTTGCGTCACCCAGCCGAGAAGAGAGAAGCTTCAAAGCTGCTCGGCTTCGAACAGACCTACCATTACCAAGCACCGCGCAAAATCCGAGTGACTGACTTCCTTCGCGCGCCCTCCCCTGAACCGGATCCAAACCTACCGTCGATCAAACTTGTTCCCCTCACCGCCGAGCAAGAAATGGCGAAGATCAGGGCTATCAAGTCCATGATTACTAGAGAGAAAGGGGAGTCCCAACCTCCAGAGGCAACCGGGGGAACATCCTCCACCCCAGCCGTGCAAACAGAAGGCGCGGTGCTTGCTTTCGCCACCAAACAACCGGCTAGCCGATCAAAGAAGAGGCCGAGGAAGGAGATGACCGGGCAAAACCTCGTTGATGAAGATTCAACTGAGGTCGCTTCAACCGAACTGGGGGACCAGACCGAGCAACCACTGGCCCGCAAATCCAAGGGCAAGGGCCCAGCCACCCCCCCGGTCTGGGTGCCCGAGTTCAAATACCAGGACCGACCAGTTTCTACCGAGGACTCAGTCTATGCTGATAAGGATTATTCCCTTGGCTTCAACATGACCAAGGGGCTAATCCTTCCAGTCGACATGAAGAGGCATGACGAGCTGTCGGACCTGAAGGTCCTCCGCTCGGCGGCCAAATCCATCGTGCTGGTAAGTTCTTTTATATATTTTTGCTATGCCTTTCGGTTTTTCTCGGTTTCTGAATGCTAATGATTTGTTATTTTTTGCAAGCCGCGCAGAAGAACTACCTCACCCACGATCGCATGATCAAAGTGCGGTAGAGTCTTCGTGAGGCCATTGCCAAGAATAAGGTCCAAAAGGCCGAGATATCGAGGCTGAAGGCCGCGCAAGATGCTATCGCGGCGGAGCAGGATGATTTGAAGCAAAAAGTTGACCGAGCAGAAGCTGACAAACAGCGTGCCATGAAGTCAACCAAAGCTCGGTACCTCGCCGAGCTGCACAAGCTGCGTGATGCCCATAAGGCCGAGAAAGACAAGGCGGTTGAAGATGCAGAAGACCGTAGATACGCTCAGGGGGAGAAGACCTACGAGCGTCAAGTCCAGGCGACCAAGGACATCTTCTTCCAGTGCGGCTGGAAAGCTGCCGTGGAAAAAGTTGGCCTTGGCCAGGATTCTGACATGTTCGTCAACCCTCATGTTGCTTATATCCCCGTCTATATGCAAGCATATTCTAGGGCCGCACAAAACCGACTAATTGCAGAGGCAAGGAAGGAGGCTGAGGAAGAAGCCGCCACTGCGCAGCAAACCGAACAAACTTCTTCTCCTGCGGTATCTCTAGATGCCAAAAATGAGGAAGTTATTGATCGGGAGGTTGTTACGCTGGAAGGCACTGACAATGAAGCCGAAGAGAACCTGCCCGAGCAGACAATCGCAGTCGCCGAGCAGATAGAGGAGACAGCCGATCAGAACCTTGGACTGGGTTAATTGATGATTTTCCTCTTTCATTTTCCTGCTTTTCTTTGTTTTTGTTTTCTTCTTCTTTTTTGTTCAGAATGTAACCGGGCTATGTCCCCCCATTTGTACTTAACTTTCTTGTATCAATGAAAACTTCGACTTTTTGCCCGTTCATCGTCTATTTTTTTTTTTTTTTTTTTTGGCATATGTGCTTTTTGATTCAAACATTGGTAAATCGCAACTGTTAGGTCGGCCAGGCCGCGCAATCTGCCGAGCTTAAATATTTTCTTAACTAGCAGTTCGGCTCCTCGAGCCTTCGAATCAGCCGACGTTGTAACTTGGCCGAGCAAAATCTGCTCGGCTCTAATTAAATTCAGCTCAGCCCCGACGGGTTTGCAGATTTCACAAAATTCCAATACTTCAATGTGGCCGAGCAAAACCAGCTCGCCTTTTAAGTTGGGCAAACCGCCAACATTTCCTTTCTGCCGAGCAAAGTCAGCTCGTTTTCCATATTGGACAAGACACCAATATGCCAACTGGGCCGAGCAAAATCAGCTCGGCCATCACATTGGGCAAAACATCAATGGTCCATTTAGGTTGGTCATGACGCCAACATTCCAACCGGGCGAGCAAAATCAGCTCGACCCTAATGCGAATTTGTCCATACGCCAATTATGTTTGCGCGGTCTGCTGTCATTCCGGCGAAAAGAAGTCAATCCCGCCTTAATCAGGTCGGTCTTTTTGCCCCTGGCATCCCTAATTGTCTTGCTAAGTCATTGGACAAAGATGTAATACCAAACAACAGAAGGGCTATTTTTCATTACAAAAGCGTTGCTATCTTGTATATCAAGTGCCAAAAGGACAAGGGTCTGGAAAAGCTTAAACAATATAAGCAAATTACAACTTAAAAGTAAAAAACCTTAAGGTTGGCTGCATTCCATAGTCTAGGGACAGCCTTGCCATCCAAATCTTCTAGGTGGTATGCCCCTTTGCCAGCTAGACCAATCACCTTGTATGGTCCTTACCAATTCGCATCGAGCTTTCCTTCACCAAGGACCACCGTGTTGCCAAGCACCTTTCTCAAAACCCAGTCTCCAACCTTGAATAGCCTGGGGTGCACCGCCTTGTTGTATTTTTTGGAGAGTTCTTGTTGATAAGCTGCAATGTGGATTAGCGCCCGCTCCCTTCTTTCCTCGGCAAGGTGTAATTCTAATGCCACGGCTTCATTGTTCAGATCGGGTTGGAAACTTTCAGAGCAGATGGTTGGCATGCCAATTTCCAACGGGATGACTGCCTCCATGCCGTAGGCCAAAGCGAATGGTGTTTCCCCGGTCGACCTTCTTGGGGTAGTGCGGTATGCCCAGAGCACGTTGGGGAGTTCCTCAGCCCATTTCCTTGGCTTCGGAGCGCTTCTTGACTTCATCCAAGATGGTCTTGTTTGAGGCCTCTGCTTGACCGTTAGACTGAGGATAGGCCGGCGTCGAATTGTAGAACTCGATCTTTAACTCTTCGCAAAATCCGCGAAAGAGCTTCCCATCGAATTGAGTGCCGTTATCTGAGATGAGGGCCCTGGGTATACCGAAGCAAGTGATTACGTTTTGCCAAACAAACTTCTTCACATCCTTTTCCTTTATGGTCGCCAGTGGCTCGGCCTCCACCCACTTGGTGAAGTAGTCGGTGGCGGCAATGAAGAACTTGCGATTGCCCGGCGCTGCTGGGAGTGGCCCAACAATATCCAATCCCCAAAGCGCGAACGACCAAGGACTTGTGAGGGGAAGCAAATCTCTAGCCGGCTGGTGGATCTGGTGAGCGAACTTCTGACACTTCTCACACCTGCGAACATATTTCTGCACGTCCGCCTGCATGCACGGCCACCAGTAACCTTGGGAAATTGCTCGGTACGCCAAGGACCTGCCTCCAATATGGCTTCCACAGATGCCCTCATGTATTTCGTAGAGAAAAGCCTCCACTTTGGCGGGGTGGACACACTTCAAATACGGCCCGGTAAAGGACTTCTTATACAAGGCTCCGGATGGGGAGAGCCAAAACCGCTCTGACTTTGCTCGGATTTTGTGGGCTGCCTTCTTTTCTTCTGGTAGAACTCTATCTTTCAAGAAAGCGATGATGGGATCCATCCAATAAGGACCCAAGTCGGTGCAGAGCACCTCGGTTGCTTCCGGTTCCTCAATGCTTGGCCGAGGTAAAAACTCCATCATCAAGGGGTTAGGAAAAGCTGTCTGAGTGGAGGCGAGCCCAGCCAATTCGTCAGCCGAGTTGTTTTCTTCGCAGTTGATCTGTTCCACTCTTATCGCAGAGAACTTCTTGATCTCTTCTCGCACCAACGCTTGATACTTGGCCATTCTTTCATCCCTTGCCTCATACTCCCCTGAGACCTGATTGACCACCAGCTTGGAGTCGCTGAAGACCATAAGGGCGGTGGCTTTCATCCTCAATGCGCTTCTCAGACCGGCGAGGAGGGCTTCATACTCTGCCTCGTTGTTGGACGCCGGGAAGTCGAGCGTAATTGCTTGCTCAATAATCAGCCCATCTGGTGAAGTCAGCACAATTCCCAGCCCGGCCCCATGCCTGTTGGACGCCCCATCGACGAAGAGCTTCCACATCTCGCCAATGAACAGCTTCCAGCAATCAGACGGGTTTTGGGAGCTTCTCAATTCAAAGTCTCTGGTCGGCTCATACTGGTCTTTTTTCTCGTCTCCATTGGGTTCATCTTCCAACGAGTCGTCAGACTTTGCTAGTTCGGTCAAGCTTTGCCCTTTTCCCACGTACGAGCCAATACTCGTCTCCGTTGCCAAAACCTTGGATTGTGCTAAATCCGCACCAACCAAATCAATCGGGCAAACTGGATGCGTCCCAGGGGCAAATTCCGCCACAAAATCTGCAAGAGCTTGAGCTTTGATTGCGGTGCGCGGGCGGAACTTGATGTCGTACTGCTCCAATTCCACGGCCCACTTCAGAATCCTCCCGGTGAAGTCGGCCTTCTCAAAGAGCACCTTGAGAGGGAATTCGGTCAACACAACTATTGTATGGGCATGAAAATAGTGTGATAGTTTCCTTGACGCCATCATCAGGGCCAGCGCCAATTTTTCCAAAGGAAGATATCTCGTCTCAGCAGGGAGCAAAGTCTTGCTCACATAGAAAATGGGCAAGTGTTGAACGCCTTCAGCGCGTACCAGGACGGCGCTCACCGCATGTTGAGAGACCGCCAAGTAGAGATATAACTCTTCGCCCGGCTGAGGTGTCACCAAAATAGGGGCTGAGGAGAGGTATGCTTTTAGGTCCGCCAGAGCCCGGTCACACTCATCGTCCCAGTAAAACTTGGTCTTTAAAGCCTTGAAGAAGGGCCTGCAACGATCTGAAGACCGGCTGATAAATCGATTCAGCACGGCTGCCATCCGGCAAGATGTTGCACGTCCTTTGTGGAGTTTGGGCGCTCTAGTTCCTGTATCGCCCTGATTTGCGATGGATCGGCTTCGATTCCTCAGTTCGTGACCAGAAAACCCAGGAACTTTCCAGTGCCAACTCCAAAGGCGCATTTGGAGGCGTTCAGGCGAAGCTTGTGGTGCTTGAGTATGGCAAATATTTCTGCTAGGTCGGCGAGGTGTTGGGACTTCTCCTTACTCTTCACCACTATATCGTCAATATAGGCTTCCATAGTTCGGCCCAAGAGGGGAGCGAACATCTTTGTCACCATACGCTGAAAGGTCGCCCCAGCGTTCTTCAGTCCGAACGGCATGACCTTATAGCAGTACAAGCCTCTGGGGGTGGTGAACGACATGATCTCTCTATCCGGCTTATACATGGCTATTTGATGGTAGCCGCGATATGCATCCAGGAAGCTAAACCTCTGATGGCCAGCGGTTAAGTCCACCAGCTGGTCAATTCGAGGGAGGGGAAAGCTATCCTTAGGACAAGCCCGGTTGACAGTCTTGTAGTCAACGCAGACTCGCCACTTACCGTTCTTCTTCGGAACTACCACCGTGTTGGATATCCATCGAGGGTACTGCACCTCTTCTATTGCCCCGACTTCCAACAGATTCTTCACCTCTTCCGCCACCACTTCAGCATGGTGCAGGGCTGAACGACGCGTCCTTTGAATGACTGGGCGCACGTTGGGGAATACATTCAACTGATGACAGATGAAGCTCGGGTCGACGCCAGGCATATCGTAAGGCGTCCAGGCAAAGGCCTCCAAATTGGAAACCAAGAAGTTGACATAATCCGTCCGCTCGGCGCTAGACAAAGTAGATCCCAGGAGGAAGAATTTAGTTAGATCGTTTTCGTCAATGCGCACTTCCACTAAATCTTCGACCGATTTTTCCTCAGCCTTCCTTCCCACGTCTTCAAGGACCTCCTTTCCCTCGGGCCCCTTGATCATCTGAACAAACCCTTTGGCAGCTCGGCTGCCATTTACCGCAATGAAGCATTGTTTTGCCATCACTTGGTCTCCCCAAACTTCCTCTATTTGCCCATTTGATGCCAGAAAGCGCATGACTTGGTGGAAGGTCGAAGCAACCGCTTGCATGGCGTGCAGCCAGCCCCTGCCTAAGATCAAGTTGTAAGTGGATGGAACTTTAAGCACCCAGAACTCCACTTGCTTTACTACTGAACCCGCTTTGACCGGCAAAATAATCTTTCCGATTGGCAACTCCAGCTGTGAGTTGAAGCTGACCAAAGGGGACGTTGCAGGGGCCAAGTCCTTGTCTTCTAACTTCATTTTTTTGAATGCGTCATAATACATAATTTCGACCGAACTCCCCTGGTCGATCAATATTCTCTTGATATCAAAGTCTTTGACGCGAAGAGTCACCACCAAGGCGTCATTGTGTGGCATCTGAACCCTTTCCAAGTCTTTGGTTGAGAACGAAAAGATGTCTCTTTCTTCGGCCTTTCCCTTCTTCACGGCGGGCTGGACAAAGAGCACTTCCCTCATGTGCTCGGCCTTCTTAATCATCCCTCTAAGCTCGCAGACCCTTGCTGGTTCGATGATGCCGTGGATGACGTTGATTACACCTTGCGGGGGCATTTCTAGGGCGGTCATTCCGTTAGGCTCGGTTTGTGCAGTCGGCGCGGCCTTGATCCCCCCATCTATATATTGGTCAAGATGCCCCGCCGTTACCAATTCCTCCAAATGCTGCTTGAGCGGTAAGCAATCCTCTGTTCGGTGCCCTCGTTCTTCATGGAAGGTGCAGCGGTATTTTGGATTGAAGCCCCCATCTATATATTGGTCAAGATGCCCCGCCGCTACCAATTTCTCCAAATGCTGCTTGAGCGGTAAGCAATCCTCTGTCCGGTGCCCTCGTTCTTCATGGAAGGTGCAGCGGTATTTTGGATTGAAGCCTCGCTGCGCATTTCCTAACTTAGCCGGCCAACGGACGAAGGGCTCACCTCGGATCTCGCTCAAAATGAGGTAGATGGGAATTTTGAAGACCGTGGTAATTCCCGTCCGCGCCTTCAGTTTCCTCTTGGCATCTTCCGCTGCATCGCGGGGTGCGTCAGCTCGGTCATTTCTGCGACCCTTGTTTCGGTCATTGCGGTTTGGTCCACGGCGTTGATCTTTTGACCGGTCGCTTGGGCGGTTATCCTCCTGCCCGACCGAGTGAACTTTTCCAGCCACCTTTCTATCCACCGTGACCGGATTAGACTTCTCGGTCGCAGAGGCGGCATCCTCCTCAACACGGATGTGTTCATTGATCCGCTGCATCAAGGACTCCATAGTTGTGGGCTGACGCATAGTGAACAAATCTCGCAGCCTATGTCTGACTGGGAGACCTCGTTTGTATTGAGTGATCGCTAGATTCGTAGGGCAATCGAGGATCTCGTTGTATGTTTCCAGTACTTCGGATTGTATGCCTTCAACGAACACCCAGACTCCATCTTGACGCCCAGAAGATGGTCGACCTCCTTCGGCATTCGAGTGTTGGTCTTGAATCTGGTGATGAAGGCTTCTGTTAGCTGTTGCCACCCCTCTATACTCCCCTCCGAGAGCCTTTCGAACCACTTCAAACCCAGCTCTCCCAAGCTTGCTGGGAATATGAGACATATCAGAGCGTCGTTGCGCCAATGGCCAGCCATCACCTGCCGATAATGACTCACGTGCATGTACGGATCCGTCTTGCCGTCGTACAAAGTGAACTTTGGCTGGTGGAATCCGGCAGGGAGGGGTGTGCTCTCAATCTCTGGGGACAACGACGTAGCTGTAAGTCGAGCCAGCTCTTTGTCCTCCAGCGTAGGGGCTGCCACTTTGGGAGCTAGCATCACCGCTTCTTCACTACAACGAACTGGAGCGCTCAACCTCTGTAATGCTGGCACTTTCTGGGCCTCCCGACGGCGTGCCCTTTCCTCCAACACATCCCTCAAGTCCCTGGAACGTGTGGAGAAAGAGGATTGCGACGTTGGCATCGGGCGTGAGGGGCGGTAGGTGCTGTCACGAGTGAGGGATCTGCCCTCTCTTTGGTCAGAATCTCCAACCCCATAGTTCCTGGTGATGGAGATAGAGTGAGTTCTCCTCTGGCGGCGACTGCGAGAACGAGGGGAGGGGGTGCGCTCACTGAGGTTGCCCTCTCCAGCTACACCCTTCCCTTTAACCTGGCGCTTTAGCAGCTCCATCTCCGCCGCCATTTTGCGAATGAGGGCGTCTTGGTCTTTTAGTTTGTGCTCCAGGCGCTGCGTACGGGACTCCTCCCGACGTCGGCGGCCTTCTAGGCTCTGCGAGCGATCTGAACTCCTCCCACGCTTGTCTCGCGCACCTCGCTAGGAGGTTTCCAGTCCCGCCATAGCTAGAACATTCGGGGGGCCTTCCCTTCTCCGGACATACTCTGGAGTAACACCATCGACGACGGACAGCGGGACTTCATCGTTGTTAGCCATGGAAATGGTCGAAGAAGCTCGAAGAACAAGGGTTGATTAACAAAGAGTTCCCACAGACGGCGCCAATTGTACGGGGGCGAAATATCCTCTGCTTTCCGTACTCCTTGGATGTCAAGCTTCTTGTGACGGTGTCTATCTCTGCAACACAAAAATGGTGAGCTACCTGACGGTGGTGTGCCGGAAAGACCCTCCGACGATCAAGTCAGATCACTTGAGGAAAAAGAAGGCTGTTAGAGAGAGTGTTTTTGGAGGAATAAATTTGCATACCTGTAACGTTCGTCTTCTTCCATATTTCTAGGCATGCCATTTCAAGATCGCCCCAAGACTACCTTTGTCAGTTCTTCTTGTCCTTCTGGACGGTGGCGGTCTTCGCTCCCACCGCCTTACGCATGTAAAGGCTTAGTCCTTCCACCAGTACACTCAGAACTGTCTAACAGTATTGAGGCGTGCGTGAGGCAGATGTCCTCTCCCCCACGCCATTGGCCCAGGTGATGCACCTAACTGGAATACCACAACCGGCCTATCCCTCTTGAAGAACTGTCACTACATGCACTCGACCGAGCTATGTGTCGCCGACCTATAACTTGGAATCAGGCGAAAGCCTGACCACCTCGACCGAACCATTCTTGATCGGTTCATCATGTCCAACTGGTTGCGAGGCATGCCGGCCTCCAACCGTTCTACCTTCAATCTCGGTCACACAAAGCCACTTTATATCGACTGATCGGTCCAAGGCGTACCGGCCCGATCAAGGCCCACGGTTTAGCTCTGCTACCTTTTAAGCTCGGTCAGATTCGCTAACCCGAGCTCCACGTAATACAAAAGCTTGATTCGGTCACGGATTGGTACTGACCGGTCAATATTTTCGACCATGCAAGTCAGGCCGCTGGCCGTGTCAACAGAGAGATCAGCTCGGCGCCACGCGGTCCGTCACGCCTGACGTTATCTTAGCTCGGCCGTACAGTCAAGTGCAAATCTCCTCTCTCATATATATATATATATATATTGTGTTATTTTATTTTACAATATAAAATTTAAAATTAAGTTAATAATATTTAATTATATAAATTGTATTATGTTATTTTGAAATGATAGTTGAAGGAGACCATTGTAATTTAAAATGGTCTAAATAAGTGTTTTTTAAAAAAAAAAATTATGAAAAATATGTAAAATAATAAAAAGATTGCATGACCTAAATAAGTTTATTTATTTAAGAAATACCAAACAAAATGGAGCAGAAAATTATCCTCAAAAAATTAGGCTATTACATTTCAATTTAACAAAAAAATAAAAATGAAAGTGAAAACAACTCATAAACTTTGTATCAAGAATTCAGTAAGCTTAAAAGTCCATTCATTCAATTATTTGACATTACAACACATTAACATAAATATGACACTTGACCGGATCAATTTTCATTTACGAAAGTACCCAACTTTTGCATCAAACCCACAACCTTGTCACTGTTGGGACTAAACGCATGGAAACAGTGGTCCTCCCCTTTATCCTCCACAAACTCCACCCTACCTTCCCAACTACTATTTTTCAATGTCTCATAGTAATCCACACCTCTCGGTTTCAACCAATCCTTCTCTGCCACGAACACAATCACCTTGGAGCAACCCATCTTCGTCAAATTCGGATCCTCCTTGGGGCTCAAATTTGGGTCATCCTCCGACCCACTACTCCCCGGATACAAATACTGGATCATCTTGTCCGGTTCACTACCCGCAAAATAGGGGTGAATTATAATCACTCCACGTGGCATGAAACCCTCCAATCCGACAGTGCCAACACGAACCGCCACTTGGTGGGCTATATTTGCCCCGGCACTCTCTCCCGCCAGGAAAACCCGACCGAAATCCGCGTATTGGTTTAGCCAGGGATCGGGTCCTTGGCCGTTAGAGTGGGTAGCGATCCACTGCAACGCGGACCAGGAGTCATCATACGCGATGGGTAATGGGTGCTCCGGGGCGAGCCTGTAGTCAACGGAGATAGCGATCAAGTGGGCTTGGGAGGCGAGGGAGGTGAGGAATCTGAGAGTGATGGCGCCGAGGGAGGATCCCAGGCAGAAGCCTCCACCGTGGTAGTGAACGAGGAGGGGGAGCTTGTGATCTGGGCCGTTGATCTTGGGTAGGAAAATGCGAGCTTTGACTCCGGTCTCTGGGGAGATCAGGGTGTCCTTGAATTCGACACCGGTTTTGGGATCAACGGCTGGGGGGACGTAGTCGGAGACCATGAACCGTTCGACGCGGCCGTCTTTGTGGACTCGGAAAAATGGTGGGAAGTCGTGGGCTATTGAATCCATTGGAAGGGTTTAGAGAGAGAGAGAGAGAGAGAGAGAGAGAAGATGTGTTATTTGTGTGTGTGTCGGTTATGGAGTGTGTGTGATCTGTGAAATATAAACGGGCCTAGTTCAAAAGCGAAGGGACCTAGCAGTCCAATAATGGCTCAGTAGTTGGGTCATGTGGAACCATCCTACCAGCAAGATTACGGTTGGGAAGAGAGAGAGAGAGAGAGACCGCGAGAGAGAGAGCAATAAAAATATATATATCTTAGGATTATTTTATTCATTTAAATTTTTTTTTAATTAAATTACAAATACACCCTTTAATGCAAGCTCTGTGCCCCCCCCCCCCCAAAAAAAAACAATAATATTAGGTGATCCAAAAAATCAGAACTCGAAACACTCAAAACGATATTATTTTGAGTGTAAAACGACGTCGTTTTGATACATTCAAGTCATTTGAGCCACCAAACATTTTTTTTTAAAAAAATATTTGTTTTGAAAAAGATTTGCTCTATGTAATTTTAAAAATTACATCTCATTTCTTTAAATTTCTTATCGCATAAAAATTGATCCATTTTATTAATAAATTATCAAGTCAATTAATATATTTTAAATTAATAATCCAAGTAATTTTATTATTGTATAAAAAAGTATTAGAATTTTTTTTGAGTTAATTTTGTTAAATAAATTCTTTTCACAATTAAATATTTGTAATTTTCAAAACTAGGTGGGATAATTTATATTTTTAGCAAACTTCAATGGATGTATTTGTAATTTAGCTTATTTTTTTATGGGGTAATAATTTGCTTTTATTAATTTTAGATTATTATATCTATTCTATTTATTAGGATAAGTAATAAATACTCTCTGAGATTTACTTACAAAATGAATTGTCCTTGGCAGTTTTGAAAATTACAAATACTCTATTGTCAAAAAAAATTTATTTAACAGAATTAACAGCAAAATAAAATTTCTCTACTCTTCTATATAACAACAAATTATCAGAATTATTAATTGAAATATATATCTGACATCATTAAAAATTATTAATTGACTTAATAATTTATTAATAAAATGGGCCATTTGTTATACGATTAGAAATCTAAAGGAATGAAATGTAATTTTTATAACTATAAAAGACAATTGGTATTTTAGGCAAATTTCAATGGATATATTTGTAATTTACTTTATTTATTATATAAGCAACCAAATTAGTAAAGCTTTGTAATACATTTTGGGATTAATTGCTGAAAAGTTCAAGTTAAGGAAGGTATAAGGCATGAGGTCCAGTAAATATTTTTTTGTTGGTGAGAGATCTACCATTTATGAAATAGTTTGGTGAGAAATTCTTTTATTTGTTTTGAAAGACATTTTGTTTTTAATTTTACCATTTAATTTATCTGTTGACTTTTGTTAACTATCTAATCAAATTTTTTTATCTGTTCCAAATTTTTCCCTACCTGTTCAAAATTTTTATTATCTGTTCAAATTTTTTGACTATCTGTTTAATTTTTTGTCTATTTGTTCAAATATTATTTTATTTGTTGAATTTTTTTAACCTATCTATTGAATTCTTTTTCATCTGTTGAATTTTTATAATTTATTTTTTCTATCTGTTCAATTTTTTATCTGTTTAATTTCTTTTTTTTTCCTATCTGTTGATATTATCTATTCAATTTTTTTATCTGTGCAAATAACAATTCAACAAGCAACCACAATCTTTGTTTTTTTTAATCTGTTGAAACAAGAGTAGAAACAAGATGTGATGACCTATTGAAATTGGTAGAGAGAGTTATCTGTTCAAATTCTATCTCTTCTTCTCATCTCTTTCTCTCTCTATCTATTGTAATCAACAACAACAATAATAACAACGAAAAAGAGAAGGGAAAAAAAAAAAAGAAGATAATAACATCATCAACAACTGTGGTGTCCCGGGTTTTGGGCTTGAATAGTATTGTGTAGTAGGGTAGTACGCATTTGTCTCGGTGCTTTGTTTACCGTATTGGGTCATTGAGATTCCTTTCTACTCCTACTTAACCTCTCATAACTTTTTCGGGTTGTAAACTTTGAGTTTTGGATATTGGAACTTGCCTTGGTTTGCAAAATCACTTTTTGAGTTCAGGGCAAAACCGCTCATGTGGAATTGAAAACTGCCTAAGCGGATTCTCTCAGGGTTTTTCAAACTTTTCAGGGTTTTCTGGACAGAAAACCGCTCGAGCGAATTTTGGGTGATTTTTGTGGACAACTCTCTAGAACAATCTGCCCTTAAGGCAAAGATTTCCGCTCATGCGGATTGAGAATTCTACTCGTGCGGAATTGAAACCGCTCAGGCAGATTTCGAAGCGTCTATCTCAAAATTCGTGCTCTTTTTCTCAAAACTAATGCCAAAAGTGTTTTTTTGCGCATCTTTTCTTCTTCGTCGTCGTCGTCGTCGTCTCTCTCTCTATATATATATTCATCTATTCTCTCCCTTCTCTCTAAAAACACACCCAAATCCAACTTCTTTTTAAGATTTAGCTCAAATCTTCAAGAGTTTGAAGGGACATTTTACACCAAATCGATGAGGGCGACGAGGGCTACGTTTATAACCGATTGGTTTGTGTTTTTGTCGACTTTGATTTCTAGGATTTTCATCCTCTTCATCTTTCAAGCTTGATGTAGGGATAATCTTTGAGTTATATATACATTTTTGCAAGTTTATACATGTTTTGAGTATTTCATCATGTTGTGAGTTATTATTTTGGGTTGGTGATGATGTTAGAGGTGGATTTCATCTATTTTCCCTAAAAAATTTTGATAATATGAGTATGTTATAAGGTGTAGGTGTTATTTTAGAAAAACATTTTCAAAAATGGAATAAAAATCTTATTTTGGTAGAAACCCTAGAATTTGGAGATTTTGGAAAAAAAAGTTGTGATATTGTGAAATTGATACTTGATAATTTGCCATGTGAGTAAATGATGGAAGAAATTCTATAGCTATATCAAATAAAGAGATTTTATGAGAAAATGAGAAATTATAGAATTAGAAAGTTAGAACAATAGTTTGTTGTTGTTGTGGAAAAACCAAATGCCAAAAATGATGTTTAACATGTGGGGAATATATGAATGTTGATATTGTTATATTGTCTCTTGAAAAAATATACTATGATGTTATATTAATAAGAGATGTGGAATTTGATCAAAATGGAAGATTGTGTGGATGAATTGAGAAATTGAAAAATTTCAAGGCATTTATATAGAAATATATTGCATTGGCACTTGATTTAATTATCATCACCTTTTGAACTATCATTATTAAGATGTTCAAATGGAAGTTTATTATCGCACTGGACATTGCATCGCCATTCCATTTTATCATTAATGTAATTGATTTTGAGTATTGCATTGGAAAACGTATTGCTTTGAGAAAAGGAATTGTTTTATGAAATAAGATCATATTGATTTGTTTTTGGATAAATACATTGGTAAGTCCGGATAGGGGGTATAGTTAGTATTGGTTAAGTTGGCCTGAGTGTCCATGGTGAAAGAGCGAAAACACGTGCAGATGAGGTACCATGTGCCTTCCGGTTAGCTACCAGTAAAGTGGGGATTAGTAGTGCTTGTTATGCCTATTTGCAGACACCAACCTAAGGATTATCTGAGTCGTATTTACCGCCCCTTTGAACTACATTGAAATTACTGGATTGTTAAATTCTCAAGATTACATTGTGCACAAAAGTTTTAAAAGGTAGATATGTATGTTTTTGAACATGGCATAGCATATGCATTCATCCCATGAAATTTTGTAAAATGTATATACTTTGTGAAGATTTTCCCTACTGGGTTTTGTGCTCACCTCTATAGGATTTTGAGCAGAAAATGATATGGTGATCCCGCTGAGTTAGAGGCGTAGAATACATTTTGAGAGTACAAGGCTCTTTCTTTTTTTCTTTTTTTGTTGTAATTATTTTTGACAAGCAAGGGCTTTACATGTATGGGTTCGAAAAATCACTTTTGTGTAACTGGGCTTAAGCCTTGGAAATTGTAGCCCTTGAGGGCATTTATTTGTACTTGACTTATTATGTCACATGCTATATATTCATATACTAAGGATGTTGCATGTATACTCACATGTAAAATATCTTTTATAAATCTCTTGATGGATAATGTATACATATGTTGGGGATTTGAGAATGATGGCAATATTGAGATTTGGTTTCCGTTTATTAAACTATAGAAGTTGGTGAATCTTTATTCTGTAAATTTTCGAGGCGTGACAACAACAACAACAACAACAACAACAACAACAACAACAGCAACAACAAGCCAAATCCAACCAAAAAAATGAACATACAACACGAATCTGTTCAAATTCAACTTTTTCAACACAGATCTGTTTAATTCACACATAGATTTGTTTAACTTTGGATTTCAACACAAATCTGTGATATATACATCTCTAATATTCATATAACAACAAATCAAGGCAAAGAAAATTAATATATGGAGCTTAGATAATATTTGACCATTTGATATAACACATAAGCTACTGTTATACTGTAGACACCCCATTTTTTACCATCCTTAAGACTTGGCCACCTCATGGTGAACAGTCAATGATGAATTAGTACGCTATACAAACCGTTCAATTTCTTTAGCAAAGAGCTTCAGTTTTGCATTTCAGAACCTAAAACCTTGCATCTCCTTTGGACCAAAACCTAATTTTTTTCTAGCCTGACCACTCAAAGGCCTGCTAGCCAACAAGTGGCCGGCATGCCAATTTTTAGTGGTCGGCCATCCTCCTACATGGCCGGCCGGCCATGTTTCTTGACTGGCAGATATTTTGTTGCTAGCTGTCCCCCCATGCGCATGCACTGCATCAACTGGCTTAATACAGATATTTCCGACTGAGGAACCTATTTTTCTATAAATACTTGACCATCCCTTATGGTTTTAGGTTAGAAAAATTCTCCAAGTGCCCAAATCTTGCTAAACACTCTCCCTCTCTATCTTGCAATATACATACACTATACATACACTTCCTAAACCAATATTTTGAGGCTCCTTGCTGAGATTATTGAGCTAAAATTTTAGCCCTTGAGAGTGAGCACCTTATGGTTTGTGAACAAAATAGTGTCCTCTCTTCAAAGGTATAACTCTTGCCATCTTTTGCCTACTCTTTACTCCTCTTTTTCTTGGTATTTATACTCTGTTTGGACTTTTTGGAAGGGGCTGAAAATTGTGATTTAAAAGCTACCAAAGGTGGAGCGGTTAACCACCCTTCCTTAAACCTTATTCCATAAGCTTATATCCTCGTGTTTCCTATTTGCTTCTCAACTTTTGGCTACTGATTTTTACAGTTTTCAGAGGTTAAAATATGTGATTTTAAGGCCTAAAAATGGAGGGATTAGCCACCCTTCCTTTGGCTTGCTTACTAGCTTTATTCTCTCCCATTTTTGTTTTACTTTTTTAGCTTTTCAAACTAGTTTTTCAACACTATTTTTTGTTATTTTGGGGGCTGTTTTAGTGTGTTTACATAGTTGTGCTTTGGATATTATGCTTGTGTTGTTGTAAGTCTTCATAGATTTGGTGGTTTAGGCCTTAGACACCAATCTATTTGAGTTGATAGCTTTTTATTCTATAGTCTTCATACATATATTCACACTTGTAATAATCATCTCTGCAACCTCTCTCCTTTCTTGGTTTTCTTTGTTTAAGAGTTGTTTCAAACAATTAATTGTTGTTTAAGGTATGAGAAAGAGACCTTCCATGCTTGATGGTTTAATCTCTTCGGAGGTTCATTACCAAGATATTACATCTCTCTCATGCTAAACACAACTTCTTGTTTGATACTTCTCTTCATTAGTGGATGTAGTTATCACTTTTGGACAAAAACGAATAAATAATGGCAAGATAATATAAAAGAGGCTAATAAAATGGGAATAAAAGTGATAACAAGTAATAAAATTGAGTTGGGTTCAATCGGACGTTATATTAACCCATTGAGTCTTGAAATCATTACATACTCTTTAGTGATGTTCATGATTCAAGAATCAATGTCTACCGCTTCCCTTGAAGTAACTCCATGATAGGAAGGAGGTTTTGTTAGTCTTTTATTTCCATTTAATGAGCCTTTGTCCCATCGATTCGTAGATCATCATGCACCAAGTTTACGACAATTGATGGTTGCAAATCGAGTCTAGTTCTCCCTTAATCAGTTTCATGATAAGGAGAGGCAGAGAGGACAAACATCTCCTAAAAACACTCTGTTTTTGCTCTGTTTAATTTCTGTGGCAACAAGGCAGTACCAAAAAATAGTGGTCGGCTGACCACCCTATTTTATACATGTAGTGTCATTTTCATGGAAGAATAGAGCAAAAACTGAGGCAAAAACAGATTAAATTTCTGACTGCAAACAAAATAGATTCTGGCAGCAAAATAAAGAGGTTTCCGAGAGGACGTTCTCATTTGTGCGCATGTGATGCTTTATGCTTTGATAGTAGTATGTCTAAATTAATTAGATTCATTCAAAATTGTAATAGCTAGTTAAATTTAGTTATTTGTGATAGCCAGTTAAATTAGTTAATTTGGTGTTGTAATAATTAGTTTAATTCGGACCCTCTTGCATGAGGGCAAACTTGTAATATTGTTTATGTCTTCCAACCCCCATTTTTTTTTCCCTTTTATTTACTTGTTTATGATGGTTGCATGTTGCCTTCATGTTTTGGTTTCACATCATTACCATGTATAAAATATCCATTTTTGTATGCATTGGGTTCGGTCCATCATTCTAACATTGTTACGATTTCTTACTTACTTGAATATGTGCACTAAACGCATGCTTTGAGTTGACCATGTGTTATGTTAAGAAACCAAACCTAGTAGTTGCATTTTGTATGTGTTGCATTAGTCAGTTACATATTAGAACATGCATTTTTCTAATTGTTTTATTTCTCTTGGCTTGCCTCGAAGTACTAGGTGAGTATTTCTTGCTTTAGCATGTTGCATGTATGTTTGTGTTGTCATATCAAGCATATCATCATGAGGCTACGTGCTTATCTGATATACATTTTGAATCTCGGTGGATAAAAGCTAATTTGCTTAAATTGGGATGATTTGATTAAATGTAAATATGAGCTTACTTTTTCAAGTAACACATATTCAAAACACTTTTCAAAACAAATATAAAATCAAAGCATTCTAAGGTGGGTGACTTAGTCTATATTTGTTTGACCTCTCATAGTAATGTTAGCGTAATAAATCAAAACAAGAGCATATACTGTATATAAAAATCACATCATGATTAGTAGAGGCTGATCTTTGATCGGGTGAGTGGGGTGCTCAATTCATGACCTTCCCTTCTCATACCTAAGTTCCCAAGCTGAGACACTTTGGTGATGACGGACAAATGGCCTTTGGCATGAGTCATGGGTTTCCTAAATTTCTCAAAAATATTTAGGTGGCAACTCTGAAATCTGGCAATGCAGTCCATTTTTGGCATCTCTGGTGATAAATGGACTTGGACTCTTATTTGTTTAATCTATTTCACATTGCACTTGTGAAATCAGATTCAGAACCACAAGAGTCCGGACTGTAGAGCTATTGTATCCAAGGAGACTAAACCTCTCATGAAAAGCAAGCTACATATATATACAAACATTATGATTTATACACACATACATATACACACATAAGCTACTGTTATACACACAAAAATCGTATTCAAATTTAAACGATCAAATCGAATCTAAGAAAATGGAGATCATTGTAATGATTTCAAATGAAAAGTTCATTACCTTAGACGTCGATCTGATCGCTGACGAAGATCGAGAGGGTGGTGTTCTTGGCCAAGTCAGCCCAACCAGATCTAAGTGAGATTGACTCAATCGAGTTGCAGATTTGAGTTACTGAAGTACTGACCGGCGACCATAGCGATGACGATGGATGTTGACGATGGTGTCTGACGCCCACCAACGCTCATAGTCGTCGCTGTAGTCCCGAAGAGAGAGAGAGAGAGAGAGAGAGAGAGAGAGAGAAAATAAATAAAACCCTAGAGAGAGAGATCTGCAACACCTAGAGAGAAAAGAGATGAAAAAGAGAGAAGAGATAGACGAGATCTGAGATCTGACCACCACGGTAATAAGATCGTCGTGATCGGAGCACCACGGCGACAACATCAGAGAACTACGTTGGTAGCGAGAGTGGTTGCATCGACCGCGAGAGAGAAGAGAGGGAGAGAGAGAGAGAGAGAGACATGCAGCGGTGTTGGGTTTCTATAGAAAATAACATATATATACACAAAGGGTATTTTGGTCATCATATTTAAGCTTGTCCTTTTGTACAAAGTATTTAAATGCCTGGACCTTTAACCAAATAAAATTGATATTTAGACTTAAGGACCGAGTGGCCTATATTTTAGGATAAATTACAAATACACCCCTAAAGCTTGCTTTAAATACGATTTGCTCCCTGTGGTTCTGAAAATTATCTCGCCCTTTGAAAATTTTAATTTTATAACAAATAGCCTATTTTATTAATAAATTATCAAATCAATTAATTATTTTTAATGATTTCAAAAAATTATTTTAATTAATAATTCAGATAATTTTATCATTATACAGGAGTGTGGTTAGGAATTGTATTTTTTTCAATTAATTATGTTTAATAAAAAATTATGACAATAAGGTATTTGTAATTTTTCAAACCACAGAGAGCAATTTATATTTAAAGCAAACCTCAAGAGTGTATTTTGTAATGGGATAAGCTTCTCTCATGGTGGGTTTTCCAGCTGGAGCATGCTATTGGGCCTCTGTGGGCCAACCACGGAGCCCACATCAATAATCTGAACCAATCAATGTATAGGGCTCGTCAACTATTTCATCCATATAAAAAATCGCATTGATTAGATATCAATAAACACTTAATCAAAATATATTTGTGTTAACAATTTACTTTTAAAATCATAGTTACCGTTGACATAAATTTTATCGAATCAATGGGTTATTAATATCTGATCAATGTGATTCTTTGCAGGTATAAAATACTCGACGAGTCCTACACATTCAACGATTTAGATCAACATAGGCTCCGTAGTAAGCCCATAAAGCCCAATAACATGCTCCAATTTGATTTGAGAATAAAGACAAGCCTGTGCCGTTTGTTAGTTACCTTATATTTTGGGTAAATTACAAATACACCATTGAGATTTGCTTAAAATACGAATTGCTCCATGTGATTTGAAAATTTTCAAATACCTCATTGTCAGAATTTTTTATTTAACAGAATTAATTGAAAAACTAAAATTTCTAACTGTTCACCTATACAATAATAAAATTATCTTAATTATTAATTGAAATAAAATTTTAACATTATTAAAAACTATTAATTAACTTAATAATTTATTAATAAAATGACATATTTGTTATGAAATTAGAAATCTTAGGAATATAATGTAATTTTTAAAACTACAAGAGAAAATTTATAATTTAAATAAATCTCAAGAGATGTGTTTATAATTTATCTTTATATTTTTTATGATCTTAAATCTAATTATAGTTTTGGGGGAAATTCTATTGCACTCATTTGGGGAAATTCTATAGCACGTGTATTATAGAGTCTAGATCCTTTGGAGGTCTTGAGTGATTCTTTTTAGAATGATTTTAGAGTAATTTTTTTTATGATTTTTTTTTCTAAAGCAAGTATCTTAATATTGTTCCTTTAACTTAGTACTATTGTACCTTTGACTTTTGTGAAATTAAATCTCAGCCACTCAAAAATTTACTCTAAGATCACTCTACAACAAATCACTTTAAAGGATCTGAATTTGTGTACGATTATGTTACATAGATTTGGATATGGGTGTCGGGTGTGGATATGTATCTAGATATCAAACTCATCAAATCCTAAAATAAAGAGCATGCAGACTTGGCAAAAATAATATCATATTTTTATAGTTTTAATTAGGGGTGAGCAGCGGATATACCGATTCGCCAAAACTGACCAAACCGAACCGATCCGTCGCATTTTGGACGGATGCGTGATGACGAGCGGACGGTTGCAGATTGATTTTCTCCAATCCACCAATCTGGCGGACGGATGGCGGATTTGAGATTCTTTTGGCCGCAACCGAACCGCCAAACCGCGAACATCCCTAATAATTTATAAGATTTTGTGTTTTCAGTTTGTTTAAATATTCTGTTGAAAAAAAGTTTTCAACTTGAATATTTTTTTTGAATTGAAAAAAATAAACGTATTCTTTATCTATATTTTTTGGTTTTTAAATCTATCTCTAAAAATAATAAATAGAAAATATGATATATGTTGGTTGATTTTTGTTTTCAAAAACAAATATAGATGTAACAATACAGAGACATACAATCTCTACTACTATTCTGTTCATCGTTTTGGTGGTTTGAATTATTTTTATATTTTAAGAACCACAGATTGTAATACTTTATATGGATGAGGCATGCTGTGATTGTAGTATGTGGATGACGCATGCAGTGATTGTGATATTTTAAAGTTTCAAACTTTCTTACTTTGAATGAGGCATGCAGTGATTGTAATTTTTTTTTAAGTCATTAACTGTAATACTTTCTTCTTCTTCTTTTTTTTTTTTTCTTGAGGAAGTGCTCAAGTTGAATTATGTTAAAAATTTATAAAATTTTAAACCGTCAAACTGATTCGCATCCATCCGCCAAATTGCCAATCCGCTCAATCCACATCCGCCGAATTGGCGAACGGATGCGGATTAATTTTCTCCAATCTGCCAATCTGGCGGACGGATGGCGGAGGTTCCGTAGCCGCAACCGACCCGCGCCCACTCCTAGTTTTAATCAAGTATGTGAGATAAAATGGTTCTATACGTAATTTATAGTGTCAAAAAAATATTTATAGCTATCATACAACAATATATACATATAATAATAGTGTTATATATAATTATATAAGAAGTATTCATTGAAAAGTATATGACACATATCCGATACTTTTGTTCGAGTGTCAAGTGTTTGACACGAGTATTTGAATTATTTTGAAGTGTCTGTGCAACATAGGTGTACAATATGCCCCTAGTTATGATCTTTGAGATTTTTTATTATGATCTAATACCTCAATAGGTTATAATAAAAAATCTCAAAAATCATAACTTATGACTTGATTATATACATTATAGTGTTAGTTATAATTTATTATGATATTAATTATAATATTATTTTAACTGTGATCCAAAAAAGTCTATGATATTTGGTTATTACTCATATTTTTTTTTTAGTTAAGACTATGGCTGCTCGTGAGGCGATTTTAGCCTGGTGTGCCTTGACCCACAGAGCTGTGGGTTGAAGAAAATGTAACCACGTCTGCCCTAACTATGGATTGCGGTTTGTACGGGTAAATTAATCGAT
Organism: Camellia lanceoleosa; assembly: GCA_025200525.1. Taxonomy (NCBI): domain Eukaryota; kingdom Viridiplantae; phylum Streptophyta; class Magnoliopsida; order Ericales; family Theaceae; genus Camellia; species Camellia lanceoleosa. The sequence continues at coordinate 88,144,626 of CM045761.1, forward strand.
TCTGCAAGTGGGTGCAGATCGGTTGCACATGTTGGACTTTTGTTTTCTTTTCTTTTTTTTACTATTTTTTGGAGACAATGCATCAGATTTTGACTTTTGGGTAAAAATAATTGGAACTCGTTGTCTTGATGAAGGCTGAAAAAAACGAAACATGATCTAATGTGCAAGAAATTTAACACAAAAAGATGACGGAACATGAATTTCAAGATAGGTTAGAGTTACAGGTGACTGACCCCTGTATTTTTTTTGGAGAATCACACAGATTGCTTGTTATATATACCAAACCAATTGTATTTGGTTGGTGATAATTGGAAATTTGGACCTTGTTCTTTTGATATCAAGATTGTGAGGTAACAAAGATTTAAAGAGAATTTAAATTAATAGCAAATGCAAATTCACATCAGCAAATCCAAATCTATATTATAACATATGAACAAATTGTGGGAATTTTTCATAATAATACTAGAAAAATATATAAAATAAATTACTAGATATGAACAACTCAATACAATCCAATAACTCTAGGCAAGTAAATGGATTTTAATTCTAAGAGTTACTAGAATAAATTAAAATAAAAACTAAATTGTTTTATCAAACGAAAAGTCTACAATGTGCACCTTCTAAAAAGGCATATGATATGCACTTATTGTGTGGTTCATATTGTGCCACGTCATAAAAAGTAACTTGCCAAACAGGTCATTTAACAGATTACATGAAAGAATCATAACGTTTTTCAAATATCATAACAATACTACAATGAATCATAATAATGTCATAATATTCACCAAAGTATCATAACAAAGACACTATAAATCATAACAAAATATAATGACAACTCATAACAAATATAGTTTTTTCTAATTAATTATCATAACATTTGAATCGTAACATTTTTTATTATGATTCACCAGGACAAATCATAACTTTTTGTGGTACAAATCATAACTTTTACTGATGAATCATAACATAACACATTGAGTATAACTTTTTTTCCCACAATCATAACGACATTAACAAACTATCATAACTTTTATCAATGAATCATAACATAGCATGTTGATTGTAATTTTATCCCGAAAATCATAACAACATTAACAAAACATCACAACTTTTAAAATTTCAAACACAATTAATTGTGTAATCAATTGGTATAGCATATTGGAGTGAATGAAAAATCATAATTGATTGCAAAATCGATTGGATTGAAAGACCACAATTGATTATACAATCGATTAGTGGCTAGAGTTTTGAACTATCACAATTGATTGTAAAATCCATTAGAATATAAGGGAGAATCAAATATCACAATTGATTGTACAATTGATTGTAGGGATCCTTGATATAATAAACCTAATTGATTTAATATTAATCAATTAGTTTTCATAAGCCACACTAAACCAATTAATTCCCAGCTTATTCACAGTTCCCAATCAATTAGTAAAAGCCTAATCATTAATATCAATTTAGTCAATATTTGAATAGCAATTGATCGGTTGATCGGTCGCCATTTATATGTAATTTTGTTGTTGTGTTTTCATTACCTCAAACATTATCACTAACAAAAACGCATGACACTCCAACTACATTTCTCGTTTTACAATTCTCTCTCTCTCTCTCTCTCTCTCTCTCTCTCTCTCTCTCTCTCTCTCTGTGATGACCTGTATTTAAAAAAATAATAATAATAATAATAATAATAATAATAATAATAAAATGAAATAAAATTAATAAAAATGCAAGGAAGGAATATATATACATGATGAGGTTCGGTGGTGGGAATAAGATAATTAAAGAAAGAGCATGATGGACATAGAGAGCATCTTGTGGAGGGAGTTTCACTCAGCAAAAGAAAAGAAAAAAAAAATGTGGGTGGATACTCATGTGTTATGCTTTTCTTTTTTTATTAAGAGAGAGAGAGGGAGGCCCAAAAAAGAAGAACCAAATTGAATTGAAATATGGGTTCATCTTCCTCCATTAGAGCTTTCGGAGCATTTCTCTACAGATTCTCCAATGGGCGTTCCTGCAAGATTGCTGGCAGAAAGGGTGCTCAGGATGCAAAGAAGGCAAAGCTGTATGCAAAAATTGGGAAAGAAGTTGTATCAGCTGTCAAGAAAGGTGGTCCCAGTCCAGTATCAAATACGGCTCTTGCAGCTATACTTGAGAAAGCTAAGGAGCTAGACGTGCCCAAGGAAATCTTAGAGCGCAACATAAAAAGAGCTTCTGAGAAGGGTCAGGAAGCTTACATTGAGGAATTCTACGAGATCGGTGGCAGCTGTTAGAGAGGTGGTAAAGGACTGTGGTGGGAAAATGGCAGATCCAGGATCCATTATGTTTAAGTTCAGCCGTGCTCGGGTTGTAAATATAAAAGTCATGGATGCCGACAGAGACCAGCTCCTTGCCGCACCACCAAGTATCCTAGAGAGATTCCTCTACAGTGTGGTATGTGGGTATTCTTCCCCATATGGCAGTGGCTGGCATATTGCCTTTTGGTGTTATCTATGTTGAGCTGTACTATTTGTTTGCTACCATATGGGGTCACAGGATTTACACCACATATGGCATCCTATTTATCGTCTTCATAATTCTGGCCATTGCAACTGCTTTTGTGAATGTGGTTTTGACGTACTTTTGGCTTACCGCTGAAAATCATGAATGGTGGTGGAGGTTTTAGACCCATGTTCTTGAGACCATAATAAAGAATTTGGTGAGAGTAATATTTTGGTCGGTGGAGATCAAAATCCGGCAAAATCGAAAATTTGGATTTTTGGCTTGCTTTCTCTTCTTGGCTTGAGGTAGGGATATCCTACTCCTCTTTATGAGCTTTGTCTTTAAAGTTTAGCATTTTGATATGTTTGGGGTTGTTGGGTAAGTTTGAGAAAGTTTAGGCCTTTGTGTAATTTTACAAAAGTTAGGGTTTTAAATATATTAAACCTATATGCATGTTTGGCATGGAGAAATGGAATTAATCTTGAAACATTGATGAAAATGGAACCTTAGGATTGAAATGTTCATTATGGAAAATGTCCTAATTACATTGATTAATTAATTTGTATAATTAATTGTGAGAAATGAGGAATTGAAATGGGAAAGTTGAGATTGGGAATGTATGGGATTAAAGGGTGTAGTTTGATCATTTATCGCTCACCTAGTTGAAATGTTGATATAATATCCATTTTGTGCATTTATTTCCTGTTTAGAGATAACTGCTTTGGGCTATCAGTGGAGGATAGTCTTGATTGTTGTAGACAATGCATGATGATTAGGCAAACGAAAACTAATCACTAGAATGTGTCATTGAGTATGACGCGTTTGAAAGAATACATTAAATGTATTGGTTGATGTGTATAATAATTGTTTATATGCACTGTGTTGTGTTGGAGGAGAGAGGTGATGTACTCCACGGTTTAGGGGAAGAGAGGTGATGGACCTCTAAACCGGGTGTTGTGTGGGAGAAGAGAGGGGATGGACTCCGTAGATACAGCTCGTATGCTTATCTGTGGAAGTGTTGATATAGCTCATATGCTTATCTGTTGATGTATTGATATAGCTAGTACGCTTATCTATTGTAAAATGAGGAAATGTTTAAAATGAGTTACTGTCTCATATCGGTTATTTGGTTAGGTTCTGGACTATGGTTATGAATTGAGAATTAAAAAGGAATGAAAAAAAATGAAACTGTAATGTGATATGAAAGAATGTAAAAGTGTTAACCATCTATCAAACTGTTAATCTTTTAGTCATTGTTCATAGCTGGTTTAGTGTATTTCTACTGGGCTGTTAGCTCACCCTATACGGGAATATCATTTTCAGGTACAGGTAGCATGCCACCTCCAAGGACATAGCTTGGGAGGCTAGAGACGGACAGACTTTTGTTGTCTTTCCTTGTTTTGATGTATTATATGTAGATTCAAGCCAAGGGCTTAATGTGTAATTGAGTTAGTACTCTCTTTTTGTAACCAAGTGATAACTTGGAAAGCTGTAAGCCCTTAGGGCATTTGCTATGTTGTTAACATGTAATATTTTTTTTAACGAATTACTCTGATGAATAGAAGGATGTTGATCTTTTATATATCAATGCATGTCAATATTGTGGGTTTAATGTTATTATTTTGGGGCGTTACACACTCTCTCTCTCTCTCTCTCTCTCTCTCTCTCTCTCTCTCTCTCTCTCATTATTGTCAATGTTAATGTTACCTGAAATGTTGTTGCTATGACTATCCCATCGACTCTCACTCTTTCTTTCCTTGTCATTATTAGTGAATTAGAGAACAATGTTATTGTTACCAACTTCAATTAATCATGCCCTTTGATCCACTGAAACACAACCATCATCATCGACTTAGGCCATTATAATAGCATTGTTACCACTACTAGTGTCATGTTGTCATTATGTCCAAATGATGACATCAGGTATAAATGACTTTGACACACACTACAAGAATTTTCACTTTTGGCGACTAAATTTTTAGTCGCCAAAAGTCAATTTTTAGTCGCCGAGGGGCTTTAGCGACTAAATTGTTTTGTTGCAAAATTAGTAGCCGAAAGTAGTCGGGAAAGCTAATTAGCGACTAAACTTATTTTTTTGGCTAAAGTCAAATTTTTTTTGCTACTAAAATTTTAGTCGACAAATAGTTTTTGTTTTGGCTATTAAAAATTTAGTCACCTAAACTCCCACATTTTTTGCTATTAAAATTTTAGTTGGCAAATAGTTTTTGTTTTGGCTACTAAAAATTTAGTCACCTAAACTTCCACATTTTTTGCTACTAAATTTTTAGTCAGCAAAAGTGTTTTTTTTCTTCACCTTTTGTTTTTAGCTACGAAATATCTTAGTCACCAAATGTTTGATTTTCTTTTGGCCACAAAACTTTTAGTCACCAAATGTTTGATTTTCTTTTGGTTACAAAACGTTTAGTCACCAAATGTTTGATTTTTTATTTTTTTATTTTTGCTACAAAATTTTTAGTCGCCAAAAACATGATATTATGTTTTATTGCAAATATTATAATTTCTCCATAACCTGTCTGTATTTCATGCAACTTGTAATACGTATGTAAATAAAATGATACATATACAATCAATCATTCCACAATCTGCATCCGTATACAAAAAATAAATAACTTTAATCACAAAGTCCATACAAACCAGCTATTGTCCAAACTAAAATAATAATTTCATACAAAATATAGAATCATACAAAGAGCAAAGCCCTCCATAAACAAAAATTACATTTACTACCATGTGAAATGACCATTTGGCATGGTACAAATTACCATCGTAATCTGTACCACGACAAAAGGTGATGTATGTACCAAGACAAAAGTACATCTATGTACCACGACAAAAAATCATATATATGTACAGGGACAAAAGGTGATCTATGTACCATGCCAGTAATTATCTGTTGGTTGCCAAAAGTTTTTTGTATCAGTAATAGTGAACTGCACAAAAGCCAGAGATGACAAAAGTATTACATTACTTCTATACAAAAGTGAAATTTCTTCTCCATACACCAAAATATTACTCTAAAAGTCCACGCAACAAAGTCATCTACAAAAAACAAAAAACATTAGAATTGGACCAAAAAATGCCCAACTTCATGAATGAATTTGGGAACAAGTGACAAATAACATATTAAAGAAGCAACCTTTCATGATGAATCAATTATCAGTCTTTCTAAAGTCTTTTGTTATAAAGAACATTGTTAAATGCAGAACAATCATTACTAAATCTGTCATTACTAACATAAAGCTAATGTAACAATCTTCTATTTGTATGCAACATGCATCCAAATTCTGTGGCTAAACCAATATCAAAGCCCAATGTGAATAGAAAGTATTCTTTTTACCAACTTCCTCATTAATTGTTTGCAAAAAGCACTTGAATCATTAGATTGGATATAAAACTATCCCTACTTATTAATGTCTATCAGTGCCATTTCATTCAGGATATTAGAACACGTGAAAAAAATAATAACCAAAATAAAGTTCAGTCACAAAAGGAAATATGTAGAAATGTATGTTCAATCACAAAAGCAACCTTCCATGATGAATTAATTATCAATTTTGGGCATATTCGGCTCTAACTCCTAACCAACGGGTCTGAATTACATTCTGTCAGTTGTCACAAGTCCTATTTGTCATGGTAAAGCTGCCCGTGAGAGTCACACGGCGGTTCGAGGGCTGTTTTGAATTTTTGCCCCCGAACCGCCCTTTTTCAAGTAAGTTTTGGGCGTATTCGGCTCTAACTCCCAACCTACGGATCCAAATTACATTCTGTCAGATGTCACAAGTCTTATTTGTTATGGGGAAGCTGCCCGTGAGAGTCACATGGTGGTTTAGGGGTTGTTTTGAATTTTCGCCTCTGAAACGCCCTTTTTCGAGTAAGTTTTGGGCGTATTCGGCTCTAACTCCCAACCTACGGGTCTGAATTATATTTCGTCAGTTGTCACAAGTCCTATTTATCATGGGGAAGCTTCTCGTGAGAGCCACATGGCGGTTCGGGGGCTGTTTTGAATTTTTGCCCCTGAAACGCCCTTTTTGGACTAAGTTTTGAGCGTATTCGGCTCTAAATCCCAACCTACGGGTCCGAATTACATTCCGTCAGTTGTCACAAGTCCTATTTGTCATGGGGAAGCTGACCGTGAGAGCCACATGGCAGTTCGGGGGCTGTTTTGAATTTTTGCCCCCGAAACGCCATTTTTCGACTAAGTTTTGGGCATGTTCGGCTCTAAATCCCAACCTACGGGTCTGAATTACATTCCGTCAGTTGTAACAAGTCCTATTTGTCACGAGGAAGCTGCCCGTGAGAGTCACATGGTGGTTCGGGGCTATTTTCAATTTTTGCCCCCGAAACGCCCTTTTTCGAGTAAGTGTTGGGCGTATTCAGCTCTAAATCCCAACCTACGGGTCTGAATTACATTCCGTCAGTTGTCACAAGTCCTATTTGTCATGGGGAAGCTTCCCGTGAGAGTCACACAGTGGTTTGGGGGCTGTTTTGAATTTTTGCCCCTGAAACGCCCTTTTTCGACTAAGTTTTGGGCATATTCGGCTCTAAATCCCAACCTACGGGTCCGAATTACCTTCCTTCAGTTGTGACAAGTCCTATTTGTTATGGGAAAGCTGCCCGTGAGAGTCACATAGTCATTCAAGGGCTGTTTTGAATTTTCGCCACCGAAACGCCCTTTTTCGAGTAAGTTTTGGGCGTATTTGGCTCTAACTCCCAACTTACGGGTTCGGATTACATTTCGTCAGTTGTCACAAGTCCTATTTGTCATGGGGAAGCTTCCCGTGAGAGCCACACGGTGTTCGAATTTTTTTACCAAACGCCTTTTTCGAGTAAGTTTTGGGCGTATTCGGCTTTAAATCCCAACCTACGGGTCCGAATAACATTCCGTCAGTTGTCACAAGTCGTATTTGTCATGGGGAAGCTACTTGTGAGAGTCACATGGTGGTTCGGGGACTGTTTTGAATTTTCATCCCCGAAACGCCTTTTTCGAGTAAGTTTTGGGCGCATTCGGCTTTAACCCCCAATCTACGGGTCCGAATTACATTCCGTCAGTTGTCACAAGTCTTATTTGGCATGGAGAAGGTGCCCGTGAGAGCCACACAGTGGTTCGGAGGTTGTTTTGAATTTTCACCCCTAAAACGTCATTTTTCGAGTAAGTTTTGAGCGTATTCGGCTCTAACTCCCAACCTACGGGTCCGGATTACGTTCTGTCAGTTGTCACAAGTCCTATTTGTCATTGGGAAGCTGTCCGTGAGAGCCACACAGTGGTTTGGGGGCTGTTTCAAATTTTTGCCTCTGGAACTCCTTTTTTCAACTGAGTCTAAGGCGTTTTCGGCTCAAACTCGAAGCCTATGAGTCCGAATTACATTCCGTCTGTTGTCACATGTCCTATTTGTCATGGAAAAGCTGTCCGTGAGATCCATATTTTGCTTCGAGGGCTGTTTTGAATTTTTGCCCTCGGAACACCTTTTTTGGACTAAGTTTAAGGCGTTTTCAGCTCTAACTCCCAAGCTACGGGTCCGAATTACATTCCGTCAGTTCAATTCTCTTTGAAAAAATGATTTTTTTTTTTAATCAATATTATGTTCTTGATTCCATGATTCTCATGCCATGCCATGCCATGCCAATTTCTTTATATCATCATTTCTTTGTGTCATCGCAAGTTATATGGCATGAAGCCATTTCCCAAATTCCCATTCCATTGTCATTTAATCAGAATTTCATCCCTTACATTCTCAAGAAACAAAATTAGCCTCAACCAACAACCCACAAAAATTTAATCTTGCAAGATCAAACCATCATATATTATATAGCCTACAATGAGATCCAGAAGCTTATGCGAACGATCTAGCATCTATCAGACAAATTTACCAAAACATGCACCATTAGCGTGTATAAAAACAGTGGATAACATTTAAGTGGTATAGCTCAGAATCATGAGTGGTAAAGTACGTCAAGTTGTAAATAAATCCTCTGTTTAAGAATAAATGAATAAACCAAATACGTCAAGTTTATAACTCATTATTCTTCCATGGAATTGCATCCAAATAAACCAAAGCACACACTTTGTTAAATCTTATTCCACTGCTCAGAAGCTAGAAAACTTCAGAGCATGTATATAGAATGCGCAAGAATTGATACACAAACAAATAGTAAATGCTAAACTCATTCTTGGGTCTTGATCTAATAAAGTGAATATAATAAAACCAAGTTTCAGTTACCTCCAGAGCATACACTCACAAGGTCAGAAACCACCCTATGAGTAAATGGAATTTAACTCAAAATGCACTTCAAATACCTTTAAAATGGTTAAATAAGCTGCATGGGATATAACACGAAACTAGATTTTTTTTATTTTCTCACCTGTTATACAGATTTAAACTTTATATAATTTGAATCATACTCAATAAATTTAATCCGTATATTTTAAATGTTAATTTTTTTTCCTTTCTGAATATAACATTGATGGGATCCAATGTGGTTGATGAGGGAGGATATTTCTTGAACAAGAAATGATTTTGGGATGCATATAGGATCCACGTATGGTTTCACCAAAAAGAGCTACCAGGTGCACAAACCCTTTGGTGGTTTTGCACTCAATACCACCAAAGATATTGGCATAGCTGGAGAGCCATATGAAAAAACAATATTTATCACAGGTAAGAGTGAAACCCACATGCACTTGAGCTTATTTGGGTAATAAAAACACTAAAACGGTGTTGTGATTCTCTATAATCTTTACACTTGGTCGGTCTCTGTTAGTAGTTTAGTACACATGCCAATGTCATGCCACTCAATTAAAGAATAAATATCGTTAGGCAGTATTTGAATTTTGAATTTTAATAAAAATTTGTAAAAGATATTAAAAAGAGAATAAAAAGTATTAAAAATTTAAAGATCCATATCTTAAATTTATTATTACTATTTTTTATAAAGTACTATTTTAACTTTATAAAGTACTATTTTATAAAGGCTTTTTCATAAAGTACTATTTTAACTTTATTATTACACAGAGTTGTAATCAACACAATGCATTTCTAAAACTATTAAGGTCGAACTAATTCTACACAAGGACTTGATAAAATAACTCATATTTAGACACCATGCTAAACCTAGATCCAATCAAATTCAAAAGACCAAATTACAAAACACACCTTGTGGTTTAGAGCTAATCTCAATTTAGGTCTAGCATTTACAATTTTGCAATATAGTCCTTTAACTTAAGAAATTGTGTCATCTAGTCGAGCCATCATGCACTGTTAGCAACTTGGACAAAAACTGATCACGTACACTGCATGTGTGCTTTGTGGAGAGCAATTTAGTAAAATTTTCTATAGTCCATCAAACCCAATCCATATTTACGACCCAACTCTCTCTCTCTCTCTCTCTCTCTCTCTCTCTCTCTCTCTCTCCACCATTGTAGAACTCCATATATTTAAAAAAATGGAAGGATTGAATAAAAAATATCAATATATTAAAATTCATTTTTGCTTGTGATTTGAGAAGTTTAAATTGAGAGATTTATTATAGATAAGTGTTATATATATATATATATAAGTTTTTGAATGTCAACCCTAACTAGAATTCCTAGAGCCGCCACCTGTCATGTTTAGAGCTAAACCTGATATTGGTCCAGTCTAGTAAGGAATGTTCATTTGGATCCTTGGTTCTACTCTAAATCTATCATTTGGGTGGCTTGACAATTAGATACAAAATAATTTTAAATTGGTTTATGTGGAGTATTTCTATATGTAGCTTAAAAAGTAAACGCGTTTACTGTTGCATCTTTTATACTTTTGGCTTAAGAGCATTTCCTTTTTGTTTAGATTATTTTGTAGTGCATTTGTGGGACTTCCTTTTCTTTTTTTCTTTTTTTCCTGGATGGTTAGGTGGCCTCTCTTGTATACATCATGTGTACTTAGGGTATGCGTCTTTTTTTGGTCCTTTCTATTGAAAGACATTTTTATCATAAAGAGACTATAAGCTATTGATAAACTAGAGGTACAGTAGTGGACATGGCAGTTCATGTGATCCAAGATATGGTGGTTTAAGTTTTCTTAAGCTTCATTTCAATGGTTTTAACAATTGAAATAGGCAGGTTTAATGGTTTCATAAGATTTGCTTGTAATAATGTGTGAGTAAAGTGTTTCAAATAAACTTTCTGGATTTTCAATTTCACCAATATGATGGCAGTCTAGTTCGATCTGATATCTTGATTGCAAGATTATTCACTGCATTTTTTTTATTGTCAAGATAATTCACTGCTTTATTGCATTCATCATAACACAATGTAGAGGCCAATTCACATATCAAAGGAGAAACATATTTATTATTTATCAAAAAAAAGAAAAAGAAAAAGGAGAAACATATTTATTGAGTTGTATTATTATTCAATCCTTTACTGACGCTTAGTAGTTTTAATTTCCAAAAAGAAAGAAAAAAAAAAGTAATAAACCCTTGAGCTGTATTAGTCAATCATTTACTGAAACTTGGTTCAATTTTAATGTACAAAAAGAAAGAAAAAAGTAATAATTACAGAGTGTACCTTCACTCTTCTTTCATATATAATTATTGAATCACTTTAAGAGCTTTGTATTATTCCCCAGAATCTACATATTTGCATATCCTAATGGGAGGTATTCATTTTTCAGGGTGTTTATGGTTATCCTATTGAGATTCAAGCACTTTTCTTTATGGCATTGAGATGTTCTTTGTCAATCTTTGAAACATGATCTTGAGAGGGAAAAAGTTTGTGGAGAGAATAGTAACGCGCTTGCACGCTTTGAGTTATCACATGCGAAGTTATTTCTGGCTTGATTTCCAACAAATTAATGACATATACCGCTATAAAATAGAGGAGTATTCTCATACAGCAGTAAATAAGGGGATTTCACAATGGTGAAAGGGTCAGTTTCGAAGAAGGGGATTTCACAATGGTGAAAGGGGTAGTTTCGAAGAAGGGGATTTCAGTCTAGGGTTTCATAGAATGGAGATGGAGAAACAGAGAGAAACAAGTTGCAGCGAGAGAGAGAGAGAGAGAGAGAGAGAGAGAAAGAGAGAGACATACCTTGAGGCGAAGTCGAGGGCACGTTATGTTCGCGGGATAGTCTTCAAGGGCGAAGAAGAGCTTCGAAGTCGTGTCTGAAGAAAGCTCTGGAGTTGTGTCTAAAGAAGGCGAAGAAGAGCTTCGGAGTCGTCTCTGAAGAGAGCTCCGGAGTCGTGTCTGACAAGGGCGAATAGGAGCTTCGGATTGGTCTGAAGAATGGTTTTGGAAAACAAAGTGAAGAGGGTTTGTTGAACATACAACAATCGGTGAACAAAATTGTAACTGGTTGAGAGGGTATTCAATATTTTCAATCAAATTATTTGATGGTTGAGATAAATTTATAAATATCTAATGGTTTAAAATAAATGTGTACATAATGTGCACTATTTAATTTGGTGTACATCTTAACAGTTTCCTTTATCAAAAACTATTATAAAAAATATGTTTTAAGATTGTTGGTATGTTTCCATAATCATACTAAAAAAATATATAAAATTAAATTAAATAGAAATGACAAAAAAATCTTGGTTATTTTATTTTATTTTATTAAAGAATGAAATACAAAATAAACTACAAAACTAAAAATATAAGAATGAACTAGATTACATCATGAAACTCGCATAAACAAAATCACTAATAGAACAAATTAGTAACATGGATAAATAAAGATTAGAACTTGTCGAGGTAAAATTAATTTTGAAAAATTAAAAAACAAATGACAAGAAAGAAAGCAAACTGAAGCGTGTGGTATACACAGTTTCTTTAAAACAGATTTGCCGTCTCGCCAATGGGTACTGGAGGAACATCGGCGTTTGTCTTCCAGAATACGATGGTTAAGACCAGCTACTGCAGGAGCACCTCTTGGATAGCTTCAGCAAATTGATTAAAGGCAACACTTTCTCTCTAATAAGAACCAAAGAAGAGACTAGCAAAAAGAAGATGAAAAAATTTCTTTGATATAAAACAACCATCTTTAACTTTATCACAAAAAGAAACCACAAATTTTCCATCTACAAAAAACCTCTGTTTAATCTTTTTTTTTTTAAGTTGGAGGGAAAAAGCCTCTATTTATACTTGTAGGGGAGAGTCTTGGCTATGAAAACTAACATCAATAGGGTCATCAAATTGGTATCAAATGTCATCAACTCTAGCCAATAAGGCTAGAGTTACAAAGGTTAAAAACTTATGGCCACTAATATGGTTATCAACTCTATCATCAAAAGATGAAGGTTACAAAAATCTAAAACTCTCATGTGCTTAATATATAAAAATAAATATGTATATAATGATGTTTGAATAATTCAAATAAATGGGCTATAAAATGGATACGAATATTAGGTCATAACCCAATTCAAACTCAATCTCAAACACATACACAAGCTAAGCCCAACACAACACAACCCAACCCAACCCATGCTCAAGACTAGGTTCAAGTCCAAGTCCTAGACCAAACCCAGCACCAGCACATGCACAAGCACAAGCACAAGCCTAGGCCTAGTCAAAACCAAAACTAAAGTTTAAATATAAGCCCAACTTTTATTGATGCCCACTTTATGAGAGAATTATCATTCACAACCTAATGTTTGGGCTCATTATTTTTGTGTTGTAACTTTCTCACTTAAGAAAATACAAAACCACTTAGATCCACTTTAACTGGTGATTGGGTCCCACTTTAATTTCACAATAAAATTGCCGAAAAATCATTATTTTCCAACACAAATGAACCCAAATCAGCAAATCCAAATCTAATAAACAAATGAACCCACGAAAACCCCAACAAAAACGAAGAAATCCACTTCCAGACTCATGAGGCTATTTATAAGTTTCATTTAGATAATTTGAATCGTTCATTTTGTATATATTACTTACAAAAGAAAATTAAATTAATTCGATAATCATAACATGTTCACTTTATCTAGCTTTGTCAGCCGTCTATTTTTTTTGAAAGAAATGCGATAAATTGAATAGGTTACGAGTATTGAATTGACCTATTTTGTTTTGTAGATAATATACATGAAGGGCCTTACAAAATGAACGTTCGAATCATCAAAACAGGACCCGCAATGGGCTCCACAAGCCTAGCTAACATCCTATGCTAACCTTATAGAAAAATACGCATTTGACACTTTTGACAATGAGAATGATTCCGAAAAATGAAACCTTGTCTAATGCAATTCCAAAAGTTTATATTCGCTTTTTTAAAACAATAGTATAATATTGTTACAGTTTATTCCATTTAAAGTTTCAAAAGTTTAAGGTCTCGTTTGAAAATAAGGGTTTCTGTTGTGAATTATGGGTACAATAGCCTATTATGAGGTTTCGTGGAAGTTTGTCTTGAACTTATTTTGATAATTTGAACTGTTTATATTGTAGAGTTCATCTAGAATATTGCCAATGAAAAAAATTAGGCTAATCGAATATCGATAACTCTATCATCAAGTCCTAATTATTTTCTAAAAAATTATTAAAATCATGTTAGTCATTTGTGTTTTTTAAACAAATGTGGTCTTGTGATGAGATTATAGATATCAAATTAATCTAGATATGAACGTTTCAGATAATTAAAATTGGCCTGAAACAAACTTCCCTGACTCACAATAGTAACCCCATATCCCTCATTTGGAGGTTGATTTTTTAAAATCTTTGACTTTTTTATAAGGTGAAAAAAAAAAAAAAAAAACTACCTTTTTCGTTGTATGAAAAAATACGGATTCAGGTCAGTTTTGTCATGCTGTGACAGCAAAAGCCCAAAGCCCACTGTTTAGCTGGAAAGTTGGAAACACATGCTACTACAACCTAGCCCAACATCAATATTTTGCTGTGCGAGTGAAACTACGTCGTTTCATATTTTAAAAAAAAAAACAAAAAAGGGAAGCAACATTCTTCATGGTTTTAGGATTAGGGTTCTTTCTAAGAAAAAAGGAAAAGCTCGACGGCCATGGAAAAGGTTTCTCCACCATTGTTACAGTGATTCACCACCTTCCTCTATTGCCAATCCTCATATGATCACAACACCATCTCGTAGTAAAAAGTGCTCTTATTTCAAGTATTGTACGTTATTATATATATATATATTTTTTTTTTTTTTTAATCTGAAAACATGTTTCTATTGAAATAGTCATGTTTGTAATTGAAAGAAGAAAAAAAAAAACTCTACAATTTATTTATTTATTTATTGAAGGGCGAATTACACTAACAGTCTCTGTAGTTTAGAGTTTGTGTCACTTTGGTTCGTAACTTTTCAATTGTGATATATTTGATCATGAATTTTGAATCTTGTTCCAAACAAAAAAAATTAAAAATGTTTTATTTGCAAACGGTTTATTTCAAGGGCAAAGTCGTCATACAATTCCTTTTTATATAATTTCATCTTTTAAAATTATAATTTTTATCTTTTAAAGAAATAATTTTTTTAAATTAAATATTTTTTATATTTATTTTCATTAAATTAGTTTTCATTTTTTCAAAAGTCAAATATAGCGATAATTTTGATGTTATTATTAAACCAATCCATTAAATCAAAAAATTCAAAACTAAAAACATTTCATATATTAAATAGATCTATTACACATTAAAAGTCTAATAATCATCTATTACATAATAATCATCCAAAAATATCTGTTAACAAAAAAAAAAATTATATATTTGTTACATGATAACCATAAAAAAAAAATATCAACAAAAACAACCACTTATTACATGATCATCATTCAAACACATACTAAAAATTAATTTAGTAAAAAAATTAAAAAAAATAAAAATGTAAAAGATTTATTATTTTTATGTAATTTTATCTTTAGTGGGTAGAAATAATTTTTAAAATTCAAAAATAACTTTTTGACATTTATATTTGTCAAACTAATTTATAGTTTATCCAATTGATGGCTTTGCCCATAAAATGGAACATTTTATGTTTGCAAAGGAAACGATGTCTTCAATTGTCCTTATTTGAAACGAAATTTAAAATTCAAGATCAAATATATCATGATTATAAAGTTATGGATCAAAGTGACACAAATTCCAAACTATAATGACCATTAATGTAATTCGTACTTTATTGAATTGTTGCCCACTTTTTTATTTTTATTTTTATTTTTTTTGTGTGAAATTTTTAGGGCATATTTTTGCTACAAAAAAATGCTAGAAATTTTAAATAAATTATCAAATATTTTACATAATACTCACATGAGTGTTAAACTCACACCACATGAGACTCACATAAATTACATATCATATGAGTATTGTATAAAATATTTAATAGTTCATCCTGAGTCTCTAACATTGCTCTTTTACTACCAACTTATGCACATATTTTATATTATTTTAAGGGAGCAAGTTGCTTCTTCTTATTGTTTTTTAGAATGTTGGCCTAGAATGTGTAAAGAGCTAAAGTGGCAACTAATTGTGTAACTTGTTTTAATTAATTATGAAAAGAAATAATAACAGAGTAATTCATTCATTATATTGTTACTTTTTTAATTTTTATCTTCTTGTTTTATTATCATATTATTGTTATTAATGGAGGTTAATGGACTTGAGGGGTGTATAGAAGATAATGAGAGATTGTTAAAAGAGCACACACTAAGTCTTGGGACTAAGTTTGAATAAAAGGAAGTTGCATTTCAGTTCTACAATAAATATAGAAGAATTATGGAATTTAATATTAGAAGGGATTACCATACGAAAAGTCAGAAAGATAGTATAATGGTTAATAGAAAGTTTGTTTGCTGTAAAGAGAGAGAAAAAGATAAACGAAGCAAAATGGTAAAACAACCTCGACAAGACATAAGAACTAATTGTAAAGCATTCATGTATGTCTCATTAGATTGGGAATTATCGAAATGAGTTGTTACAAAATTTGACGATATCCATAACCATATTATACATCTTCCTCAATGTGCTCATATAATGTCGTCTCAAAGAAAGGTATGTAAAGCTCAAGATATAAATGTGGAACTAGGTTACACTACTCAAGGCATCATATGATCTCATTAGTGCCCAAGCATGAGGGAGGGAAATTGTAGGATTCACGCGAGAAGACCAAAAAAGCTACGTACGTGTAAAAAGACAGAGAGACTTGCAATATGGTGAAGCATATACTTTGTTGAGATATTTTTAGAAGCAAGCTACTGATAATCCATATTTTTACCATTGAATTCAATTGGATGTTGATGATATGATAACCAATATTTTTGGGGCTAACCACAGATGATTACAAATTATGGGAATTTTTGGGATACAATGTCATTCGACACAACATTCCGAACAAACAACGAGTGTTGACCATTTTCTCTTTTACCAATTTTAACTATTTTAGAATGACTGTGATTTTTGGTGCCGTATTACTATATGATGAAACTACATCATCATTTGAGTAGTTATTTGAAACTTTCTTGCATGCAATGTTAGGGGAAAAGCCTTGTACTATTTTTACAAACCAAGATCAGGCAATGGCTAAGGTGATTTCTCATGTCATGACTGATGTTAGTCATGGATTGTGTACTTTTCATTTTATGCAAAATGCCTTGAAGCATTTAGGTTATTTTTTCAAGGGCGGCTCAACATTTGGAAGTGACTTTAAAGCTTGCATTTTTTTATATGAAGATGAAAATAAGTTAGTTGAAGCTTGGAATTCTTTGATTATTAAATACAACTTGGAGGAGAATATATGGATGAAGAAAACTTGGGAACTTAGAGAAGTGGGCATGTGTACATGAAGTGGTCATTTAATGCAAGTATGCGAAGAACCCTACTTAGTGAGAGCTTGAATGCAAAATTAAGGAAGCACTTAAAATCTAACCATAACATTGTTCAATTCTTTACCCATTTCGATCATGTTGTTATAGACGTGGCATATTGAAAATAAGGGTATTTATCAATCTAGACAAAAGTTACTAAGAATAAAGATCAAGAGTTGCCCTATGTCTGTGAAACTTTGTACCCCTCTTATCCTTGACTTGTTCCGTGATGAGTTTGACAAGTCCCTTTCTTGTTAAGTAAAGAAATGCCATGAGTTAGAAAAAAAAAATTAAATATATGGTTGGTTTTTATGAAGAAGATAGAGAGTATATTATGGTGGGTAATATGGAATTTGATGATTTAGGAAGCAAAACTGTTTGAGATCTTTGTTAGACTTGTCAAAATTTTGAGAGTTTTGAAATTTTGTGTGGTCATGCGATTAAAGTGCTCCATCAGATGAACATTATGGAAATCCCTAAGAGATATACACTAGGTCGATGGAGATTAGATGCAAATGATTGTTCATCTAAGGGTAAAAAAGTTAAAGCGGATGAGGTTGATCCCAAGTTGGCAATATCAACAATTTATAGGCATCTTTGTCCTAGAATGGTAAAATTACCAGCTTAATCGTCTAAATATGATGTCGTATATAAGTTTGTGGACAACTTTATTTTTTATTTGTGTGTAAAAGTGGACAATATGATCATTTCAATAATTGGCTTCAATGCTTCCACTACAAGAAAAAACACCTTTGGCGACTAAATTTTTAGTCGCCAAAGGTCCTATTTTAGTCGCCAAATGTCGAAATTTCACTTCTTCCGACTAAAAATTTTAGTCGCCGGTTTTGTCGGCAATACATGGTCGCGAATGCCTTTGGCGACTAAAAAATTGTTAGTCGCCAATAGACAGGTCTTCAGCGACTAAAGATTTAGTCACCAATAGTCAATTTCTTTTTTGGAAATTATACCATTGCTGACTAAACTGTTAGTCGCCAATAGTTAATTTTTTATTTTATTATTTATGCCTTTGGCGACCAAGGAGTTTAGTCGCTGAAAGTATTTTCAAGAAAAAATTTTTTTGCCTCCGCTGCTACCAAGTTTCGAACCTATGACCACCAACTTCCCAACTTTGTCAACCTTTGCCAACACTCTCTCCCCACTATGCCACTACAACCTCACGCGAATATTAATGCAATATATATTATTTATATACTAAATTTGCCGGTATTAATACAAACTATATATATAAATAATTATTTTTATTTAATGCATTTAATGTAAAAAATAAAGTATTTACTAAAAAAAAATATGAGAGCACTTTTGGTGACTAAATCTGAATTTTAGTCACCAATTCTATGCTTTTTGGCTACTAAATGCTGCTTTGTTGCTAAAAACCTTAATTTCCGCCCAAAAAAAGTACTTCCGGCGACTAAACTTATTTTCCGTCGCCAAACATCCACTTTTGCCGACTAAACTCAGTTTTAGTCGCCAAATTGTTCACTTTTAGCTGCAAAAAATTTGTTTGTCGGTAAAACACCTATATTTGGCGACTAAAGTATTTTTTAGTTGCCAAAACCTATAGTTTTGGCTACTAAATGCTTTTAGTCGCCAAAAACCGTGCCTTTTAGCTACTAAAATTTTTGTAGTCACTAAAACCCCTATATTCGGCGACTAAACTCCTTTAGTCGGCAAAAACATCGATTTTGGCGACTAAATCCATTTTAGTCACCATTTGTGCAACTTCGTGACGAAAATCAATTTTTAGTCGCCATTGGTGCTTTTTGTTGTAGTGTTCTAGTAGTGGAGGCCCCATTGACATGGAATTACATGAGATTGATCAAAATTTTGAACGAGCTAAGGGTTTGAAAAAGAAAGACAATTCATAGAAGGTTGGTGGTAGATTAAAGCGTTGGCATGAGAAGATTGAAAACAGAACAAACGTGTTTCATGACCTTGCCTTACTCAGGTATTAATCTTATTTACTATGCCATTTCTTTTCTTTTCATTTTTTTTTTTAAACTTTGTGCAATGTACTTATAAATAATTTGAGATATTCTTAGAGTATTGATCAATGCAACAACAATGTAGATGTCCATAATCCATTTTGAAACCAACATGTGAGTTTTTCTTTTATTACAGAATATTTGCAATATATGCTGCAAATGTAATGTTAATGACACATTATATCTACGTATAAGGTTGTGCAAAATACTATCCAATCCGCTAAAACTACACAGATCTGCATCAATTTGTACCGCTCTATCCGCTAACCGCAGATTAAACTTTAAAATTTATAATCCGCCTTCGAAACTGCTCCACTCCGCTATAATTAATACTTATACATTTTTTAAACTCTAATGAAATATCAAAGTAAAGATGAGTGTGAGAGAGATTTAAGATGTGAAATTTGTTACAAATTAGTAGTTATATATATGAAACATAACATATAAAATTAGTTTGTGTTATATATATGAAAAATATTATTCAAATTAGTGTTATATATTATGCAAATGTTGACAATTAGTTAGAATATTCTTCAATTCCCTAATCCTCATAAAACCGCCCAAACCGCGATTTGCCAATCTGTCATTTAGTTTCTAATTTTACTCTCAAACCACCCGAACCGCACCGCGCACGCCCCTATCTACATATAATCATTTATGATGTTCAAACACCTTACTAACCACAAGTGATGAATTACATGTATAATCTTTTGGAGAAGGCTCCTCTGCAGTTGAACTTTTCAACTATACGGGGTTGTCAGGCACCATGGCCCCATCACAAGATTCATCTCGATGATCTGAACTGTTCATCATGTAATGTCTTTGAAAAACATCATTCATGCAAAAAATTACATTGATTGGATAACCGCAACTACATAATCTAATAAGATTTATCTTAAAAAGAAATAAACGATAAATATAATTTTTAGAGTAGATTCTTAAAATAAATGTGACCAAATCATGTAATTGCGATTATCTTGCATGGATGATATTCTTCAGAGACATTACAAAATGATTGGTTCAAATATCGAGATGAGTCTTGTGATGGGGCCATAGTGGCTTGACAACCCCGTCCAGTTAAAAAGTTAAACCGCAAAGGAGCCTCCTCCTAATCTTTTTGTGCATGACATTAACTATCTATCATCGCACTCACAATCAGCGTTTTTGCCTTCTCAAGCATCATACAGTTTAGCAATTTCTCAGGTAATTAACATACTTAAATTTGAAAAAAAAAAAAATTGTCAATAAAATTTATTCTAATGCATATTCTTTTTTTCTTTTTCTTTTTTTTCTTTTCCAAGAAATTCCAGTTGATGCAACAGCACACATTCCTATGGAGGCATCGTCATGTTTGGACAATGATAATTTTCTTAATTGCTTTAGTAATTCACAACTGCCCGCACAAAATTGAAAGGGATTACATTTAATTAATATGGAACAATTGCGTTATTATTATTGTATTTTTTACTTTTCAAAAAAATTGGGGCTAAACCACTTCTTTTAATGATTTTGTATTTGAATTTTGGATGATTTGATATGTGAATGAATTGGATTTAAAATGATACTGGACATTTGAATTCGTATAATTTGGTTGGTTTATAGTTTTGATTCAGCTTTATTTTTGGTCTAATTTGGTTACTACAATTATATATATATATATATATTTTTTTTGTAGTTACATGTTGAATTTTGTTTTATATTATGTGTTTGTTACAAGTTGTATAATTGAACTTCCATTTATTTCAAAAAGTGGTGGAGTTAAGAAATTAGGTTAGAGGGGGCACTTATGAATTATAATTTCAAAACATTTCTATGTTTCAAGTGTTTATGTTTTAACATTGATTTGCTTTTAAATTTTTTTTTTTTTTTTACAGAGGAGTGATTTTGAGACAAATAAAATTTTTATAAAACTCAATTTTTCATATAATTTTTTTTTAAGTTAATCAAACCCATTCAATTTCTTTAATAGATGTGATTTCCATTCAATTTTTTATGGATTCAACTAACCAAAACTTATTCGCAGCAGCTGGAATTGCTTTTTTTTTTGTTAATTTTTTTTAAAAAAAAAACTTGAAACCACGTACTTTCACCTAATAGATTGGGGGTGTTTGGGATTTGGTCTAAAATTCACAAAAAAATAAATAAATAAAATAGACTAAAATAGTAATAAGATAAAATGTCATATCAAATTTATAATCATTTCATTTTTTCTCTCACAAATATCGCATCCAACTACAAAAAATCTAACTCTCTTCCCCAAAAAAATCCAACCCTTGTTTGGGAAGTTTGCTATTTTATTTTTTGACTATTTAGTAGGCTAAAATATTTGTGTTTGAGAAGAGAGTTTGATTTTTTTTTTTGTAATTTGATGTGATGTTTGTAAGAGAAAAAATGAAATGTTTTGGATTTGATATGATATTTTATCTTATTGACTATTTTAATCTATTTTATCTTTTTATAGATTTTAGTCCAAAAAAACAAAAAAAAAAAAAAAAAGTCTTGGTCAAACAAGGCCTAATAAGACCATCTCCAACGGTTAAGCAAAACCATCACCAAATTTGAATTTGGTGAAAAAAGTAATTTTTTTAGCTCCAATAGTTTCATCAAGCGATATTAAAATGAGAACCGCCTAAAAATTTTACCAAAGCGAGAAGATGGGCGATTTCACCAAAACACTATGCGTTTACGTTAGAGGTGGGTCCCCGAACAACAACCATTGGATGTCCCATCGGTTGTCCTACTACTTCTAATTAATCTCCATTTCTCGTGACAACCTGAGCATTTAGACTTCCAAAAAGGAAAAACAATATATAATGTACATAAAAATCACATCATGATTAGTAGAAGTCAATCTTTGATCGGGTGAATGGGTGCTCAATTCATGACCTTCCCCTTTTATACTTAAGTTCTGGTAGAGACACTTTGGTAATAGCGGATAAATGGGCTTTGGCACGAGTCATAGGTTTCCTAAATTTTCTAGAAATATTTAGATGGCGACTCATGTCTGGCAAAGCAATCCATTTTGGCATTTTAATTCAAAATCGATTTTTCAAAAGATTTGCGGATTTGGACTCTTTTGTGTTTATCTATTTCACATTGTACTTGTAAAATCAGTTGAGAACCACGGAGTTGAATGTAGGGCTAATCATATCCGAAAGAAGTCTGAAAAGCAAACTACATAAGCGGGCTACAAGGCCCACCTTATGTAATCAATTTCTAATTAATGAAAAGTTTAGATCTTTTTGCCCAATCACTATGTGTCTTCTTCAATGTTTTACATCATTAAATGACATGCTTAGGCAAACTAATTAGCTGACCGGCCTTACCTAATCCTACCAACCTCTTTGGTAGAGGTAAACACCCCGACTAAAGACTTCAAATGCTTGTGCTGGTCAATCCTACTAACCTTCTTTAGCCTAGATACTCATCTCGGCTAAAAATTGCAAAAAAAAACTTTTTAGTTAAACCTGCCAACTTCTTTAGCTGAGATAACCATCCCGGCTAAGAGGTCCAAAAAGTCGTGTTGGAAAAATCGCCAACATTCTTTGCTTTGGATATTCATCTGGGCTAAAGAGTGCAAAATGTGTTAGCCAAACCTGCCAACCTTCTCGGCCGAGATAACCATCTCAGCTAGAGAGTCCAAAACGTTTGTTGGTCAAACCTATCAACCTTCTTTAGCATAGATACTCATCTCGGCTAAAAAGTCCAAAAATATTGTTAGTTAAACCCGCAACCTTCTTGGCCAAGATAACCATCTCGGCTAAAGAGTCCAAAAAGTTTGTTGGTCAAACTAGTCAACATTCATTGCCCCTAGTTAGGCAAAGAGTGCGAAAAAACTTGTTCATCAAACCTGCCAACCTTCTTTAGCCTAGATCCTCATCTCAGCGAAAGAGTGCAAAATTTGTGTTGATCAAACCTGTCAACCTTCATTGCCTCCTAATTGGGCTAAGAGTACAAAAAAGTTTTGTTTACAAACAAAATAAATACAAGACAAAAAGAAATTATATTGGAAAAAATGTCTTACTTGTTTTATTAAATGTAAAGAAAATTACAAGAGTAAAAAGCTAAAAATAAAATACTTTGAGATTGGCCGTGTTCCACGGCCTTGGGATAGCTCAGCCGTACATGTCTTTGAGGTGGTAAACTCCTTTTCTTGCTAAACCCATCACTTTGTACAACCCCTCCCAGTTCGGTCCCAGTTTGCCATCCCTATGCACCAAAGTGTTTCCCATTACTTTGCGTAGCACCCAGTCTCCAACCTTAAATTGCCTTGGATGCACCGCCTTGTTATATTTTCTAGACAGCTCCTATTGATAAGAAGTGATGTGGACCAAGGCCCTTTCTCGTCTTTCTTCAGCAAGATCCAGTTCCAAGGGTATGGCCTCTTCATTTAAATCTGGATTGAAATTTTCGCTTCTAATAGTAGAGAGGCCGACTTCCAAAGGGATTACTACTTCCATGCCATAGGCTAAGGAAAAAGGCGTTTCGCCAGTCAACTACATGGGTGTAGTTCGGTAAGCCCATAAGACGTGAGGAAGTTCTTCAGCCCATTTTCTTTTTTCTTTTTCCAGCCTCTTTTTCAGACCATCTAAAACTACTTTGTTAGAGGCTTCGGCCTGGCCATTAGCTTGAGGGTACACCGACGTGGAGTTATAGAATTCTATCTTGTGCTCTTCGCAAAAACCCCAAAGATTCTTCCATCAAACTGGGTGTCGTTGTCAAATATCAAGGCCTTAGGACTTCCAAATCGGGTTATGATGTTCTACCACACAAACTTCTTGACGTCCTTTTCTTTGATGGACGTGAGCGCCTCTGCCTCTATCTATTTTGTGAAGTAGTCTGTAGCGGCAATAAAGAACTTTCTATTGCCTAGTGCGGTTAAGAGCGGTCTTACTATGTCTAGGCCCCATATTGCAAAAAGCCAATGGCTGGTCAAAGGTAGGAGCTCTCTAGCCGATTGATGGATTTGATGTACGAACTTCTGGCATTTCTTGTACTTCTTGGCATACTTCTTTGCATCTACTTGCATGTATGGCCACCAATACCCCTGTGAGATGGCTCAGTAGGCTAGAGATCTCCCTCGTTGGTGGCTTCCGAAAATGCCCTCATGAATTTCAAACAAGAATGCCTCGACCTTGCTTGGATGGGCCTTTTTAAATGCAGTCTGTAAAGGACTTTTTGTACAATGCTCGTGATGGGGAGAGCCAAAATTACTGTGACTTCGCCATAATCTTATTGGCCTCCTTCTTGTCCTCCAGCAGAATGCCATCTTTTAAAAACACCATGATGAGGTCCATCCATAAAGGACCTAGTTTTTTCAAGCATACCTCAGTTGCTTCAGATTCCTCAATGCTTGGTCTTGGCAAGAAGTCCACTAACAATGGGTGTGGGATAGATGTGTTTGCTATTGACGCAAAACCTACCAGTTCATCTATCTTGCTATTTTTTTCTCAGCCGATTTGCTCTATCCTCACGACTTCAAACTTCATGATCTCATTTATGACCTACTCTTGTTACTTGGCCATTCTATCATCCTTCAATTCATAATCGCCCAAAATTTGGTTACCTACTAGTTTGGAGTCGCTGTACATCATCAGCTCGGCGGCCTTCATTCGACAGGCTGACTTCAAACTGGCTAACAATGCTTCATACTCCACCTCATTATTGGATACTAGGAAACCAAGGTTGATGGCTTGTTCAATGGTCAAACCATCTGGTGAGATGAGGACTATCCTAAGTCTAGCCCCCTGCCTGTTGGATGATCCATTCACAAAGAGTTTCCACATCTCTCCTACGAACAACTTCTAGCAAGTGGAGGGATCTGAGGACGATTTAGGATCAGGGACGTTGACAACGCCTTCTTTTAAGTTTATGTCCATCGTTAGGATTTGATCCTCACTGCCTGACTATCTTAGCACTTCGCTTTTAGGTGCATCCTTGCTTGTAGTAGTGCGGCTTGCCCCTTTCCCCCCTAGTGTAAGGCTAAATGGTTCACTACGCAGTTAAGCGACTTGCTGCGGGGGCTATGCAATTCTTGCGGCACTTTCCTCCCCTTGCTTAAATGCCTCAGTCAAGTCAACCGGGAAAACATAATGACTTCCTGGGGAAAACTCAGCCTGAAGTCTTCCAAAGCTTGGGCCTTTATTGCGGTTTTTTGCTGAAAATTAATGTCAAATTGTCTTAACTCCATGGCCCACTTTAATATTCATCCCGAAAAATCCGCCCTTTCAAACAAGGCCTTTAAAGGGAATGCTATTAGTATGATCATAGTGTGCACATGGAAGTAGTGCAATAATTTTCTTAAAGCCATTATTAAGGCTAAAGCCAACTTCTCTAGCAGCAAGTACCTCGTTTCTACACCTAGTAATGTCTTGCTCACATAAAAGATAGGCAAATGTTGTATTCCCTTGGCATGCACTAATATTGTGCTAAATCGTGCTAAGAGCGCTAAGTAAAGAAAAAGTTCCTCTCCTGGCACTGGGGTTGCCAACAGTGGTGGAGAGATCATATATTCTTTTAAGCTCTCCAAAGCTCGATCGCATTCGTCATCCTACTCAAACTTGGCCTTAAGGGCCTAGAAGAATGGTCGACACCTGTCTGATGACTTATGAATTGGTTTAGTGTAGCAGCTAGGCTTGTGACATGCTATATTTCCGTGACCATGTTGGGCCTCTCCGGATCTTGAATGGCTTTGATCTGAGAGGGATCGGCTTCTATACCTCAGTTGGTTACTAGAAAGCCAAGAAATTTGCCTGACCCCATACCAAACGCGCATTTGGATGCGTTCAATTGCAGCTTGTGGGTCTTCAAAATTTGAAACATCTCAACTAGGTCTGTGAGATGGTCTCCTTCTCTCTTGCTCTTGACTACCATGTTGTCTATGTAAGCTTTCATTGTTCTGCCTAATAATGGCTCGAACATTTTGGTGACCATCTGTTGAAACATTGCCCTTACATTTTTTAGGCTAAAGGGCATGATCTTGTAGCAATACAATCCCCTAGGTGTTGTGAAAGATGTGACTTCCTGGTCCGTTTCATACATAGCGATCTGATGGTATCCACGATACGCATCAAGAAAGCCAAGTCGATTGTGACTGCGATTAGGTCCACGGTTGGTCTATCTTGTGATAAGGAAAAGCTGTCATTTTAGGCATGTTTTATTGACCTTCTTGTAGTCTACAAAAACTCGTCACTTGCCATTCTTTTTTGGCACTACCACGGTATTGGAGATCCACTTAGGATAGTGAACCTCTCTGATTGTCCTTGCCTCAAATAGGTTCCCCACTTCCTCATCTACTATCTCGGCGTGGTAAAGTGCCGAGTGGCAGTTCCTTGTATAATTGATGCAGCGGTTGGGTTAACATTAAGTTAATAGCGAGATGAAGTTTGGATCAATACCAGACATGTCATACGGCGTCCAGGTGAACACTTCGATGTTAAATATCAAGAATTCCACGATCTTTATCTTCTCGGTGCCGGACAAAGATGAGCCAAGCAAAAAGAACTTCTCTGGGACTTTTTCATCTATTCTTACCTCCACCAGATCTTCCATTGCCTTTTGTTCGACTGCCTTGCCGACATCTATGAACAATTCATTGCTCTCTGGTTCCTCTACCATCTGCATGAACCCTTTGACAGCTCAGCTACCGTTCACTAACATGATTTGGTCTCCCAAGATTTCTTCAATCATTCCAACTTCATTAGGAAATCGTATCACTTGATGGTAGGTTAATGCTACCACTCGCATGGCATGCAACTATGCTCTTCCCAAAATTATATTGTAAGTGGAAGGTACTTACAGTGCCCAAAATTCCACTTGCTTTATTATTGTCCTAGCTTTGACCAGCAAAATTATCTTGCCAACAAGCCATTCTGGTATAGAGTTGAAACCGACCAAGGGCGATGTCACGGGTGCTAAGTCTTTGTCCTCCAATTTGAGTTGCTTGAAAATCACATAGTACATTATCTCGCACGAGCTCCCTTAGTCTATCAAGATCCGCTTGATGTCAAAAATTTTGACGCATAGAGTCACCACTAGCGTGCCATTGTGAGGGATTTGCAACCTTGCTAAGTCCCTATCCGAAAAGGTGATGACGTTTTTCGCTTCCATCATTCCTTTCTTCACGGTTGGTTGTACACTCAGTACTTCCCACAGACAGCACCAATTGTACGAGCATGAAATAATCTGTCTTGTATAATCCTATTGATCAAGTTTGCACTCCTCCAAACATCGTCGTCTTATCACCTGAAAGCACAAACGTGAGCTAGCCGGTGGGTGTGTGTCGGAAACCCCTCCAATGCCTAAGTCAGCAAATAGACAATATACACAAAAGCTCTGTGTATTTGAGAGTAAGAATTGCAATACCTAAGCATAGGTCATGTTATGAGTTTTTATAGATTTTGCCAGGCATATTCCTAGTAGGACTCTAACTCTCCTTAGCAGAGTCCTCTTAGGAATCACTTCCCAACAGGATAATGCCCACCTTGATAACACCCTACTCACTACCAACCAACTGAGATGGTCAAAATTGTGTGCCAATTTGTCACTATAGCCATTTGTCTCTACTCTATGCTTAACATGGCGGTGTGATGATCCTAGCTCGGGGCGCAATCTGCCGAGCTACCGATAGGACGGTTCTCTTTACTTACAATACCTCAGTCCGCCAAAGGACCACCTTCCTATAGCTAGGTCCAAGCCCAAGCAACATCTATAACCGGCATAGAACCTGATAAGCCCAAGACCAAGCTATTCAACTCCCATGTCGGCCCATTGCTCGGCCTAACGCCTAGCTCGTTACAACTACTAGCATGGCCCTCTGTACACAGTAATTACCCTCATATTTATTTTTTTAGAACTATACATATAGTTTGTTAGTTTTCCACCATTATTTTCAATATCTGTTTTAGTGTTACTTTGCAAAATCTATTTCAAATTTTAATATGTTTCACTCACAGTATTTTTTCTACTTTTATTATGGAATTTTGGTGGAGTTATAGAATTATATTAGAGGAATTAGAAAGCAAAAAGATGGAGAAAGCGATGGTGGGAATTTACATTGATTTCTTCATTGGCGTGAATGCCAATTTATAGAATACATGGTGCATATACAAACAAAAGCCAAAAGATATGGCATATCTCTTACATCTAATTTCTTTTGTCAAAACCTACTAAAACCTACAAGACTAGGCATTAATTACAAGGACAAAAGTAATAAAGGAGAGGCTACAATTATATACAAATCGTAGCTAATTATATACAAAAGCGTAGCTATTTGTCCTCTTTTTACTACACAGTGTCTATCCTCCCGGTTTTCAAAGAGATAAAGTTATAGATAAGCTTAATTTGTTTTGTCGTGTAGCGTCAATTTGAAATGATGTGGTGATCACTTTCCACCAAATAATGCAGGTTGCTCCGTGTCTGGATAAAGTTGGAGTCGATCAAGATACAATTAAATCTGCATATATGTATCATTTTCAAACAAAAATGATGATATTATTTTTCTCCTAGCCAAGGAAAAAGAAGATATACATATGTATTGGGAACATTTAATTTTGCGGGTTATAAACCCTATAGCCTCGGTGTTCTCATAGATCTGAGAGCTACTGTCGGCTCATGTAAATGGAATGCCATACCAAAAGAAAAATGGACATTAATGAAACATCCAATTTTAGTTCTTTGGAATAGATGGCAACCATACTTCCATACAATTCAAAGCTAAAAATATAGCTATTTGGTTAAATGATAGCAAGTTCATTATACCAAAAATCTTATGTTTTCGTATATGCATGGAGATTTCCTTCTTGGCAATAATTTTATATATAAATATCTTCCAATGCAAATCTGGAAAAGGCTATTTCATTAAGCATAAACAATGTCTTAATTCATATTCCTTGTTAGAACAACATAAATATATTTGTGATAAAGAGTTTGCGCCGTGCGGCGTGGTGATTTAACTCCCATCATCAAAACCATTGATGAATCACATTGGATTTATAAAATTTTAGAAGAAAATTTTAGTGAACATCCATTAAAACTATGTAGCAACGTAGTCCACGTTATTGTAGTTTAAAATTGAAAGACCTAATGTTATCATTAGAAATCGACCAATGATCTATACTAGACAAGATATAGATGAAATTGATATTCAACTCCAAGAACTTTTAGACAAAAAGTTAATTGAAGAAACCAAAAGCCCTCACTCTAGTCCAGCATTTATGGTAAGAAACCATCTTTGAAATTAAAAGAGGAAATGCTCGAATGGTAGTCAACTGTAACCGGCTAAATGAATCTTTAGAATTTCATGGATATTTTATTCCACCAAAAGATGTTATGATTAACTTAACCAAAGGATCAAAAATGTTTAGCAAATTTGATTGTAAAAGTGGATTTTGGCAAATCCAACTGACTGAAGAGTCAAAAAAATTAACAGCTTTCAGTACACCTAGGGGACATTACCACTGGAATGTTATGCCTTTTGGATTAAATATTGCACCACAGGTATTTCAACGGTGGATGGATACAATTTTTAAAAGACCTTAAAGATTGTTGTGTAGTTTATATTGATGATATACTTATTTTCTCTAAAACCAAGGAGGAACATAAGAAACATTTAAAATTAATTTGTGAAAAATTTCAAAAACATGGAATTATTTTGTCTCCAAAAAAGATTGAGCTAGAAAAAGAATCAATTGAATTTTTGGGAATAATTTTAGATCAGAAAGGTTTAAAATTACAAGAACATATTTTGTCCAAAGTACGAGATTTTCCTGATACTCTTGAAAATATAACACAATTACAAAGTTTATTAGGCATTTTAAATTATGGACGAAATTTTATAAAAAATCTTTCAAAAATAGAAATTCCTTGGTTAACCAAATTAAGGGAAAATGTTATATTTGAATGGACAACAGAAGATGTTGCTTTAATTAAACAAATTAAAGAACATGTTAAAACTTTACCAGATGTTTATCTTCCTAAAACAGGTGATAAATTAATTTTAGAAACAGATGCCTCAGAAGCATGTTGGGGATGTGTTCTTAAAGCTATACCCTGTAATTTATGGCATGATAAAGAGATACCTTTGTCAGAAAATGGAATTAGACCAAGAAAAAATTCAATACCCATAAAATTACAAAAAGAAGAATTAATTTGCGGATATAATTCTGGAACATTTAAACCAAATGAACAGAAATATATTATTTTCGAAAAAGAGTTACTTGCAATAAAATTGGCAATAAAAAGTTTTCATATTTATTTAGCCCCAGAAAATTTTATTATGCATAGCGATAATAAGGCGAAGAGATTCCTTGATCAATAAAAAACCTATTAAGCAAGGAAGTCGACTAGCCTGGTATAATAAAATTTCTGAATATACCTTTGAAGTAGAACATCTTAAAGGCACTAACAATTTTCTTGCAGATTTTCTTAGCAGAAACTGTTTCAGAAAATTAAATTGCTAAACAAGTAATTTAATTTTTGCAGAAGACCTCTAGACTAAGAGGAAAACAATGGATAAAGGTAAACAACCCGCTCAAGGAGATTGGGTGACAATTGCTAAAAAAGCAATACCCCGAGAAGAAAAAGTTTATGTTGTGTTTTTGGAAGGCGACACGGAATTTACAATTTGGAGCAAGCCAATCTTCAAGTTTGCGGATTTCGAGGAGCCAGTCATAAATTATATGATAGTATGACCAAAGCTAAAAAAGCTTTTTACAGTGCACCAGCCATGCCTATTTTTCAAAGGAATCAAATGAGAACTAACCCGGTTCAACTAATATTGACATCTAGACGGATGAATCTGAAATAAAAGATTTTTCAACCTGGTATATCGAGAGAAATTTATACAGAACTCAATGGAGTTTGGAAAACTCACATTGTAGACAACAAAGTGAAGTTTCGAAAACACATGGGAGTTTTGGCCAACAAATTAGCTGAGCAAACAGCTAAATTAAAAGATATGGCATATCTCTTACGTCTAATTTCTTTTGTCAAAACCTACCAAAACCTACAAGACTAGGCATTAATTACAAGGACAAAAGTAATAAAGGAGAGGCTACAATTATATACAAATACTGTAGCTAATTATATACAAAAACTGTAGCTATTTGTCCTCTTTTTACTACATACAGTGTCTCTCCTCCCCGGTTTTCAAAGAGATAGACTGTTATAGATAAGCTTGGGTAGTGTTTTTGTCGTGTAGCGTCAATTTGAAATGATGTTGCTGATCACTTTCCGCCAAATAATGCAGGTTGCTCCACCTGTCCTGGATAAAGTTAGAGTCGATCAAGATACAACTGTATTTGATAGTGGGGTCCACTATGCTTCCATCCTGTTGATGAGATTATGATATTCTTCATCAGTCTCTGATGGAGGAGAATCCGGATCTTGGCTGTATTGCTCATTAGAAAATGTTCTACATCATCCGGTCATGGCTAATTCAACGGAAGATCCAAATTATTTCTCTTTTGAGATTTATTAACATGTCAAGAGCCTCAATAATTTGCGTTGGAGACCTTTGATATGTAATGGGAAAATGTGATACAAATAATATTCTTCAATCTGAAACCATGAAAGGCAATTTATCTGGGCCATGGATGTTGAATATTTGCTTGTGAAAGCAGATATTAGGCTGTCTATCAATATTACATTAAAGAAAGTTTTTGGATATTTTCCAATTGCTCTCTCCGGTGATCTTCATCTAAATAATCATCTTCAAATTCAAAATCTTCAGTTTCTTTAAGTTACCAAATTTGATATTATTGGAAAAAATGTTCTCGTTCTCGCCAACCAACAGTGCTGGAAATCCAGAAAGTAAAATATTTGCTCCATCGAAAGCCTTTTACTATTCATGAGAGCATTGCTTTGATGATCATTGTAAAATCTATCCATTGGATTGGATTTGAAAAATAACTTGATTAGTTATTCCCCAATCTATATCCTCAAAAAACCACATGTCATGGTTTGCCATGATGGTTATTTTGGGAATTCCATCTTTCAAATTTAATTTATCATAAGATCGTTCTAAGATTTGTCTAATCTTATCAAGATGATCTTCAACTCGATTTTTGATTAACATAAAAATTTCTTTTATGAGTTTTGCAAATTCAACTAAAATTGTGTCAAGTGTTAGAAAATTTGTTAATAAAGCCGTTTTTTGACTTTTTCCAATTTCAGATTTTTCCCACTGTCTTAACCATTGCAACACATCTCCTTGGAGAGTTGCTGCAATATAATCAAGGAATTTTTCCTTTGACCAACTATTTTTATAATTGGTAATAATGATGGATAAGGATTGTGCTCAATCATCTATTGCTTGTGGTTGATCCTTAAATGGAACATGAGACAAGTCTAAATAAGTACCATTTTGAGCTATTAGATACTTATGATTATTATCTTTTCTAGATATTACTGGTTCAGGTGTAGGATTGGAGGTGCTTCCAATATCATTTTTAACTTCATTTGTTTTAATAAAGTCAAAATTTTCTCCATCTCCCTATGTGCCAAATAATTCAGGATCAATTGGTTCTTCTGCCTTTCTTTTCCCTTTATTTATTTCTGATGAAATATCTTGATCTATTGATTCTTCAGATGAGGATGATTGGCTGTCATCATCATTAGTTGACATATTAATATCATAATTAAAATGTTGTAAAAGAGCTTCATTTTCTAGATAAGTTTCTCTTATCTGATCTAGTAGCCTATTTCTTTCATCAATACCTAAATCTGGGTCTTTATATAATTTTCTCCAATAATCCAATATTTCAACAATATTTTCATATTCATTTACATTATAGGTATTGGTTTGAAGTACCATAATATCTTCTGCCATAAAATAGCCTAGGGATGTCACTATCTCTGGACTATTCATTCCATCATTGTTTATGAAGGATATAGTTTCCAATTTTGTCACCAAATTGTTTATTTGGTTTTTTGCTTCTTTATTTAGGTCAACATTTATTATAGAACCCAAATTGTCTATTTTAGATTCTATGGACTCAACTTTAGTCTCTAGATAATTTTGATTTATTTTTTGATTTTTATCTAATTTAGAAAACCAAGAACACATAATATCAGTAATATTATTTAAACTAGAACACACACTATTTATATTTGCAGACTCTTTAGTAATATGCAAACTATGATCATATTTATTATTAACATTATTTTTTGTATTTCCAAAACATATTATATCGTCAGAATTAATTGTCATTTTAGATTGTTGTTGGTACCTAAGACCCTCCTAATGTATTTTCTGGTGCCTAAAACCTCTCTTTATGATATTAAAGATTTAATTATGGCCAATAGTCAAAAGATCTTAATGAGTATATGGGCTTTGATATACACTAAGCATATAGGTTTTACAACAACTAAAAATGAAATAAATAATTATGAAGATATAAAATACGAAGGATTCACAAAAAACTTAGACGAAAATTTTTTAATTTAAAATTTTTTTTTTATAACATAAAACACACCATACAAACTTAAAATTTATACATAGATAGAAATACTTACATAGCTTGATCTTGCTTTAAAAAGCTCTTCACCAAGCTCTGATACCAATTACAAAACTAAAAAGGAAAGGAGCTTTTTTCTACTTTTATTATGGAATTTTGGTGGAGTTATAGAATTATATTAGAGGAATTAGAGAAAGCAAAAAGATGGAGAAACGATGGTGGGAATTTACATTGATTTCTTCATTGGCGTGAATGCCAATTTATAGAATACATGGTGCATATACAAACAAAAGCCAAAAGATATGGCATATCTCTTACGTCTAATTTCTTTTGTCAAAACCTACCAAAACCTACAAGACTAGGCATTAATTACAAGGACAAAAGTAATAAGCGAGAGGCTACAATTATATACAAATCGTAGCTAATTATATACAAAAAGCTAGCTATTTGTCCTCTTTTTACTACATACAGTGTCTATCCTATGATCACTTTGACATTAAATCCTAATAATAAAAAATAATAAATTACAAATACACTCCAACAATATATTTAAAATATTAAAGTTTTTAAAATTATAAATACTCTATTATGAAAAAAATTTATTTAACAAAATTCTGAGGAAAAATGAAATTTCAAACTATTCTCCTAGACAATAAGAAAATTATATGAATTGTTAATTAAAATATATTTATGATATCATTAAAAACAGTTAATTAACTTAATAATTTATTACTAAAATTGATCATTTGTCATAGATCAATTTTCAGAATTTTTTATTTAAGAAAATTTACACAAAAAATGAAATTCGAACTATTCTCCTAAACAACAATAAAATTATCTGACTTGTTAATTAAAATATATTTATGACATCATTAAAAATAGTTACTTGACTTAATAATTTATTACTAAAATTGATCATTTGTTATATAATTAAAAACTTGAAACTAGGGAATGTAATTTTCAAAAGTACGAGGGATAGTCCGTATTCTAAACAAATTTTAAAAAGTATATATGTAATTTATCCAAAAATTTAATATCAATTCCATTAAAATTTAATATTGATATTTGCAAAGCAAAAAAACATATAAAAATTACGGGAGCAGTTGGTAGCTCGAAAATTAGGGGCCCGAATGCCCCTAATTTCTATATAAGGTAAAAAAAAAAACAAGGTAAAAAAAAAAGAAAAAAAAAAAACAAACTTAACCAAAAATGGAAATTAGGGCCATTAGGGTCACTGTTTTTAGGGCCGCAAAACATTTTTCTAAAAATTAAGCATAAAAACTTGTACAACGCAGAAATCATTAAAAAAATGAAATGTTCAAGTACAAAAATGTTTAAAAGATCCGATAGCTCAAATTATTATTATTAGGACTTTTCTTAAGTGTGCAACTTACACCTTACACTTACACCTTTTGTGTTGCTGTCCTGTTTTATGTTTATACCTTCCACTTACACCTTTTGTGTTGGTTGCATATGGTGTGCAACCTTAAGGGGTTGCACACCATAACAGGACCCTTATTATTATATTACTGTCCTTTTTCATTATTATTATTATAATATATATATATATATATATATTGTGTTATTTTATTTTACAGTATAAAATTTAAAATTAAGTTAATAATATTTAATTATATAAATTGTATTATGTTATTTTGAAATGATAGTTGAAGGAGACCACTGGATGGTCTAAGTGTTTTTTTTTAAAAAAAATTATAAAAAATATGTAAAATAATAAAAAGATTGCATGACCTAAATAAATGCATTTATTTAAGAAATACCAAACAAAATGGAGCAGAAAATTATCTTCAAAAAATTAGGCTATTACATTTCAATTTAACAAAAAAAATAAAAACGAAAGTGAAAACAACTCATAAAACTTTGTAGGAGTTTTCTTAAGTGTGCAAGTGCACACCATGTGCCACTTACACAAAAAGTATAAGTGTAAGGTGTAAGTGTAAGGTATAAGGTGTAAGTGGGTACATGTGTGCAACTCAAAAAATGTAAGTGTAAGGTTTAATTTTTCACAGTGTAAAGTGTAAGATGTAAGTGTAAGGTATAAGGTGTAAGGTGTAAGTTAGCCATACTTACCAAGCAAACCCAACTTTGTATCAAGAATTCAGTAACCTTAAAAGTCCATTCATTCAATTATTTGACATTACAACACATTAACATAAATATGACACTTGACAGTATCAATTTTCATTTATAAAAGTACCCAACTTTTGCATCAAACCCACAACCTTGTCACCATTGGGACTAAACATATGGAAACAGTGGTCCTCCCCTTTATCCTCCACAAACTCCACCCTACCTTCCCAACCACTATTTTTCAATGTCTCATAGTAATCCACACCTCTCGGTTTCAACCAATCCTTCTCTGCCACGAACACAATCACCTTGGAGCAACCCATCTTCGTCAAATTAGGATCCTCCTTGGGGCTCAAATTCGGGTCATCCTCCGACCCACTACTCCCCGGATACAAATACTGGATCATCTTGTCCGGTGCACTACCCGCAAAATAGGGGTGAATTATAATCACTCCACGTGGCATGAAACCCTCCAATCCGACAGTGCCAACCCGAACCGCCACTTGGTGGGCTATATTTGCCCCGGCACTCTCTCCCGCCAGGAAAACCCGACCGAAATCCGCGTACTGGTTTAGCCAGGGATCGGGTCCTTGGCCGTTCGAGTGGGTAGCGATCCACTGCAACGCGGACCAGGAGTCATCATACGCGATGGGTAATGGGTGCTCCGGGGCGAGCCTGTAGTTAACGGAGATAGCGATCAAGTGGGCTTGGGAGGCGAGGGAGGTGAGGAATCTGAGAGTGATGGTGTCGAGGGAGGATCCCATGCAGAAGCCTCCACCGTGGTAGTGAACGAGGAGGGGGAGCTTGTGATCTGGGCCGTTGATCTTGGGTAGGAAAATGCGAGCTTTGACTCCGGTCTCTGGGGAGATCAGGGTGTCCTTGAATTCGACACCGGTTTTGGGATCAACGGCTGGGGGGACGTAGTCGGAGACCATGAACCGTTCGACGCGGCCGTCTTTGTGGACTCGGAAAAATGGTGGGAAGTCGTGGGCTATTGAATCCATTGGAAGGGTTTAGAGAGAGAGAGAGAGAGAAGATGTGTTATTTGTGTGTGTGTCGGTTATGGAGTGTGTGTGATCTGTGAAATATAAACGGGCCTAGTTCAAAAGCGAAGGGACCTAGCAGTCCAATAATGGCTCAGTAGTTGGGTCAAGTGGAACCATCCTACCAGCAAGATTACGGTTGGGAAGAGAGTGAGGGAGAGCTAGGGATGGCAATTTGAAATCGGTCCGACGGGGACCCGATCCCGTCCCCGATAAGAATGGTTTTTCTTCGAAAAATGTCTCCGTGGAGACGGGAATGATATTCAAAATTAAATCCTCGGTGACATTCGGGCCGGAGACGGTGATACAAATTTCATCCCCGCCCCGCCCCGCCCCCGCCCCGATCATTCCCCAATTTATATTATATATATATATATGTTTGGTTTGGTTACAGATGTCTCTTTGAATATTATATTATATATATATATGTTTGTTTATTATATTATATATATATATATATGAAAAATAATTTGTGGCACTAAAAAATTGGGTACTAAAGCCCCTAATTTCCCCACCCCGATCATTCCCCGATTTATATTATATATATATATATATATGTTTGGTTTGGTTACAGATGTCTCTTTGAATATTATATTATATATATATATATGTTTGTTTATTATATTATATATATCTATATGAAAAATGATTTGTGGCACTAAAAAGTTGGGTACTAATGCCCCTAATTTTTATTTTGAGTAACTGTTTTGTTTTGTTTTGTTTTTTTTTTTTTTGCCTTATATGGAAATTAGGGGCATTAGTGCCCAACTTTTTAGTGCCACAAATCAAAACTGTATATATATATATATACGTTTATTGTTTACCACAGATCCACAATAAAAAAATGTGTAACTCTCTCTTACCCACTCTCTCTCTCTCTTCTCTCACTCTTTCTTCTGTCTCACCCTCACCTCACTCTCTGATCTATCTCTCTCTCTTTCAGGCCTCCTCCATTGCTGCCTCCTCTTTTTCCGATCGTCCTCCTCTGTCATCGCACTCCTCGGTTGTGGCCGTTGTCGAGCCAGTTCTAGATGCTAGATCGGTCGTAGGTAACGCCGGTGGAAAGGCTCACCGAAGACTTCATCATGTCCATGGAAAGCCTCGTCTCTCTTCTCCGAAGCCTTCTCTCTCTCTCTCTCTCCTCAGATCTCAAATCTCCGAACCTCTTTTATTTTTATTTTTTATTTATTTTTTACATTTGATGAAGCCTCAGATCTGTTGTTGTTGGATGCTTGTGTTGTTGTTGTTGTTTTTGTTTTATTTTATTTTATTTTAGCCGGGGAATTATCGGTTGAAACTCGATCCCGTTGAAGAACAGCGGTGGGGTGATGATAGGCTCGTCGAGAATCGGGAGGAGGCAGGAAAATTTCTGAATCGGGGATCGGGGGCCGAGTGTGGTCCCCCGCCCGCGTTGCCATTCCTAGAGAGAGAGAGAGAGAGCAATACAAATATCTATATCTTAGGATTATTTTATTCATTTAATTTTTTTTAATTAAATTACAAATACACCCTTTAATGCAAGCTCTCGTTCCCCCCACCCCAAAAAAAAAAAAAAAACAACAATATTAGGTGATTCGAAAAATTATGTCTCGAATGGCTCGAAACACTCAAAATGATATTATTTTGAGTGTAAAACGATGTCATTTTGATACATTCAAGCCATTTGAACCACCAAACATTTTCTAAAAAAAAATATTTGTTTTGAAAAAGATTTGCTCTATGTAATTTTACACATTACATCTCATTTCTTTAAATTTCTTATCGCATAAAAATTGATCTATTTTATTAATAAATTATCAAGTCAATTAATATATTTTAAATTAATAATCCAAGTAATTTTATTATTGTATAAAAAAGTATTAGAATTTTTTTTGAGTTAATTTTGTTAAATAATTTTTTTTTCACAATTAAATATTTGTAATTTTCAAAACTAGGTGGGATAATTTATATTTTTAGCAAACTTCAACGGATGTATTTGTAATTTAACTTATTTTTTTATGTGGTAATAATTTGCTTTTATTAATTTTAGATTATTATATCTATTCTATTTATTAGGATAAGTAATAAATACTCTCTGAGATTTACTTAAAAAATGAATTGTCCTTAGCAGTTTTGAAAATTACAAATACTCTATTGTCAAAAAAAAATTATTTAACAGAATTAAAAGCAAAATAAAATTTCTCTACTCTTCTATATAACAACAAATTATCAGAATTGTTAATTGAAATATATATCTGACATTATTGAAAATTATTAATTGACTTAATAATTTATTAATAAAATTGGTCATTTGTTATACGATTAGAAATCTAAAGGAATGGAATGTAATTTTTATAACTATAAAAGACAATTCGTATTTTAGGTAAATTTCAATGGATACATTTGTAATTTACTTTATTTATTATATAAGCAACCAAATTAGTAAAGCTTTGTAATACATTTTGGGATTAATTGTTGAAAATTTCAAGTTAAGGAAAGTATAAGGCATGAGATCCAGTAAATATTTTTTTGTTAGTGAGAGATCTATCATTTATGAAATAGTTTGGTGAGAAATTCTTTCATTTGTTTTGAAAGACATTTTGTTTTTAATTTTACCCTTTAATTTATCTGTTGACTTTCGTTAACTATCTAATCAAATTTTTTTATCTGTTCCAAATTTTTCCCTATCTGTTCAAAATTTTTATTATATGTTCAAATTTTTTGACTATCTGTTCAATTTTTTGTCTATTTGTTCAAATATTTTTTTATTTGTTGA
The DNA here is from genome assembly GCA_025200525.1 of Camellia lanceoleosa. NCBI lineage: Eukaryota > Viridiplantae > Streptophyta > Magnoliopsida > Ericales > Theaceae > Camellia > Camellia lanceoleosa. The sequence goes on from CM045761.1 coordinate 88,184,260, forward strand.
ATTTTTTTAACCTATCTATTGAATATTTTTTTATCTGTTGAATTTTTTTAAGCTATCTATTGATTTTTTTTTCATCTGTTGAATTTTTATAATTTATTTTTTCTATCTGTTCTATTTTTTATCTGTTTAATTTCTTTCTTTTCCTATCTGTTGAAATTATCTATTCAATTTTTTTATCCGTTCAAATAACAATTCAACAACCAACTACAATCTTTGTTTTGTTTTATCTATTGAAACAAGAGTAGAAACAAGATGTGATGACCTATTGAAATGGGTAGAGAGAGTTATTTGTTCAAATTCTGTCTCTTCTTCTCATCTCTTTCTCTCTCTATCTGTTGCAATCAACAACAATAATAACAACAACAAAAAAAAGAAGGGAAAAAAAAAAGAAAATAATAACATCATCAACAACTGTGGTGTCCCAAGTTTTGGGCTTGAATAGTATTGTGTAGTAGGGTAGTACGCATTTCTCTCGGTGCTTTGTTTACCGTATCGGGTCATTTAGATTCCTTTCTACTCATATTTAACATTTCATAACTTTTCCGGGTTGTAAACTTTGAGTTTTGGGCATTGGAACTTGCCTTGGTTTGCAAAATCACTTTTTGAGTTCAGGGCACAACCGTTTGTGTAGAATTGAAAACTACCTGAGCAGATTCTCTCAGGGTTTTTCAAACTTTTCAAGGTTTTCTGGGCAGAAAATCGCTCGAGCGAATTTTGGGTGATTTTTCTAGACAACTCTCTAGAACGATCTGCCCTTAAGGCAAAGATTTCCACTCGTGCAGATTGGGAATTCTACTCGTGCGAAATTGAAACCGCTCGGGCAGATTTCGAAGCGTCTATCTCGAAATTCGTGCACTTTTTCTCAAAACTAATGCCAAAAGTATTTTTTGCACATATTTTCTTCTTTCTTGTCTCTCTCTCTATATATATATTCATCTATTCTCTCTCTTCTCTCTAAAAACATACCCAAATCCAATTTCTCTCTAAGATTTAGCTCAAATCTTTAAGAGTTTGAAGAGACTTTTTACACTAAATCGATGAGGGCGACGAGGGCTACATTTATAACCAATTGGATCGTGTTTTTGTCAACTTTGATTTCTAGGATTTTCATCATCTTCATCTTTCAAGCTTGAGGTAGGGATAATTTTTAAGTTATATATACATTTTTGCAAGTTTATACATGTTTTGAGTATTTCATCATGTTGTGAGTTGTTATTTTGGGTTGGTGATGATGTTAGGTGGATTTCATCTATTTTTCCTAAAACTTTTGATAGTATGAGTATGTTATAGGGTGTAGGTGTTATTTTAGAAAAACCTTTTCAAAAATGGAATAAAAATCTTATTTTGGTGGAAACCCTAGAATTTGGAGATTTTGGAAAAAAGTTATGATATTGTAAAATTGATACTTGATAATTTGCCATGTGAGTAAATGATAGAGGAAATTCTATAGCTATATCAAATGAAGAGATTTTATGAGAAAATGAGAAATTATAGAATTAGAAAGTTAGAACAATAGTTTGTTGTTGTTGTGGAAAGACCAAATGCTAAAAATGATGTTTAACATGTGGAGAATATATGAATGTTGATATTGTTATATTGTCTCTTGAAAAAATATACTATGATGTTATATTAATAAGAGATGTGGAATTTGATCACAATGGAAGATTGTGTGGATGAATTGAGAAATTGAAAAATTTTAAGGCATTTATATAGAAATATATTGCATTGATACTTGATTTAATTATCATCACCTTTCGAACTATCATTGTTGAGATTTTCAAATGGAGCTTTATTATCGCACTGGACATTGCATCGCCATTCCATTTTATCATTAATGTAATTGATTTTGAGTATTGCATTGGAAAAAGTATTGCTTTGAGAAAGGGAATTGTTTTGTGAAACAAGATCATATTGATTGGTTTTTGGATAAATACATTAGTAAGTCCGGATATGAGGTATAGTTAGTATTGGTTAAGTTGGCCTGAGTGTCCATGGTGAAAGACCGAAAACACGCGCAGATGAGGTACCATGTGCCTTCCGGTTAGCTACCGGTAAAGTGGGGATTAGTAGTGCTTGTTATGCCTATTTGCAGACACCAACCTAGGGATTATTTAAGTCGTATTTACCGCCCCTTTGAACTACATTGAAATTATTGAATTGTTAAATTTTCAAGATTACATTGAGCACAAAAGTTTTAAAAGGTAGATATGTATGCTTTTGAACATGGCATAGCATATGCATTCATCCTATGAAATTTTGTAAAATGTATATACTTTGTGAAGATTTTCCCTACTGGGCTTTGTACTCACCTCTATAGGATTTTGTGCAGAAAATGATATGGTGATCCCGCTGAATTAGAGGCGTGGAATACGTTTTGAGAGTATTAGTCTCTTTCTTTTTTTTTGTTGTAATTATTTTGACAAGCCAAGGGCTTTACATGTATGGGTTCGAAAAACCACTTTTGTGTAACTATGCTTAAGCTTTGGAAATTGTAGCCCTTGAGGGCATTTATTTGTACTTGACTTATTATGTCACATGCTATATATTCATATACTAAAGATGTTGCATGTATACTCACTTGTAGAATATCTTTTACAAATCTCTTGATGGATAATGTATACATATGTTGGGGATTTGAGAATGATGGCAATATTGAGATTTGGTTTCCGTTTATTAAACTATAGAAGTTGGTGTATCTTTATTTTCGAGGCGTGGCAACAACAACAAGAAGCCAGATCCAACCAAAAAAATGAACATTCAACACGAATCTGTTCAAATTCAACTTTTTCAACACAGATCTGTTTAATTCACACACATATTTGTTTAACTTTGGATTTCAACACAAATCTGTGATATATACATCTCTAATATTCATATAACAACAAATCAAGGCAAAGAAAATTCATATATGGAGCTTAGATAATATTCGACCATTTGATATAACACATAAGCTACTGTTATACTATAGACATCCCATTTTTGACCACCCTTAAGACTTGGCCACCTCATAGTGAACACTCAATGATGAATTAGTACGCTATACAAACCATTCAATTTCCTTAGCAAAGAGCTTTGGTTTTGCATTTCAAAACCTAAAACCTTGCATCTCCTTTGAACCAAAACCTAATTTTTTTTCTAGCCTGACCACTCAGAGGCCTGCTGGCCAACAAGTGGCCGGTAGGCCAATTTTTAGTGGTCGGCCATCCTTCTACATGGTCGGCCGGCCATGTTTCTTAACTGGCAGATATTTTGTTGCTAGCTGTCCCCCCATACGCATGCACTGCATCAACTAGCTTAATACAGATATTTCCGACTGAGGAACCTATTTTTTTATAAATACTTGACCATCCCTTATGGTTTTAGGTTAGAAAAATTCTCCAAGCGCCCAAATCTTGCTAAACACTCTCCCTCTCTATCTTGCAATATACATACACTATATATACACTTCCTAAACCAATATTTTGAGACTCCTTGCTGAGATTATTGAGCTAAAATTTTAGCCCTTGAGAGTGAGCACCTTATGGTTTGTGAACAAAAAAGTGTCTTCTCTTCAAAGGTATAACCCTTGCCATATTTTGCCTACTCTTCACTCCTCTTTTTCTTGGTATTTATACTCTGTTTTGGACTTTTTTTTGGGGCTGAAACTTATGATTTAAAAGCTACCAAAGGTGGAGGGGTTACCAACCTTTCCTTAAACCTTATTCCATAAGTTTCTATCCTTGTGTTTCCCATTTGTTTCTCAACTTTTGGCTACTGATTTTCAGAGTTTTCAGAGGTTAAAATATGTGATTTTAGGGTCTAAAAATGGAGGGATTAGCCACCCTTCCTTTGGCTTGCTTACTAGCTTTATTCTCTCCCATTTTTGTTTTACTTTTTTAGCTTTTCAAACTAGTTTTTCAACACTATTTTTGTTGTTTTGGGGGCTGTTTTAGTGTGTTTACATAGTTATGCTTTGGATATTATGCTTGTGTTGTTGTAAGTCTTTATAGATTTAGTGGTTTAGGCCTTAAACACCAATCTATTTGAGTTGATAGCTTTTTATTCTGTAGTCTTCATACATATGTTCACACTTGTAATAATCATCTCTGCAACCTCTCTTCTTTCTTGGTTTTCTTTGTTTAAGAGTTGTTTCAAACAATTAATTGTTGTTTAAGGTATGAGAAAAAAAACCTTCCATGCTTAATGGTTTAATCTCTTCAGAGGTTCATTACCAAGACATTACATCTTTCTCATGCTAAGCACAACTTCTTATCTGACACTTCTCTTCATTAGTGGATGTAGTTATCACTTTTGGAAAAAAAAACAAATAAATAATGGCAAGGTAATATAAAAGAGGCTAATAAAATGGGAATAAAAGTGATAACAAGTAATAAAATTGAGTTGGGTTCAATCGGACATTATATTAACCCATTGAGTCTTGAAATCATTACATACTCTTTAGTGATGTTCATGATTCAAGAATCAATGTCTACCGCTTCCCTTGAGGTAACTCCATGATAGGAAGATGGTTTTGTTAGTCTTTTATTTCCATTTAATGGGCCTTTGTCCCATCGATTCGTAGATCATCATGCACCAAGTTTACGACAATTGATGGTTACGAATCGAGTCTAGTTCTCCCTTAATCAGCTTTATGATAAGGAGAGACAGAGAGGACAAACATCTCTTGGAAACACTCTGTTTTTGCTCTGTTTAATTTCTGTGGCAGCAAGGCAGTACCAAAAAATAGTGGCCGGCTGACCACCCTATTTTATACAGGTAGTGTCATTTTCATAGCAGAATAGAGCAAAAACTGAGGCAAAAACAGATTAAATTTCTGACTACGAACAGAATAGATTATGGCAGCAAAATAGAGAGGTTTCCAAGAAGACGTTCTCATTTGTGCGCGTGTGACGCTTTATGCTTTGATAGTAGTATGTTTAAATTAATTAGATTCATTCAAAATTGTAATAGCAAGTTAAATTAGTTAATTTGGTGTTATAATAATTAGTTTAATTCGGACCCTCTTGCATAAGGGCAAACTTGTAATATTGTGTATGTCTTCTAACCCCCATTTCTTTTTCCCTTTTATTTACTTGTTTATGATGGTTGCATGTTGCCTTCATGTTTTGGTTTCACATCATTACCATGCATAAAATATCCATTTTTGTATGCATTGAGTTCGGTTCATCATTCTAACATTGTTACGATTTCTTACTTACTTGAATATGTGCACTAAACACATGCTTTGAGTTGAGCCATGTGTTATGTTAAGAAACCAAACCTAGTAGTTGCATTTTGTATGTGTTGCATTAGTCACTTACATATTAGAACATGCATTTTTCTAATTGTTTTATTTCTCTTGGCTTGCCTCAGAGTACTAGGTGAGCATTTCTTACTTTAGCATGTTGCATGTATGTTTGTCTTGTCATATCAAGCATATCATCATGAGGCCACGTGCTTATCTGATATACCTTTTGAATGTTGGTGGATGAAAACTAATTTGCTTAAATTGGGACGATTCGATTAAATGTAAATATGAGCTTACTTTTTCAAGTAACACATATTCAAAACACTTTTCAAAACAAATATAAAATCAAAGCATTCCAAAGTGGATGACTTAGTCTATATTTGTTTGACCTCATAGTAATGTTAGCGTAATAAATCGTAACAAGAGCATATATCGTATATAAAAAATCACATCATGATTAGTAGAGGCTGATTTTTGATCGGGTGAGTGGGGTGCTCAATTCATGACCTTCCCTTCTCATACTTAAGTTCCCATGCCGAGACACTTTGGTGATGACGGACAAGTGACCTTTGGCATGAGTCATGGATTTCCTAAATTTCTCAAAAATATTTAGGTGGCAACTCTGAAATCTAGTAATGTAGTTCATTTTTGGCATCTCTGGTGATAAATGGACTTGGACTCTCATTTGTTTAATCTATTTCACATTGCACTTGTGAAATCAAATTCAGAACTACTGAGTCCTAATCAGGGGCTATTGTATCCAAGGAGACTAAACCCCTCATAAAAAGCAAGCTACACATACATACAAACATTATGATGTACACACACATACATATACACACATAAGCTACTGTTATACACACAAAAATCGAATTCAAATTCAAATGATCAAATCGAATCTAAGAAAATTGAGATCATTGTAATGATTTCAAATGAAAAGTTCATTACCTTAGACGTCGATCTGATCGCTGACGAAGATCGAGAGGGTGGTGTTCTTGGCCAAGTCAGCCCATCCAAATCTAAGTGAGATTGACTCAATCGAGTTGCAGATCTGAGTTGTTGGCATCTTGGCATGACCATAGCGATGACGATGGATGTTGACGATGGTGTCTAACGCCCACCAACGCTCACAGTGGTCGTGGTAGTCTCGAAGAGAGAGAGAGAGAGAAAGAGAGAGAAATAAAACCCTAGAGAAAGAGATATACAACACCTAAAGAGAAAAGAGATGAAAAAGAGAGAAGAGATAGAAGAGATCTGAGATCTGACCACCACGGTAATAAGATCGTCGTGATCGGAGCACCACGGAAGCAACATCAGAGAACTACGTTGGTAGCGAGAGTGGTTGCATCGACGACGAGAGAGAAGAGAGAGAGAGAGAGACATACAGCGATGTTGGGTTTCTATAGAAAATAACATATATATACACAAAGGGTATTTTGGTCATCATATTTAAGCTTGTCCTTTTGTACAAAGTATTTAAATGCCTGGACCTTTAACCAAACAAAATTGATAATTGGACTTATGGACCGAGTGGCCTATATTTTAGGATAAATTACAAATACACCCCTAAAGCTTGCTTTAAATACGATTTGCTCCATATGGTTCTGAAAATTATATCTCGCCCTTTGAAAATTTTAATTTTATAACAGATAGCCTATTTTATTAATAAATTATCAAATCAATTAATTATTTTTAATGATTTCAAAAAATTATTTTAATTAATAATTCAAATAATTTTATCATTGTATAGGAGTGTAGTTAGGAATTGTATTTTTTTCAATTAATTATGTTTAATAAAAATTATGACAATAGGGTATTTGTAATTTTTCAAACCACATAGAGCAATTTATATTTAAAGCAAACCCCAAGAGTGTATTTTGTAATGGGATAAGCTTCTCTCATGTTAGGTTTTCCAAATAGAGCATGCTATTGGGCCTCTGGGCTAAATCCACGGCCCACATCAATAATCTGAACCAATCAATGTATAGGGCTCGCCAAGTATTTCATCTCTATAAAAAATTACGTTGATTAGATATCAATAAACACTTGATCAAAATATATTTGTGTTAACAATTTACTTTTAAAATCATAGTTACCTTGACATAAATTTTATCGGATCAAGGGGTTATCAATATCGATCACCGTGATTCTTTGCGTATAAAATACTGATTTAATCCTACACATTCAACGGTTTAGATCAACATAGGCTCCGTAGTAAGCCCACAAAGCCCAATAACAAGCTCCAATTTGATTTGAGAATAAAGACAAGCCTGTGCCGTTTGTAAGTTACCTTATATTTTGGATAAATTACAAATACACCCTTGAGATTTGCTTAAAATACGAATTGCCCCATGTGATTTGAAAAATTACAAATACCTCATTGTCGAATTTTTATTTAATGTAATTAATTAAAAACTAAAATTTCTAACTGCTCACCTATACAATAATAAAATTATCTTAATTATTAATTGAAATAAAATTTTAACATTATTAAAAACTATTAATTGACTTAATGATTTATTAATAAAATAACCTATTTGTTATGAAATTAGAAATCTTAGGGATATAATGTAATTTCTAAAACTACAGGAGATAATTTATAATTTAAGTAAATCTCAAGGGGTGTATTTGTAATTTACCTTTATGTTGGTTAGGATGTTAAATCTAATTATAGTTTTGGGGGAAATTCTATTGCACTCATTTGGGGAAATTCTATAGCACGTGTATTATAGAGTCTAGATCCTTCGGAGTTCTTGAGTGATTCTTTTTAGAATGATTTTAGAGTAATTTTTTTATGGTTAATGTACGGGAAAGAAATAAACCTTCTCATATAATCCTGTTGATCAAGTCTGCGCTCCTCCGTACGTCGTCGCCTTACTCCCTGAAAACACAAACGTGAGCTAGCCGGCGGGTGTGTGCCAGAAACCTCTCCGATGCCTAAGTCAGCAAAAATAGACAAGTAGGCAAAAGCTCTGTGTATTCGGAAATCAAAGTTGTGTTACCTCTCCATAGGTGATGTTGTGAGCTTTTATGGGTTCCGCATGGCACAATCCTAGTAGGACTCTTACTCCTCCATGCAGAGTCCTCCTAGGAGTCATACTCTTGAAAGATAATGCTTATCATTTAACACCCTCATCACTGCTTAAACCAAGTGAGATGGTTACCATGGTCGAACTCCAATATGACCGAAGTAAGCATGGCTATGCTAAGCCGCAGACTAGACCGGGATAACCTTAGTTCGACTCTTCCATTCACTGCTCTTACTTCGGTTTTCCTAGTGCTAACCATGGTATGTCTCGACCGGGATAACCAATAACGTGGTCCCGACCGGGATAACTTTGTGTGTGACAATCGAGCTTACCGTAAGCTCTTTGGGACCGGAGTAACTTCAAGCCTCTTTTGGACCGGAGTAACTTTAGGCCTCTTTTGGACCGGAGTAAATTTAAGCCTCTTTACTCAACCCTTCAGATCAGGCCCATAACGCCCATTACCCAAATTTTTGGCCCAATTTTCATATAAATTACCTTCTCAATTGCCCCTTAATTCCATCTGCGCAGCATGATAGGGATTACCTTGTCTACCAGCCGAGCTAAAAACTTTAATCTTACTACCGAGCTAAGCTTTTAAGCTTTTCCAGCCGAGCTAAAACTCTTTTAGCCTTCCAAATGAGCTAAATTCACACCGGTCAGACTGTCCGATCAAAACGCCCTTCAATCGCAAAGAATCGAATCGCTTCTCATTCCAAGGGCGTGGCACATTCTCGATGGGTCAAGGCAACACACGCCTTCGTACTCGTGTTTTTGAATTTCCGCCAAATTTTGGGCTTTTCATTAAAACAGACCCTTTCAATATCTTTTGAATCACTCAATCACTATTCATCTCTTCTTCCATGCTTCGATCCTCTTCGACCCTGAGCTTGCTGAGTTCGTGTTCTTCACTATTGGTGTTTTCATCTTCAGTTTCTTCCTCTTGCCCTGGTAAGCTACTCAAATTTGTTTTGTTTTTGTTGTTTTCGATTTGTTTTTACAATCCATGGCATATTGTTTGTGTTTTGCAAAACACATTTTCGCTTGGTCATGCGCTTTTCCGGAAAAACTTATTAATAGAACCACCAACTCATAAAGCAATCAGAGAAACACCGGTTTGATCCCAAATAACCATGTAACCGAACTAGGAAGTTGTTTGCCTTGGTCGAAGCCTAGCCATACCAAGCACTCAAACTGAAACTTGTGCCATACTTTTAGCTTCCATAAGTCAAACCACCGCTTGATTCAATTAGTCGAGCTATCAAACCGCGCTAGGTCTCAAGCAATGCCGCACTAGAAAGCCTCAACGTTGACCGAGCTAAATCTTAGACCACTTCCTTAGTTAAAACCGACTAAAAAGTTGCCTCAAAGGCTCGACCGAGCTAAATCCCTTTGCTCAAACCGAGCTAAAAACTGAGTACCACGCGTAGCCGAGCTAGGGCTTTATTTATCTTGCCTTTGTTTCTTGTAGCACGGTCCAATGATTAGTGCTTAACACTTTTCTTTTTTCACTTTGCAGACTTTAGGTTGCCCAGGCATCCCTTTGAGCGCTCAACCGAGCTACACAGCACCTTTCTTTGACCGAGCTAACCCCAGTTTAATTTATTTATAACTTAAAACACAAATGGGAAAGTATAGGTTTTTAGTTAATTCACCTGGTGCAATGGCTGAATTCCGAAAGGATTATAACATCCCCGACGATGTTCATCTCACCTTAGCCGAGCTAGATGTCACACCTTGGAGAAACCCTGGTTTTGTTCCCTTTACCCTCCTTTCCATTGTAGAAACCATCCTAAGATTCCCTGTACAGCCTCTCCTCTGTGAATTCCTTAGGCAAACTAGGATATGTCCTACCCAGCTCTCCACAAATTCATACCATATAATAAATGGCATAGCCGAGCTAAACCGCGGGGCTGGTATTAACCTCGGTTTAGCTGAACTTTTCCACCAATATTCCATAGGATCAAAAGAAGATGGCTGGGTCTACTATTTGAGAATATGACGCTGCCGAGAGAAAATAATCAAAGATACCCCGGACAAAGATTTAAACGATGATGATTTCTTCTGGGTATCTGGGAATTTTGAAGATCACCAAGCCCAGATCCCTAGTCGTAGAATAAACTGGAATAAAGTAACCCCCGGTATAATTACTTCGACTTCTTTGTCTGCTTCTCTTTATTTCGGTCTCCAATTCCTAAACCGGTCTAACTTTTGTCTTCATTATGCAAATTCAAATTTCACCTCAAGTCAGCCAGATAGTTACCCCAATTTGGACACTTACACAAGATCGCGATATATCGAAAAAGTTGGGCTGTTATCAACTTTGAACCGACATACGATATAGCAATGATTTAAAAGCGAAGGTAACTGATTTTTGCTAGAAGCCTCTCTGAACTGCACCCAAACTTGCCTCAAATCAACTCGTCCAGACATCATTAACAAGAAATGGCGAAGAGGAATAGAGTAAGGCCTCCTAACCTAAACACACCAAGCCGAGGTACCACAAACCGTCAATCTATCGAGGCCGTGGTAGCTCTTCCAAGCCAACAACTCATTATCTCGGCGAGCAAGCGACCCGGACTACAACCGCCGAAAGCAAAGCCTCGTTGATGAAGAAGAAACCATCCTTCCCTAAACCACTCCACCGAGCTCACCACCCACGCGCTCGGACCGAGCTAGCTCTTCTAAATGGGCTCCAAAAATCACTTTCCAGAATCGAGCTATTCAGAACACTGATTCGGTGGTTTGCTAAGAAAGATCACTTAATGGCATTCAATCTTGCCAAGAGTGTTTGCCTTTCAGCAGATATGGAGCACCACAATCATTTGACCGAGTTAAAGGCCATTCGCTCGGCCACAAAATCCATGGTGCTTGTAAGTAGCTTCTTCTGTTAATCTTTCTAATTTGCACAACTTTTATCTCGGTTTGATTGCAAGTTTTCCCATTCTTTTGCAGGCCATGCAGAAGAACCACATCGCTCATAAGCGTGTGCTGGAACTTCGCAAGACTACAAGGCAAGGCATGGCCGAAGTGACTGAAAAAATTGTCGAGCTAGAACAAGCCAGGAAGCAGATAGCCGAGCTTCAATCCGAGAATGGCCGTCTGACCACATTGGTTAGCTCAGCCGAAACAGACAAGCAAAAGGCTGCAGCCGTGATAAAAGACAAATACCTGCGGGAGCAGGCCAAGCTTGAAGGAAAGAAGAACGCCGAGATTGAGAAGCTGAAGAAGAGTGCGGATGACGCCGAGCTCCGGGATTACAAGGAGGGAGAGGCGACTTACATTAAACAATGTGAAGCTGCCAAGGATCTCTTCTTCAAATGTGGGTGGAGCGCGGCTGTAGTGCAGCTCGGTCACGGTCCAGAGATCGAGGTCTTTAACGCTCCTGCATACTTCATACCGAGCTCCATGGCGGAATATGCTGCTGCCCTTCAACAACAATTTCTTGAGGATTCAGATGATGAAGAAGAAATCAGCGCTCAACGATACCGGTTCTCAATGACCTCGCTAATCATACCTACCAAAGCCAATGGTGGAAGACCTCAACAAGCCGCCATCGAAACTGCAGGTTTTCCAACCGAGACCGTATATCGAATGAAACCGTCTCGAAGTTGACCTTGATGCCGATCTTGATGATCTATTTGCCCGATTTTGTACTTCTTGTTGCTTGATTTTAGTATTTTTCTTTTTTTTTTTTGTTGGACAAAAAAGTTTGTAACCGGAGTGAGTCCCCAACTATTGTAGTTCTGTTTTGCTTTTGAATGAAAAACCTTTCATCTTTCTGTTTGGTCTGTGCCATACCTGCATTCACTTTGTATACAGACTAACATTTTCTTGCCGAAATAATTATCTTGGTCTTAATCTTGCAATATAATTATAGCTGCCAACCATTCTTTAGCCGATATCCTTACTTCGGCTGAAGAGTACCAAGTGTTAGTTTAATCCAGCCAACCATTCTTTAGCTGATATCCTTACTTCGGCTGAAGAGTATTAAGAGTTGGTTTAATCCAGCCAACCATTCTTTAGCCGATATCTTTACTTCGGCTGAAGAGTACTAAGAGTTGGTTTAATCCAGCCAACCTCTAAATTGGTTATTCCTGCCAATTTAGAAAAATGTTTGGTTCTTCTTGCCAAACGTCCTGTAGCCTGGATCCTTATTTTGGGCTTAGGAAGGGTGTTAGTTTGTCCAGCCAACTTCTAGATTGGTTTTTCCAGCCAACCTAGAGTAAAGTGTTTGGTTATTCCGACCAAACGTCCTGCAGCTTGGATCCTTATCCTAGGCTTAGAAGGGGTGTTGGTTTAATCCAGCCAACCTCTAAGTTGGTTTTTCCAGCCAACCTAGAGTAAAGTGTTTGGTTATTCCGACCAAACGTCCTGCAGCCTGGATTCTTATCCTGGGCTTAGGAAGGTTCACAGTTGGTTATTCTGGCCAACTATGTTTTTAATGCCCCTAACTCACTAAAACAACTTTTACAGAATAAAACACTTATCCTGAAAAGAAAACTACTTGTTTTATTGGGGAAAAAAAATTACAAGAATTCTAAAAAAAAGCTAAAAATAAAATAGTTTGAGATTGGCAGTGTTCCATGGCCTGAGAATGGCTTTGCCGTCCTCGTCTTCTAAGTGGTATGTCCATTTGCCTGCTAATCCAATCACTTTGAAAGGTCCTTCCCAATTGGGCCCTAACTTACCATCTCCCGGTACCATGGTGTTTCCCATCACTTTGCGCAGCACCCAATCGCCGATCTTGAATTGCCTTGGATGCACTGTTTTGTTGTATTTTCTAGATAACTCTTGTTGGTATGAGGCAATGTGAACCAGTGCTCTTTCTCTTCTTTCTTCTGCAAGGTCGAGCTCCAATGCTATGGCTTCGCCATTTAAGTCTGGATCAAAATTTTCGCTTCGAATTGTGGAGAGGCCAACTTCTAGTAGGATTACTGCTTCCATACCATAGGCTAAGGAGAATGGAGTTTCTCCTGTTAACCATCGAGGTGTGGTACGGTAGGCCCATAAAACATGAGGGAGCTCTTCTGCCTATCTGCCTTTTGCTTGTTCTAACCTCTTCTTCAATCCATCCAAGATGACCTTGTTTGATGCTTCTGCCTGACCATTTGCTTGGGGATATGCCGGTGTAGAATTGTAGAACTATATCTTGTACTCTTCACAAAAGCCTCTAAAGATTCTGCCGTCGAACTGAATGCCGTTGTCTGATATTAGGGCTTTTGGTATACCAAACCGAGTTATGATATTCTGCCAGACAAACTTCTTCACGTCTTTTTCCTTGATTGATGCCAAGGCTTCTGCTTCCACCCACTTTGTGAAGTAGTCGGTTGCTGCGAGAAAGAACTTCCTGTTGCCTGGTGCTGTTGGAAGTGGTCCTACTATGTCCAGGCCCCACATTGCGAAGGGCTATGGGCTGGTTAAGGGTAGAAGCTCTCTGGCAGGTTGATGTATTTGGTGTGTGAACTTCTGACATTTCTCGCACTTCTTCACATACTTCTTTGAGTCTGCTTGTATGTAAGGCCACCAATATCCTTGCGAGATTGCTCTGTATGCTAGTGATCTTCCCCCTTGATGGCTTTCGCACACGCCTTCGTGTATTTTGAACAAAAATGCTTCAACTTTGCTGGGATGAACACATTTTAGGTAAGGTCCTGAGAACGATTTTTTGTACAATGCCAAAGATAGAAAGAGCCAAAATCATTATGACTTTGCTCTTATTCTATTGGCCGCTTTCTTTTCTTCCGGTAGGGTGCCATCTTTTAAGAACAGTATGATGGGATCTATCCAAGAAGGGCCTAGCTCGGCGCAACACACCTCTTCTGCTTCGGGGTCTTCAATGCTTGGTCTAGGTAGGTAGTCGATCAACAATGGATGAGGGATGGAAGTATCTACCATTGAAGCAAAGCCTGCTAATTCATCTACTCTGCTGTTTTCCTTCCTGCCGATTTGTTCTATCCTGACTACTTCAAATTTCTTGATTTCTGTTCTGGCCAACTCTTGGTACTTAGCCATCCTGTGCCTTTTGCTTCAGAGTCGCTTTGAAATTTGGTTTACCACCACCGTGAGTCATCAGAAACCATTAGTTCAGTGGCCTTCATGTAGAATGCTGATTTGAGGCCCGTAAGAAGCGCTTCATACTCTGCTTCGTTGTTTGATGTTGGGAAACCTAGGTTGACTGCTTGCTCCACTAGTAGGCCATCTGGAGAGATGAGGACTATGCCGAGTCCTGCTCCATGTCGGTTGGATGCTCCATCCACGAAGAGCTTCCACATCTCTCCAATGAATAACTTCCAGCAAGTGGAGGGATCAGATGATGCCTTGGGGTCCGTAATGTTCTCGGTGTTTTCTTCAAGGTCCATGCTTGTTGTTGCCCCTCGCTATCTGATTGTACTAAGTTTTTATTTGTTGGTGAGTCTTGGCTTGGTGTAGTATGGTTTGCTTCTTCCTTGCTTTCTTTATTCTTGTCTGCCTTGGGGCCTAACTGAGTATCCTGTACCAGGGGTTGCGCTATTCCGGCGTCAACTTCCATCCCTGGTTCGATTGTGTCAGTCAAGTCGACTAGGCAGATATGATGACTTCCTGGGGTAAATTCAGCGACGAAGTCTACCAAGGCTTGAGCCTTTATCACGGTCCTAGGTTGAAACTTGATGTCATATTGTCCCAACTCTACTGCCCACTTCAAGATTCGCCCAGAAAAGTTTGCCCTTTCGAAAAGAGCTTTTAACGGGAAAGTTGTGAGGACGACTATGGTGTGGGCGTGAAAGTAGTGCGACAGCTTTCTTGAGGCCATCATCAAGGCTAAGGCCAGTTTTTCCAGTGGCAAGTACCATGTTTCGGCGCTCAGTAATGTCTTGCTGACATAAAAGATAGGCAGATGTTGGATTCCTTCCGCACGGACCAACACTGCGCTAATTGCGTGCTGTGAGACTGCCAAGTACAGGAAGAGTTCTTCTCCAGGTATTGGGGTGACAAGCAGTGGTGGGGAAGACATGTATTCCTTCATGCTTTCCAGAGCGCAGTCGCATTCTTCGTCCCACTCAAATTTGGCCTTTAAAGCATAGAAAAATGGTTGTAGTCTGTCTGACGACTGGCTTATGAACCGACTGAGCGCAGCCGCCATGCCGGTGAGATGCTGCACTTCTTTTACTAAATTTGGCCTCTCCAGGTCCTGAATTGCTTTGATCTGAAAGGGGTTTGCTTCTATACCCCAGTTGGTCACCAAGAAGCCCAAGATTTTTCCAGATCCTACTTCGAATGCACATTTAGACGCATTGAGGCGCAACTTGTGCTTCTTTAGGATCTTAAACATCTCACCTAGGTCCTTAAGATGGTCATTCTCATCCTTACTCTTGACCACCATGTCGTCAATGTAAGCCTCCATTGTTCTGCCTAACAATGGTTCAAACATCTTGATGACCATCCGTTGGAATGTCGCCCCTGCGTTCTTTAGGCCAAAGGGCATGACCTTGTAGCAGTATAGTCCTCTTGGCGTTGTAAAGGGCGTGACCTCCTGGTCTGGTTCATACATGGCAATTTGATGGTAGCCTCTGTATGCATCAAGAAAGCTAAGTCGATTGTGCCCTGCCGTTAGGTCTACCAGTTGATCTATCCGTAGTAGGGGGAAGCTGTCCTTTGGGCATGCTTTGTTAACTGTCTTGTAGTCGACGCAAACACGTCATTTACCATTCTTCTTTGGGACTACGACTGTGTTGGAAATCCATCTGGGGTAGTGCACCTCTCTGATTGCTCCTGCCTCCAGCAGGTTTCCTACTTCTTCCGCCACTATCTCGGCGTGGTGGAGTGCCGATCTGCGGGTGCGCTGAATGATTGGTCTGGCAGTTGGTTGGACGTTTAATTGGTGACAGATGAAGCTTGGGTCAATGCCTAGCATGTCGTACGGTGTCCAGGCGAATACTTCGATGTTGGAGGTCAAGAATTCCATGACATCTATTCTCTCAGTGCTGGACATAGATGAGCCAAGAAAAAAGAACTTATCCGGGTTTTTTTTATCTATTCTACCGCATTGTGTCTTCCATCGCTTCGCTCACGGCTTTACCAACATCTCGCGAACAGCCTCATTGCTCTCGTGTTCTTCCACTAAATGAACATATCCTTGGCGGTAGCATTGCCATCAGAACAAAGCATAGCTTGACATAATTTGGTCTCCAAAGACCTCTTCAATTATTCCGTCGTTGGGAAACCGTGACATTTGGTGGTAGGATGATGCTATCGATCGCATGGCATGCAGCCATGTTCTTTCCAAGATTATGTTGTAAGTGGAAGGGACTTTCAGCACCCAGAATTCCACTTGTTTTGTTACGCTTCCCGCTCTGACTGGGAGGATTATTTTGCCGATTGACCATTCTGGCATTGAGTTGAATCCAATCAGAAGAGATACGGCAGGTGCCAAGTCTTTGTCTTGTAGCTTCAATTGTTTGAATGTTTCGTAATACATTATCCCACATGAACTATCCTGGTCGATCAAAATCCGCTTGACGTCAAAATCCTTGACTCAGAGAGTGACAACCAGGGCATCATTGTGGGGACAATATATCCCTGCCAAGTCTCTATCTGAAAAAGACATGATGTTCGTGGCCTCTATCTTCCCCTTTTTGATGGTAGGTTGTGCACTTAGTACCTCCCTTAAGTGCTCGGCCTTCTTGATTAACCCTCTGAGCTCGCATACACGCTTAGGTTCGAAGATTCCATGTATCGCATTGATTACGCCTTGAGGTGGGGCGTCGATTGGCATCCCGTTTGGGTGGTTGTCGTTCTGGGGAGCTGGCTGTGCCCCTCCTTCAATGTATTTGTCCAGGTGACCGGCTGCCACCAACTCCTCTAGATGTTGTCTCAATGGTGTACAATTTTCAGTGCGATGTCCCTTTTCTTTATGGAAGGTGCACCGTGATCTTTCGTCGTAGTTCTTCTAAGCCTCTCCTAGCTTAGCAGGCCATCTGACGAAAGGTTCATCGCGTATCTCGCTTAGAATCCGGTAGATTGGCTTTTTGAATACTGTGGTAATGGCAGTGCGGACTCTCAACCATCTTTTATCCTGGTCTTCTCCATTGTCCCGCTTGCCTCGTCCGTTTTTGTTCGGACGTTCTACCGCGTTGACCTTAGCCGCGGTTTTTTTATCTGGTACTGCGGTTATGCTAGACTTTGCTTTAGCACGGGCGCCATCCTCTTCCACCCTAATGTGCTGGTGCACTCTTTCCATTAAGGCCTCCATCGTTAGAGGTGGCGTCATAGTGATTGAGTCCCTTAGTCTATTCCCAACTGGAAGGCCCCTTTTGTACTGTGTGATGGTGAGATTGGTAGGACAGTCCCCAATCTGGTTGAAGGTCTCCCAGTAGCGACTATTGTAGGATCTAAGTGTCTCTTTGTCGCCCATGTCAATGGAGAGAAGCTAGTTGATCTCTACTAGTGTTTTGGTGTTTGTTCTGAACCTTGTTACGAACGCCTCCACCAATTGCGCCCATGAGGCTATGCTGCCTTCTGGAAGTTTTTTGAACCAGGTCAAGCCTAGGTCGCAAAGGCTTGATGGGAAGATGATGCACATCAAAGTCTTGTTTCGACGATATACCGCCATAACCTGGCGAAAGTGGCTCAGGTGCATATAGGATCATCTTTCCTCAGACGTGGTGAATTTGGGCCGGAGGAAGCTGAAGGTAGGGCGCTGATTGTCGAACGAACGGCGAGGTCTGCAGCCCCGCTAATGCTTTGTCCGTTGGTTCGTAGGGAGGGCGAGGTAATGGCATTCCAACCCCGATGCTTCCATGAGTCCGAGGAGCCAACCGCTAAATGGTAGATACCCTGCGAGGGTCGCGCGCCTTATTATCCTCTTTCCATCGTGCCCTTTCTTCCAGCACGGTCCGTAAGTCGGATGATCTTGGCAACTCAAATGCACTGGATTATGTCCGTGCGTGCGAGGGCCGATAAGTGCTTTCCTTCAGATATCGACCTCTCGGTTCGCTTCTTCGCACTCGGAGCAACGAGTCCCGAAGTTTTGGATTGAGTATCGCCGCCCCGAGGCTTCTACTGCTTGTAATGGTGTGGTATGCCTACCACGGTCTTCTGAGTAGCGAAGGGGTGTCTTGCTTTTGCGCCCCTCTCCTGTCGTCACTCATTTTCCCTTCATCTGGCGCTTCATAATCTCCATGTCCGCCGTCATCCGTCGTATCAATTCGTCATGCTCCTTTACGCGGTCCTTCAGAACTTGAGGATCAATCCTTCGCTTTGTCTCGAGGTGGGACTTTGTGAACGAGTGACGGGTCATATTCCGCCTCCCTCTAGTATCCCTCTCGGGGTTATGTCGTTGAGGCTCAAAGTCCTCCATGGGGGGGGACAGGAGGCAAACCTTCGCGCCTCCCACCTCCTTCTGGGGTTTGTCCATCGATGGCGGACTGCGGCAAATCTTTGTTATGCGCCATTACTTTTTATTAGCAAGGAAAACTTAATCAAGAGGTTTTGTTCATTCTGTTTGTTCCCATAGACGGCGCCAATTGTACAGAAAAGAAATAAACCTTCTCGTGTAATCCTGTTGATCAAGTCAGTGCTCCTCCGTACTTCGTCGCTTTACTCCCTAAAAACACAAACGTGAGCTAGCCGGCGGGTGTGTGCCGGAAACCTCTCCAATGCCTAAGTCAACAAAAATAGACAAGTAAACAAAAGCTCTGTGTATTCGGAAATCAAAG
The DNA here is from genome assembly GCA_025200525.1 of Camellia lanceoleosa. Lineage (NCBI taxonomy): Eukaryota > Viridiplantae > Streptophyta > Magnoliopsida > Ericales > Theaceae > Camellia > Camellia lanceoleosa. The sequence goes on from CM045761.1 coordinate 88,203,210, forward strand.
TTGTGTTACCTCTCTATAGGTGATGTTGTGAGCTTTTATGGGTTCCGTGTGGCACAATCCTAGTAGGACTCTTACTCCTCCATGCAGAGTCCTCCTAGGAGTCATACTCTTGAAAGATAATGCTTATCCTTTAATACCCTCCTCACTACTTAAACCAAGTGAGATGGTTTTACCATGGTCGGACTCTAATATGACCGAGGTAAGCATGGCTATGCTAAGTCGCAGACTAGACTGAGATAACCTTAGTTCGGCTCTTCCATTCACTGCTCTTACCTCGGTTTTCCTAGTGCTAACCATGGTATGTCTCGACCGGGATAACCAATAACGTGGTCCCGACCAGGATAACTTTGTGTGTGACGACTGAGCTTACCGTAAGCTCTTTGGGACCAGAGTAACTTCAAGCCTCTTTTGGAGCGGAGTAACTTTAAGCCTCTTTTGGGCCAGAGTAACTTTAAGCCTCTTTCACTCAGCCCTTCATATGTGGCCCATAATGGCCCATTATCCAGCTCGGCCTAATTTTCATATAAATTACCCTCTCAGTTAAGATTTTTTTTTTCTAAAGCAAGTATCATTAATATTGTTCCTTTAGCTTCGTACCTTTGACTTTTGTAAAATTAAATCTCAATCACTCAAAAATTTACTCTAAGATCACTCTACGAAAAATCACTCTAAAGGTTCTAAATTTGTGTATGATTATGTTACATAGATTTGGGTACGGATGTCGGGTGTGGATATGTATCTAGATATCAAACTCATCAAATCATAAAATAAAGAGTACGTAGACTTGGCAAAAATAATATCATATTTTTATAGTTTTAATCAAGTATGTGAGATAAAATAGTTCTATATGTAATTTACAGTGTCAAAAAGATATTTATAGCTATTATACAACAATATATGTATAATACTAGTATTATATATAATTATATAAGAAGTATTCATTGAAAAGTATATGACACATATCACATACTTTTGTTCGAGTGTCAAGTGTTTGACACGAGTATTTAAATTATTTTGAAGTGTCTGTGTAACATAGGTGTACAATATGCCCCTAGTTATGATCTTTGAGGTTTTTCATTATGATCTAATACCTCAATAGGTCATAATAAAAAATCTCAAAAATCATAACTTATGACTTGATTATATAAATTGTAGTGTTAGTTATGATTTATTATGATATTAATTATAATATTATTTTAACTATAATCCAAAAAGCCTATGATATTTGGTTATTACTCATATTTTTTTTTTAGTTAAGACTATGGCTGCCCGTGAGGCGATTTTAGCCTGGTGTGCCTTGACCCACAGAGCTGTGGGTTGAAGAAAATGTAACCACGTCTGCCCTAACTGTGGATTGCGGTTTGTACGGATAAATTAATCGATTCTACAAGTGGGTGCAGATCGGTTGCACATGTTGGACTTTTGTTTTCTTTTTCTTTTTTAACTATTTTTTGGAGACAATGCATCAGATTTTGACTTTTGGGTAAAAATAATTGGAACTCGTTGTCTTGATGAAGGCTGAAAAAAACGAAACATGATGTAACGTGCAAGAAATTTAACACAAAAAGATGACGGAACATGAATTTCAAGATAGGCTAGCGGTTGCAGGTGACCGACCCCTGTATTTTTTTTCTTTGGAGAATTACACAGATTGCATGTTATATATACCAAACCAATTGTATTTGGTTGGTGATAATTGGAAATTTGGACCTTGCTGTTTTGATATCAAGATTGTGAGGTAACAAAGATTTAAAGAGAATTTAAATTAACAGCAAATCCAAATCTATGTTATAACATATGAACAAATTGTTGGTATTTTTTCATAATAATACTAAAAAAATATATAAAATAAATTACTAGGTATGAACAACTCATCAATACAATCCAATAACTCTAGGCAAGTAAATGAATTTTAATTCTAAGAGTTACTAGAATAAATTAAAATAAAAACTAAATTGTTTTATCAAAAACAATTTATAAAAAATATGTTTTAAGATTGTTGGTATGTTTCCATAATAATACTAAAAAAATATATAAAATAAAATTAAATAGAAATAACAAAACAATCTTGGTTATTTTATTTTATTTTATTAAAGAATGAAATACAAAATAAACTACAAAACTAAAAATACAAGAATGAACTAGATTATATCATAGAACTCGCATAAACTAAATCACTAATAGAACAAATTAGTAACATGGATAAATAAAGATTAAAACTCGTCGAGGTAAAATTAATTTTGAAAAATTAAAGAACAAATGACAAGAAAGAAAGCAAACTGAAGCGTGTGGTATACATAGTTTCTTTAAAACAGATTTGCTGTCTCGCTAATGGATACTGGAGGAACATCGGCGTTTGTCTCCCAGAATATGATGGTTGAGACCAGCTATTACAGGAGCACCTCTTGGATAGCTTCGGCAAACTGATTAAAGGCAATGCTTTCTCTCTAACAAGAACCAAAGAAGAGACTAGCAAAAAGAAGATGAAAAAATTTCTTTGGTATAAAACAACCATCTCTAACTTCATCACAAAAAGAAATCACAAATTTTCCATCTACAAAAAACCTCTGTTTAATTTTTTTTTTTTTAAGTTTGAGGGAAAATGCCTTTATTGATACTTGTAGAGGAGAGTCTTAGCTATGAAAACTAATATCAATAGGGTCATCAAATTGGTATCAAATGTCATCAACTCTAGCCATTAAGGCTAGAGTTACAAAGGTTAAAATCTTATGGCCACTAATATGGTTATCAACTTTATCATCAAAAGATGAGAGTTACAAAAATCTAAAACTCTCATGTGTTTAATATATACAAATAAATATGTATATAATGATGTTTGAATAATTCAAATAAATGGGCCATAAAATGGATACAAATGTTGGGTCACAACCCAATTCAAACTCAATCTCAAACACATACACAAGCTAAGCCCAACACAGCATAACCCAACCCAACCCAACCCATGCTTAAGACTAGATTCAAGTCCAAGCCCTAGACCAAACCCAGCACATGCACAAGCACAAGCACAAGCCTAGGCCTAGTCCAAACCAAAACTAAGTCCAAATATAAGTCCAACTTTTATTGATGCCTACTTTATGAGACAATTATCATTCACAACATAATGTTTGGGCTCATTATTTTTGTGTTGTAACTTTTTCACTTAAGAAAATACAAAATCACTTAGACCCATTGTAACTGGTGATTGGGTCCCACTTTAATTTCATATTAAAATTGTTGAAAAATCATTATTTTCCAACACAAATGAACCCAAATCAACAAATCCAAATCTAATAAACAAATGAACCCACGAAAACCCCAACAAAACCGAAGAAATCCACTTCCGAACTCATGAGACTCATTATAAGTTTCGTTTAGATAATTTAAATCGTTCATTTTGTATATATTACTTACAAAAGAAAATTAAGTTAATTCGATAATCATAGCATGTTCAATTTATCCAGTTTTGTCAGCCGCCTATTTTTTTTCAAAGAAATGCGATAAGTTGAATAGGTTACAAGTATTAAATTGACCTATTTTGTTTTGTAGATAATATACATGAAGACCCTTACAAAATGAACATTCGAATCATCAAAATAGGACCCGCAATAGGCTGCACAAGCCTAGCTAACATCCTATGCTAACCCTATAGAAAAATACGCATTTGACACTTTTGACAATGAGAATGATTCCGAAAAATGAAACCTCGTCTAATACAATTCCAAAAGTTTATATTTGCTTTTTTAAAACAATCACTACAACAAAAAACACTTTCGGCGACCAAAAATCTGTTTTTCGTCGCTAAAAGTAGTGGAAATGGCGACTAAATTGGATTTCGTCGCCAAAAGTGTGCACTTTCGCCGACTAAACTGTTTTGGTCGCCAAATATAATGCTTTTAGCGACTAAAAGGCAATTTAGTCGCCACATGTAGGGCTTTTAGCGACTAATAGTTGTTTAGTAGCCAAAAATCACGGTTTTTGGCGACTAAAATGATTTAGTAGCCAAAAGTCACAGTTTTGGCGACTAAACTTCAGTTTCGTCGCCGATTATACGTGTTTTGGCGACTAAAAACTCTTTCGTCGCTGAAAGTGTACCTTTTTGGCTACAAAAAAAAAATTAGTAGCTGAAAGCAGGGTTTTTGGCGACAAAACTTCAGTTTAGTCGCCAAAACAGGGTCCTTTTAGGCCTAATTCACGGTTTTTAGCGATGAAATAAGAATTAGTAGCCGAAATTTATAGCATTGGCGACTAAAAATTACTTTTAGTCGCCAAAAGTGGCCCAAATATTTTTGTACTAAATAATTTATTTTTTGACCTAAATTATATTCAATTAAAAAAATTATATTTATAAATATTATTTTGTATTCATAGCAGTAAATTAGTATATAAATAATAGATATTGCATATATATTCATGAGATGATGTGTGGCATGGTGGAGGGTGTGTTGTGCGCAAGGTTTGACCGGTCATGGTTGGTCATCGGGATCGAAACCCGGCGTGCAAGAAGTTCAAAATTTTTTAAATATTCTTTTGGCGACTAAAAGAGTTGGTCGCCAAAAGATTTTTTCCAAATTTTTTTTTTTTTTAAATTCACTATTAGCGACTAAATCTTTTGTCGCCAAATGTATAATTAAAAAATGAAAATTGAGCTTTGGCATTTAAACTTTAGTCGCTAAACACCTGCCTTTGCCGACTAAAATCTTTTTAGTCGCCAAAACCTTCTGCGACCAGATTTTACCGACAAAACCGGCGACCAAAAAAATTGGTCGGGGAAGGTTAAAACGCGACTTTTGGCGACGAAAAATGGACCTTTGGCGACTAAAAAAGTAGTCGCCAAAGGTGTTTTTTTTTGTAGTGAATAGTATAATATTTTTACAGCTTGTTCCATTTAAAGTTTCAAAAGTTTAAGGTCTCGTTTGAAAATAAGGGGTTATTGTTGTGAATTATGGGCACAATAGCCTATTATGAGGTTTTGTGGAAGTTTGTCTTGAATTTATTTTGATAATTTGAATTGTTCATATTGTAGAGTTCGTCTAGAATATTGCCAATGAAAAAAATTAGGCTAATCGAATATCGATAACTCTATCATCAAGTCCTAATTATTTTCTAAAAAATTATTAAAATCATGTTAGTCATTTATGTTTTTTAAACAAATGTGGCCTTGTGATGAGACTATAGATATCAAATTAATCTATTTTTTATTTATTTAACGAATCTTATAATAAGAACGTTTCAAATAATTAAAATTGGCTTGAAACAAATCCCCCAGACTCTCACAATAGTAACCTCATATCCCTTATTTGGAGATTGATTTTTTAAAACCTTTGACTTTTTTATATGGTGAAAAAAAAAAAAAAACTACTTTTTTCATTGTATGAAAAAATGCGGATTCGGGTGAGTTCTGTCACAGCACCATGCTGTGACAGCAAAAGCCCAAAGCCCACTGTTTAGGTGGAAAGTTGGAAACACATGCTGCTATAACTTAGCCCAACATCAATATTTTACTGTGCGAGTGAAACTACGTCGTTTCATATTTAAAAAAAAAAAAAAAGGGCAGCAACATTCTTCATGGTTTTAGGATTAGGGTTCTTTCTAAGAAAAAAGGGCAAGCTCGATGGCCATGGAAAAGGTTTCTCCACCATTGTTACAGTGATTCACCACCTTCCCCTATTGCCAATCCTCACATGATCACAACACCATCTCGTAGTAAAAAGTGCTCTTATTTCAAGTATTGTACGTTATTATATATATATAGATAAAACATGTTTATATATATATATATATTTTTTTTAATCCGAAAACATGTTTATATTGAAATAGTCATGTTTGTAATTGAAAGAAGAAAAAAAAAAACTCTACAATTTATTTATTTATTGAAGGGCGAATTACACTAAGAGTCTCTGTAGTTTAGAGTTTGTGTCACTTTGGTTCATAACTTTTCAATTGTGATATATTTGATCATGAATTTTAAATCTTGTTCTAAACAAAGAAAATTTAAAATGTTTTATTTACAAACAGTCCATTTCAAGGGCAAAGTCGTCATACAATTCCTTTTTATATAATTTTATCTTTTAAAATTATAATTTTTATCTTTTAAAGAAATAATTTTTTTAAATTAAATATTTTTTATATTTATTTTCAATAAATTAGTTTTCATTTTTTCAAAAGTCAAATATGACGATAATTTTGATTTCATTATTAAATCAATCCATAAATCAAAAAATTCAAAACTAAAAACATTTCATATATTAAACAGATCCATTACACATTAAAAGTCTAATAATCATCTATTACATGATAATCATCCAAAAGTATCTGTTAACAAAAAAAAATTATATATTTGTCACATGATAACCATAAAAAAAATATCAACAAAAACAACCACTTGTTACATGATCATTATCCAAACACACACTAAAAATTAATTTAGTAAAAAATTTAAAAAAATAAAAATGTAAAAAAATTATTATTTTTATATAATTTTATCTTTGGTGGGTAGAAATAATTTTTAAAATTCAAAAATAACTTTTTGACATTTATATTTGTCAAACTAATTTATATTTTATCCAATTGATGGCTTTGCCCTTAAAATGGAACATTTTCTGTTTGCAAAGGAAACGATGTCTTCAATTTTCCTTATTTAAAACGAGATTCAAAATTCAAGATCAAATATATCACGATTATAAAGTTATGGATCAAAGTGACACAAGTTCCAAACTATAGGGACCGTTAATGTAATTCTTCCTTTATTGAATTGTTGCCCGCTTTTTTTATTTATTTATTTTTTGTGTGAAATTTTTAGGGTATATTTTTGCTACAAAAAAAGGCTAGAGATTTCAAATAAATTATCAAATATTTTACATAATACTCACATGAGTATTAAACTCACACCACATGAGACTCACATAAGTTACATATCATATGAGTATTGTATAAAATATTTAATAGTTCATCCGGAGTCTCTAACATTGCTCTTTTACTACCAACTTATGAACATATTTTATATTATTTTAAGGGAGCAAGTTGCTTCTTCTTATTGTTTTTTAGAATGTTGGCCTAGAATGTGTAAAGAGCTAAAGTGCCAACTAATTGTGGAACTTGTTTTAATTAATTATGAAAAGAAATAATAACAGAGTAATTCATTCATTATATTGTTACTTTTTTAATTTTTATCTTCTTGTTTTATTATCATATTATTGTTATTAATGGAGGTTAATGGACTTGAGGGGTGTATAGAAGATAATGAGAGGTTGTCAAAAGAGCACACTCTAAGTCTTGGGACTAAGTTTGAATAAAAGGAAGTTGCATTTCAGTTCTACAATGAATATAGAAGAATTATGAGATTTAATATTAGAAGGCATTACCATACGAAAAGTAAGAAAGATAGTATAATGGTTAATAGAAAGTTTGTTTTCTGTAAAGAGAGAGAAAAAGATAAACAAAGCAAAATGGTAAAACAACCTCGACAAGACATAAGAACTAATTGTAAAGCATTCATGTATGTCTCATTAGATTGGGAATTATCAAAATGAGTTGTTTCAAAATTTGACGATACCCATAACCATATTATACATCTTCCTCAGTGTGCTCATATAATGTCGTCTCAAAAAAAGGTGTGTAAAGCTCAAGGTATAAATGTGGAACTAGGTTACACTACTCAAGGCATCATATGATCTCATTAGTGCCCAAGCATGAGGGAGGGAAATTGTAGGATTCACGCGAGAAGACCAAAAAAGCTATGTGTGTGTAAAAAGACAGAAAGACTTGCAATATGGTGAAGCATGTACTTTGTTGAGATATTTTTAGAAGCAAACTGCTGATAATCCATATTTTTACCATTGAATTCAATTGGATGTTGATGATATGATAACCAATATTTTTGGGGCTGACCACAGATGATTACAGATTATAGGAATTTTTGGGATACAATGTCATTCAACACAACATTTCGAACAAACAACTAATGTCGACCATTTTCTCTTTTACCAATTTTAACTATTTTAGAATGATTGTGATTTTTGGTGCCGCATTACTAAATGATGAAACTACATCATCATTTGAGTAGTTATTTGAAACTTTCTTGCATGCAATGTTAGGGGAAAAGCCTTGTACTATTTTTACAGACCAAGATCAGGCAATGGCTAAGGTGATTTCTCATGTCATGACTGATGTTAGTCATGGATTGTGTACTTTTTATTTTATGCAAAATGCCTTGAAGCATTTAGGTTATTTGTTCAAGGGCGGCTCAACATTTGGAAGTGACTTTAAAGCTTGCATTTTTTTATATGAAGATGAAAATAAGTTAGTTGAAGCTTGGAATTATTTGATTATTAAATACAACTTGGAGGAGAATATATGGATGAAGAAAACTTGGGAACTTAGAGAGAAGTGGGCGCATGTGTACATGAAGTGGTCATTTAATGCAAGTATGCGAAGAACCCTACTTAGTGAGAGCTTGAATGCAAATTAAGGAAGCACTTAAAATCTAACCATAATATTGTTCAATTCTTTATCCATTTCGATCATGTTGTTATAGACAAGTGGTATATTGAAAATAAGGTTATTTATCAATCTAGACAAAAGTTACTAAGAATAAAGATCAAGAGTTGCCCTATGTTTGTGAAACTTTGTACCTCTCTTATCTTTGACTTGTTCCATGGCGAGATTGACAAGTCCCTTTCTTGTCAAGTAAAGAAATGCCATGAGTTAGAAAAAAAATAAATAAATAAATATGTGGTTGGTTTTTATGGAGAAGATAGAGAGTATATTATGGTGGGTAATATGGAATTTGATGATTTAGGAAGCAAAACTATTCGAGATCTTCGTTAGACTTGTCAAAAATTTGAGAGTTTTGAAATTTTGTGTGATCATGCGATTAAAGTGCTCCATCAAATGAACGTTATGAAAATCCCTAAGAGATATACACTAGGTCGATAGAGATTAGATGCAAATGATTGTTCATCTAAGGGTAAAAAAGTTATAGTGGATGAGGTTGATCCCAAGTTGGCGATATCAACACTTTATAGGCATCTTTGTCCTAGAATGGTAAAATTATTAGCTCAATCATCTGAATATGATGTCGTATATGAGTTTGTGGACAACTTTATTTTTTATTTGTGTGTAAAAGTGGACAATATGATCATTTCAATAATTGGCTTCAATGCTTCAAGTAGTGGAGGCCCCATTGACATGGAATTAAATGAGATTGATCAAAATTTTGAACGAGCTAAGGGTTTGAAAAAGAAAGACAATTCATAGAAGGTTGGTGGTAGATTAAAGCGTTGGCATGAGAAGATTGAAAACAGAACAAACGTGTTTCATGACCTTGCCTTACTCAGGTATTAATCTTATTTACTAAGCCATTTCTTTTCTTTTCTTTTCATTTCTTTTTTTTTTTTTTTTTAAACTTTGTGCAATGTACTTATAAATAATTTGAAATATTCTTAGAGTATTGATCAATGCAACAACAATGTAGATGTCCATAATCCATTTTCAAACCAACATGTGAGTTTTTCTTTTATTACAGAATATTTGCAATATATGCTAACACATTATATCTACGTATAGGGTTGTGCAAAATACTGTTTAATCTGCTAAAACTGCACGGATCTGCATCAATTCATATCGCTCTATCCGCTAACCGCAGATTAAACTTTAAATTTATAATCCGCCTTCGAAACTGCTCCACTCCACTACAATTAATACATATATATTTTTTAAACTCTAATGAAATATTGAAGTAAAAATGAGTGTGAGAGAGATTTAAGATGTGAAATTTGTTACAAATTAGTAGTTATATATATGAAACATAATATATAAAATTAGTTTGTGTTATATATATAAAAAATATTATTCAAATTAGTGTTATATATTATGCAAATGTTGATAATTAGTTAGAATATTCTTCAATTCCCTAATCCTCATAAAACCGCCCAAATCGCGATTTGCCAATCTGCCATTTAGTTTGTAATTTTACTGTCAAACCATCCGAACCGCACCGCGCATACCCCTATCTACGTATAATCATTTATGATGTTCAAACACCTTACTAACCACAAGTGATGAATTACAAGTATAATCTTTTGGAGAAGGCTCCTCTGCGGTTGAACTTTTCAACTAAACGGGGTTGTCGGGCACCGTGGCCCCATCACAAGATTCATCTCGATGATCTGAACTGTTCATCTTGTAATGTCTTTGAAAAACATCTCATTCATGCAAAAAATTACATTGATTGGAAAACCGCAACTACATAATCAAATAATATTTATCTTAAAAAGAAATAAACAATAAATATAATTTTTAGAGTAGATTCTTAAAATAAATGTGACCAGATCATGTAATAGCGGTTATCTTGCATGGATGATATTCTTCAGAGACATTACAAAATGAATGGTTCAAATTATCAAGATGAGTCTTGTGATGGGCCCATGGTGGCTTGACAACCCTATTCAGTTGAAAAGTTAAATTGCAAATGAGCCTCCTCCTAATCTTTTTGTGCATGACATTAACTATTTATCATCACACTCACAGTCGGCGTTTTTGCCTTCTTAAGCATCATACAGTTTACCAATTTCTCAAGTATTTAATATACTTAAATTTGAAAAAAAAAAAATTGTCAATAAAATTTATTCTAATGCATATTCTTTTTTTCTTTTTCTTTTTTTTCTCTTCCAAGAAATTCCAGTTGATGCAACAGCACACACTCCTATGGAGGCATTGTCATGTTTGGACAATGATAATTTTCTTAATTGCTTTAGTAATTCACAACCGCCCGCACAAAATTGAAAGGGATGACATTTAATTAATATGGAACAATTGCGTTATTATTATTGTAGTTTTTGACTTTTCAGAAAAATTGGGGCTAAACCACTCCTTTTAATGATTTTGTATTTGAATTTTGGATGATTTGATATGTGAATGAATTGGATTTAAAATGATACTGGACATTTGAATTCGTATAATTTGGTTGGTTTATAGTTTTGATTCATCTTTGTTTTTGGTCTAATTTGGTTACTATAATTATATATATATATATATTGTAGTTACATATTGAATTTTGTTTTATATTATGTGGTTGTTACAGGTTGTATAATTGAACTTCCATTTATTTCAAAAAGTGGTGGAGTTAAGAAATTAAGTTAGAGGAGCACTTATGAATTATAATTTCAAAACATTTCTATGTTTCAAGTGTTTATGTTTTAACATTGATTTGCTTTTAATTTTTTATTTTTTATTTTTTTTTATTTTTTTTATTTTTTTTTTTACAGAGGATTGATTTTGAGACAAATAAAATTATTATAAAACTCAATTTTTCATATAATTGTTTTTTTTAAGTTAATCAAACCCATTCAATTTCTTTAATAGATGTGATTTCCATTCAATTTTTTATTGATTCAACTAACCAAAACTTATTCGCAGCAGCTGGAATTGCTTTTTTTTTTTTTTTTTTTTTTTTTCTTTTCAAAACGTGAAACCACGTACTTGCACCTAATAGATTGGGTTGTGTTTAGGATTTGGTCTAAAATTCACAAAAAAATAAATAAATAAAATAGACTAAAATAGTAATAAGATAAAATGTCATATCAAATTTATAATCATTTCATTTTTTCTCTCACAAATATCACATCCAACTACAAAAAATATAACCCTCTTCCCCAAAAAAAATCCAACCATCGTTTGCGAAGTTTGCTATTTTAGTAGGTTATTTTAGTTTTTGATTATTTTAGTAGGCTAAAATATTTGTGTTTAGGAAGAGAGTTGGATTTTATTTTTTTTTTTGCAATTTGATGTGATGTTTGTGAGAGAAAAAATGAAATGTTATAGATTTGATGTGATATTTTATCTTATAGACTATTGTAATCTATTTTATCTTTTTATAGATTTTAGTCCAAAAAAACAAAAAAAGTCTTGGTCAAACAGGCCTAATAAGGCCATCTCCAACGATTAAACAAAACCATCACCAAATTTAAATTTGGTGAAAAAAGTAATTTTTTTGGCTCCAACAGTTTCATCAAACTGATATTAAAATGAGAACCGCCTAAAAATTTCACCAAACTGAGGAGCTGGGAAGATTTCACCAAAACACTATGTGTTTACGTTGGAGTTGGGTCCTACCGAACAACCGGCTGAACGTCCCACCGGTTGTCCCACTACTTCACAATTAATCCCCATTTCTCAGCGGCAACATAGAGCATTCAAACTGCCAAAAAGGAAAAACAATATATAGAGAAGGTGATATCCATCAGCTTAATAATTTCCACTGTTAGAATCATGAGTTGTAGTATAGCGATCCCGGGTTTACCCCTTATTGTGCAGTGATCCGGATATGTGTCCATGGATGTTAATAGTTGGGTATTGTCTTGTTTACATCCTTTTCTACATTGTATTTGAGTTATAGGATGTGTTGGGCAAGTTTTGTTTCAGGTTGGTTGTGTTTGGGAACCAAGGGTTGCTGCCCAGAATTTTTGTCCTTCGCTCGAGCGAGGAGTTGGTCGCTCGAGCGAGCGTAGAGTTTTGTGTCTGGTGGGTCGAGCCAAAGTGGCTTCGCTCGAGCGAGCGATTGCATCTGGTACTGGACCTGAACACCATGATTTTTGGCTCGAGCGAGCTTTTCTTCGCTCGAGCGATCTGGTTCGGTCTTCGCCGGCGAAGCGGTTTGTCGCTTCGAAGCGTCGTCTAGTTGCAGAACTGAAGGGTCGAGTTCCTGCTCGGCGAGCTTTTCTTCGCCGAGCGAGCCTGGGTTGTTGGCTCGGCGAGACCTTCTTGGCTCGAGCTTGGTTTCAGGTTCAGTCGCTCGGCGACCAATCCTTCGCCGAAGCGAGCCTATTTATATCGTCAAAGCCGATCTAAACTTCACTTTTTCAAAACTTTTATATCTTCAAACCCTAAATCTGAGAGCCTCTCTCTCTAGACTTACCTTCTCTCTAAGAAATCATCTCCCTAGAGTGTGAATCTACCCTAAGTGCTTTGTTAAAAAGGTAGAGGGTGACTTGGGCTTCGATCTAATCTGAAAATATTTGGCTTTGGAGCAAGTTGGGTGTTGGGTCTTCATCTCCTTTTGGGCTCAAACCTTGAGGTAGGGATATCCTACTCCTCTTTATGGATTTTGTCTTTGAATTTTAGCATTTTAATGTGTTGGAAGTTGTTGAGTAATTTTGAGAAACTTTGGGCCTTTGTGTAATTTTACAAAAATGGAGTTTTTATTTATAATGAACCTAGAGGCATGTTTAGTGTAGAAATATGGGATTAATGTTAAAACATTGATGAAAATGGAACCTTAAGGGTTGTGAGGTCAACTATGGAAAAATGTCCTAATTACATTGATTAATTAATTGATATGATTAATTATAAGGAATGAGGAATTGAAGTGGAAATGTTAATTTTAAATATCCATTTTGTGCATTTATTTCCTGTTTAGAAATATCTGCTTTGGGCTATCGGTGGAGGATAGTCTTGATTGTTGTAGACAATGCATGATGATTAGGCAAACTAAAACCAATCATTGAAATGTGTCATTGAGAATGACAGTTGAAGAATACATTAACTGTATGTATTGATTCGTGATGTGTATAATTATTGTTTATATGCATTGTGTTGTGTTGGAGAAGATAGGGGATATACTCCACGGTTTAGGGGAAGATAGGGGATGTACCTCTAAACTGGATGTTGTTTGGGAGAAGATAGGGGATGGACTCCGTAGATAGAGCTCATATGCTTGTCTTGGGAATGTGATTTAGCTAATTTGCATATCTGTGGAAGTAATGAAATTGTAAGTGGTTAATATGAGTTATTGTCTCATATGAGTTGTATGGCCAGGTTCTGAGCCATGAATTATGAATAGAGATTAAATTGAACATAGGCTTGAAAGTCTTGGAACTGTAATGTGTTATGAAGGAGTGTAAAAGGGTTGACCATCTATCAACTGTTAATCTTTTAGTCATTATTCATAACTGGTTTAGTATATTTCTATTGGGCTGTGGCTCACCCTATATGGGAACATCATTTTCAGGTACAGGTAGCACACCACCTCCAAGGACATAGCTTGGGAGGCTTGAGGTTGACAGACTTTTTGGTCGTCTATTTCCTTTTGATGTATTACATGTAAATTCAAGCCAAGGGCTTAAGGTGTAATTGAGCTAATGCTCTCTTTTTGTAACCAAGTGTTAACTTGGAAAGCTATAAGCCCTTAGGGCATTTGCTTTTGTTGTTAACATGTAATACTTTTTGTAATGAAACTGTGATAAATAGAAGAATATGGGACTTTATATATATCAATGCATGTCTATATTGTTGGGTTTTATGTTGTTATTTTGAGGGCGTTACATGTAGACACAATACAATAAAGCTATTTGGCCATTAACTCACAAGAGTAGATACTTACTTCTCAGCTTTTGCTTGTCCATGTTTTTTGGTTTTTTTTTTTTTTTTTTTTTTGATTGACACTACAAAATGCACTACAAATGGTGTACTAGAGAGGATCTTCACTTAGTGATGAATCGATCGATTGTGCAGAGTGTGATCGATCTTCTTCTAATTATATCTAAAAAGGTTTCGGGGAATAAGTTGAGTGATGAATCGATCGATTGAATATTTGCCTGGTGGATGAGATGGGCCTTCATGGCCAGTGTGAAAAGCTTGACTCATTGCTTACTTGCTTGCTTTCTCCCTAGTTCAACCCTCCTTCTCCTCCTCCTCTGTCTGATGCTCTGGTTTAGAGTACCTGGGAAACGAAATGGAAACTAAAATGAAAGGGAAAAAAAAATTCAATCCATTAACCGGTTGATCGACCGGTCATCCCACCGGATGTCCCTAGTCTTTTGATGCAAGCTACAGTGCAACCGTTGGAGCATCTCATATCAGATTGAGAAAATTGCCTTTTTTTTTTCCTTTAGATTTGATAAAAAAAAAAAAAGGTTCACCGTTGGAGATGCTCTAAATATTGTTGCTTGGCAACCTAGCACATATTTCCATTGACTCTTCATTTATTTTATTTTATTTTTTATTTTTTGTGCAAATCAACTACCCAAACGAAAAGTCTAGGAGCACAGAGGATAGAACACAGATTGGAGCACAAAAACTGTGCATTCGGTCATTCGCGCTAGATGACCGGTCAGACAATTGCCCAAACAACCGGCCAGAGCTTGTCGACCGCAGCTATCATGGTGTCAAGCTTGTTGATCGCGGCTATCATGGTGCCTTTTGATCGTCTGGGTGGACGACCGGTGAACAGTTTCTGTGTTGGGTTTATGTGTTTCATCCTCTATGTGCGTAGCATTGCTAGGTTTAAAATAAATAGACTGCTGAAATTTGCCTATGATGAGTCTACAAAGTCCAAACTAAACGGTTCAATATATATATTTTGGTAAGAAAAATGATTGAGGCCTTGAAATTTCGAGGCTTGAATGCCTCAAGCCTCGAAATTGTTTTTTTTTTTTCCCCTTTGAAGGGGGGGCTGTGTTGGTTTGATTTTTATTTTTTATTTTTTTTTCTTTTTCTTTTTTTTTTTTTTTTGCAAAGGTGGTTATGTGTAGGAATGCGCTAAAAAACTAGACATCTCGCACCAATTCAGCCTATGTAGTTTGACAAGGTGAGTGAGTTGGGTTGGACTGATTGGGTGATAAAATTGACTGATCAGTTGCTGTTGGTTAAAATTTGTTAATTTTATACAGTTTTATACGAGTTCATACTATATTTTTATTTTAAATAAAGAAGACTCCAAGGAAATTGAAATAAAAATATAGTATGAACTCGTACAAAACCACATAAAATTAACAAATTTTAACCAACAGTCTAATTGATCAGTCAATTTTATCACTCAACCAGTCTAACCCAACTCACTTACCTTATCAAATCATACAAACTGAGTTGGTGTAAGATGTCTAATTTTTTAAGACACCCTTACATATAACTATCCTTTCCAAAAAAAAACATGATTCGAGGCATTCAAGCCTCGAAATTTCAGGCCTCTAGCATGCACGACTGTTTTGGTAAACTGGAGGCCAAAGGCCAAAACAAAAAACTAAGACGTTGTCTTCAGATGGGAGCTCCAATCAGCTGAATCCCAAATTAATAGAAGTCGAACCGAAGGAGGAGGATTTTGAATAATTTACAGCTCCATTGATGCTTGCAAGACTTCTACCGTCATTCTATCTACACATCCATTAGCCTCTTTCTGCACGTGCTGCAAGGAACAATTCCAACATTTTGCCATGAGATTTCAAATTTTCAACACTACATTATGCTCCGTATTCATCCGATTAGGGTGTTTAATCAGATCAAGATCAACTTGTGTGATGGTACTGTTAGTTCTGATGGTTCTGTTAGTTCCTGTGGATGGATCGGACTTGTCCAAGACTCCTCAAGTCCATGTAGAAATGGTCTAGCCCACTGAGTCACCTGCAAACAAGTTCAACGGGGAACCGGGTAGTCCCCCAGTGAACCCTCCAACGAGCAAGTTAGAAAGAGGAGCAGAATGTAGAGAGCCAGATTGGAGATAGAAAAGCTTAACCTTCTTCTTGTCTTCAACGTTTGCTTATATCCTTTGGTAATCATTTCGCTGTCTCTTCCGACCTGCCCTCCTCGCCGAAAGCCTATGCTGCAGCTTACCTTGTTCAGGGTAAGGGGGTCCTGTTCCGACGGGGAGATGTTGTAAATAAATCTGATGATGGGTCATTAATAGTGATGCGATGGCAATAACTTTGCGAGATCTTTGTCCGTGATGTGCTTGTCTGTCCTTCACATCATGTGTCTGAATGCCATTGGCTCTTTATGCCATTGGCTCTTTATGCCATGTTGGATTCCAGCTGTTCTGAACTTCATCGGCTGGGTTATGTATTAGGCTCCAATTGATGGGCTTGGGTTGTTTATAGTGGTTCATGACCTTTGTGGGCCTGTCCATGTCATTGTGCATCCATAGTTAAACAGTTCAATCTTCTTTTTCAACTAAAGAAAATTTAAACCTTTTGTAAAATTACAATAGCGATTCATTGTTGTTGATTCAAAGTTTGTATAATGAAAAAATATATATATACAAGTGTAATTGATTTTTTTTTTTTTTTTATGTGTAGCGATAAAAATAATTGGGATGAATAATACATTAAGAAAAATTCTTTGAATTTCGAATTTTCAAAAATATTTTTTGAATTTTTAATCTGTATTTTTTTTTTTTTTGCTATTTGGTAAATTTTGTAGAGATTTTTTCACAAATTTTATACTTTCAATTGTAATTTTATATTTTCCTTACAAATTTTTTATTTTTAAGTACATTAAGGTTAGGTGTATAAAAAAATTAACTAAAATACGAAAGACAATGGGGGTATTTGGTGCAGCTATTAAAACAGATTACAGATTATAGATTATAACTTAATATATTATTATAGATTATAGCTTTAATTAGAAGTTGTTAATCTATTTGATGCAGCTGTTGGATTATAGATTTAAGTTGTTAAGTAGTGTTTGGTAAATAAGTTGTGAAATAATTTTTTGATGTATAAATGTCCTTTTTACCATGGCTAATTAAAATTTGTTAGTTGTAAATTGAATTAATTTTTATTTTTTTGTTATTCACTACTAGTACATTTCTCATTAAAAAAAAAAAAAAATTAATCTATAGTCCATTTGGGTATTTTTCTATTTTCACAACAAAAAATAAATAAAAATAATCTAAGGATATAATCGTAAATTACAATTTCTCAAAATCAACTTTTTTGAGTTAAAATAAATTACTAGAATCAGAAATTATTTAAAATAAGTTTAATCAAATAGTTCAAAATAATTTTTTCAAAACTAGAATCTATAAGTTGACCAAAAAAATAATAATAAAATAAAATAAAATAAACCCCCCCATAAAACATGAAAAATATTTGAAACCAAGTCGATATACAACTCAAAACAGAGTACCAAACTGAATGAAAATGAATAAATTCATTTTAATGGAAATACGACATTAGGTCCAAGAATTTATTTTTTCAGAAATAAAAATATGATTAATGAAATTATTTAGTAAGAATGACAAATTATTATTTTCAATGATTTTTTTTTTTTTTATCTCATTGCCGCTAGATTATTACTGGCTGGTCGGCATTTAGTGTTTGAAAAAATGGCTAAAAAAGTCACTACTGGTGGTAATGATATGAATAAATAGATGACACATAGATAGATAAGAAATAACATATAAATAAATAGATAATTCGTGGATATATAAATAATGTAAATAGACAAGTGGGCAGCAAAAAAGCTTTGTTTGGTATGAAATATTTTAGTTAAATTAGTTAATAAAGACAAAACATCTTAATTTAGTTAATAAAATAAAATATCACATTCAAATTATAATCATTTCACTTTTTTTCTCATAAATATTAAATCAACTAAAAAAAAGGCAAAATTTGTTTCAAACATAACTTTTTTAATCAAACTAAAATAATTGAAAAATTATACTAAATTAACTCATCCAAACGAGGGCTAAGTAGACAAGTAAATAGAGATAATATAATCTTTTAAATTCCTTTATCCATTTAACTTAAGAAGTAGAACTTGGCGGCATGGAGCAATTGTGTCAAAACTAATTTTATCCATTTAACTTAAGAAATAGAACTTGGAGGCATGGAGCAATTGTGTCAACACTAAAGGCTGTGTTTGATAGAGCTTTGGAATCGTAGTTTCATCCTTTACTTAAAATGTCGTGTTTGGTTAGTGTTTTTAAAAATTGATTTTATACTTACTTTTCAAAACTCGTCTACCCAATTATCTTCTGGACGTCTAGCTGGTTGTTCGGCCGGTTAATTGGAACAGTATTCGATTTTTTATTCTATATTTTTTTTGTACCTGTTATTTTTATATTTTAAATAAAAAATATTTTTAGAATTTTTTAAAAAAAATTTATGAGCTTTGAATAGAATTTTGAATTATGTGTTTGGTTATGAATTATAAGTTTTTGAATTAAATATCATATGCCACATCATTTATTTCAAACTCAATTCAAAAACTCTTTTCAAAGCTTATAACTAAACAAATTTTTCACACTCAAATCATTATTTCAAAACTCACAAATTCAAAATACAACTCTATTTTTAAATTATAATTTTAAAATTCTACCAAACGCTACCTAAAGTCCTTTGTTTGGTTTAGTTTTAAAATTTATTTTGAAAGATAAATTTTTGAAATTTTAAAACTTGTTTAGTTATGAGTTTTGAAATTAATTTTTAAATTGTATATTTTGAAAGTAATTTTTAAAAATTTACAAATTAAAAACTTGTTTGGTTATGAGTTTTCAAAATTAGTTTTTAATTAGATTTTTTTTGGATATTGTAATCAAATTTTTTTACAAGATTATAGTCAATTTTGTTTAGGAAAATATTTGAGACGCTTATAAATCTTTCACAATTCAATATGTGATTTGACAACGGTTAGTTTTTAATTAGTTATATATGGGATCCACTACCCCTTGCCACATTATTGTGAATACATTTATGCATGTAAAATGTGAGTCTCTAGCATTGTTGTTTTGTTTACTCATTTTACATATATAGTCAAATTTTTTTATAATATTATAATCAATTTTATTTTTATTTTTATTTTTTATCTTTAGATATTTTTATTTTTATTTTGTTCACTTCTTTTACATATGTAACCTAAATATACTTTGTAAATAAATATAATATAATTGACAAGGTAAAATTTTATATGTATATATTAGTTCGTAAGAATATTTTTAAAATTTTAAAATATTTTTTTAATTTATATCCACTCAATCTATATATATTTCAAATGTTTCATATTTATTACATTTGTTTTTCGTTATTTTATTTGCTATTTAGGAATATTTTTTGAATCACTTATAATCATAACAAATTATCGACCAAATAAGTTTTTGAGTTGAAGATGTTCAAATTACGATTTGAATGGTCTCTAATCATGATAGAAGTCGAACTAATCAACGTGACGTCACTATAAGGAAAGTACGAAACGACACCGTATCAGGACACAACTGTCTTCAACTTTCCTCATTTAGATTCGGATCGTAGCATACTAGATAACGGAGGTAGATAGAGACAGAGTACGAAAGAGAGGGAGAGAGAGAGAGAGAGAGAGAGAGAGAGAGAGAGGTGTAAATCTGAAGGGAAATCCGAGGAAAGAAAACAACAAACAGCGCACAACGGTCGAGCCACCTCGTTGTCATCGTTGCCATCATCGTCTTCCTGCTCGTCCTATTTGTTTGTTTCTCGGGAAAAAATCTTAGAACCGACCCATCTCTCTCTTTTTCGGTATAGATATAACTACGTACACTCGCTTGTATATTACAGAGAAGCCGATGAATAAAGCTAGAAAGAAAAGGGGAAAGAAGGGTCGAATCTGAGCGGCTGCCAAATGCTTTTTCTTTCTCTTTCTCTTCCTTTCTGAGAAAAGAAAAGAAAAGAAAAACATGGCGGACGATCTTTGTCTCCTCATCAAGGTGCGTTGGGATTACTTTGATCTTCATAAACACGCATTGCGTGTAGTATATGAGTTTGCTATTTGGATAAATAAGGATTCTTTTGTTTATTCTTTTAATTATTTTTTTTCTGTTAACATGTCACATGTTTGTGTGTCTTGTTCGATCTGGGTTTAGAATAATCAAACAATTTTGCCTATTTTAGGGCTTTGTTTTTGTCAATATAGTGAAATAGAAGCAAACCCAGATTCTATTTTTTATTATTATTCAATTTTCCATGGAATATTCCCTTGGTCTTTTTCTTATCTTTTTTTTTAAAAAAAAAATTAGATAAAATTATTGTAATTATCCTTGTTTTATAGTTTTTGTAGTTCAGTGACTTGGGATTATCAATTCCAGGCTTTTGTATAGATAATTTTGAAAATATCTATACCATTTATTTGTGGTATTAGCTCCTTACTCTTGTTAACATCAGAGAGTGACATTTGATCAACATACAAGCTTTTATTTTTAAGGCTTCTGATTGGATATATGGTGAATACACATATCATTTATTTGTGTTAGATTAGACCATCTTCAACCCTTTACCAATTATTTCATCTAATTTGATTACAAATTTGAGTATTATGAACTACTCCAATCCTTTTATCAAATTTTCATCAAAATCTTTTAAAAATTTCCCTCTTCTCCCCAAATTTTCGTTTTATTATCAAATTTGATGGGTCATCTCCAATGATTATCTTTTTAATTTTTCATCAAATTCAAATTTGATGAAGGATTTGATGAGTTCTCAATTTGATGAAAACAATACTCTTCCTCGATTTGATGAACATCTGATGAAAGGATTGAAGATGGTTTTTGAGCACTTTTTCATCTAATTTTTAAATTTGATGAAAGAAAAAATGAAGGATATCTCCAATCCTTCATCAATTTTTTCATCAAATTCAAATTTGATGAAAAATGGCTAAAAGTGTGTGCTCCAACCATTTCATCAAACTTGTATAAAATCAAGGGAGATGGAATTTTTTCACTAAGACCATCTCCAACGGTGAACCAAATTTTTTACCAAATTTGAGTAAAAAAAAGCTAATTTTCTCAATCTGATATTTCTTCTTACAACCGTGCATCAGAAGGGGAGGGTCAACCGGCAAGGCAAAAAAAAAATTTTTTTTTTCCTGTTTGAACCTTTTTGACCGGTTTGAACCTACCTATTTGAAAGGGAACCGGTCAACCGGCTGGTTGACCGGTTGGTCTCCTGCAACGGTCACGCACAGTAAAGTAGTGAAATCTGTACCATGTTCTCACTTTGATGAATTTTTTGGTGAATTCTCATTTTGATACCAATTTGTTGAAGCTATTGGAGCTCCAAAAAGTGACTTTTTCACCAAAATTTAAATCTAATGCCAGGTTTGGTTCACCGTTGGAGATGCTCTAAATCAAGGATGAACCAAACCCTTCACCAAATTCCCAACATTCATATTTTTACTCAAATTTGATGAAATTTTAAAAAGAGTATGGATTGAAAATGGTTTTCTTTCATCGAAAATCGTTAAAACAAGGTTTTAGGATAAGTTTGGAATTTTCAAAAAGATTTGATGGAAAAAAAAAGGAGGATTCCAGTGTTGCATATCAGATCAAGCTTTTAACCAAATTTTCGCTCAAATGTGATGAAAAAGGCAGTAAGGATTGGAGATGCTCTTAGGAGCTGTCTTGAACACCAGCCTTTAGGTTGCGTTTAGATTTATGGATTTAAAATAAAGTGATTATTATGAATTGGGCACCAATTATTTACGTACAATATGATAGTTTAGATATAGAATTTAGGATTGAATTTGAGAGCTTTACCACGATGAATTATGATAGATTTGAAATAACCATGTAAAACTAGTTCATTGAAATCATTTACACTAAGGATTATAGTTGTACAAAGATCATAATAAAATATTTTCTCTTCGTACTCCACTCTTTCTTTCCCTTTAGTTTTTCAATCTATCTGTAATAGCTAATCTCCTATATTTTTATAAAGTTTAACCTCAAATTCATTCATTTGAATTCCATCTATCCAAAAAAAGCCTTAGGTTGCGTTTGGATTTATGGATTTGAAGTGAAATGATTTGGACGCTAATCATTCAAGTAGGATAGCTCAAATTTAGATATGTTAGTTTAGATATGGATTTAAAGATTGAATTTGAGAGCTTTACCCCAATGAATTATGATGGATTTGAAATAAAAATGTAAAAGTAGTTATTTGAAACCTTTCATCTTAAGGATTATAGTTATACAAAGATGATCTCATAATAAAATGCTTCTATTCTTACTCTATTCTATGTTCCCTTTCTGTTTCTCATACTAGCTAACTCTCCTATATTTTTACAAAGTTTAACTTGAAATCACTTGGTTTGAAATTCATCTGTCCAAACAAAGCCTTAATAGGATTGGATTTATGTGTCAGGCTTATGTTGAGAGGACTCCACGAACACCCACATGATACGTACTTTTCTTGTGTGGTGATATATAGCTAATTCTCAAATATTTATGAATTTTAACTTTGAATCCCTTCATTTGAAATCTATCAATCCAAACAAAATATTAATCTTAATAGGATTGGATTTATGTGTCAGGCTTATGTTAAGAAGACTCCACAAATACCCACATCCTTTCTTTTTTTTTTCTTTTTCTTTTTTGTATGATGATATACCTGTTAATTTCTTCATTTGAATTCAATCTATCCAAGTGGAGCCTTAATGTTAATACGATTGGATTTATTTGTAAGGCTTACATTGAGATGACTTCACAAATACCCACAATTTTTTTCTTTTCTTTTCTTTTTTTGGTGATTTATCAGTTAATTTCTTTAAATTCCAGGATACCCTGATTATAAAGGCTCCAAAGAAATCTCCATTGGTGTTGAGAATGTTTGTCTTGGCATTTGCAATGGTCTGCGGTATTTATATCTGCTCAATCTGTTTAAAGCAAATCAGTACTCGCAGCAATGTTGGATTCCTAAATGTCCAAGTGATTAATAGGCCGTGTGAGCCACCTAATATAGAACCATCAGAAAAACTTTACGCTCACTTCCCGAAGCCCAATACTTTTAGCAGGTACAATATTAATCATTTTTTGTTCCGGGACTAAGTTCCGCATAGATATACTAATATGTGGTGATGTGGATAATTAGGGATGAGTGTGCATGCAACCCCGTGAGATATTTTGCCATACTGTCGACACAGAGATCTGGGAGTGGATGGTTTGAGACGTTATTAAACAGTCATATGAACATAAGCTCCAATGGAGAAATTTTCTCAGTAAAAGTCCGGCGGAGTAATATCTCAACAATCGTGGAAACTTTGGATAAAATATATAATCTTGACTGGCTGACTAGTGCTTCCAAGAATGAGTGCACTGGTGCAGTTGGCTTGAAGTGGATGCTTAATCAGGTGAGTGATGTCTTGAAAATATTTGTTTTTTTTTTTTTCCTGTCTTAGAAATTAGTTGTGCATCAATTTCTTCATAGAGATGACATGCCCACGAATTTAGTAGTTACTGCAATTTTGTCTTCTATGGTTGACGTGTATGTCACTGTAGTCCCTTCTCTTTCTAGGGGTGTTAAGCAATTATTGTACAGACTAACTTTGACCGTAATGATTGTTTGATTTTATAATTTTGTCAATTATTCCATGTTACCCTAACAATACAGCTGTGCTAGGAGCACAAAAAGATTTCACACCAATCGCCTATTTTCAAAAAATGCAAGACACAACACGTGGGTGATATCCATGAAATATATAATTTTATATATTTATTATATGTGATATATATGAATATATCATTCAAAGATAATAAAAAAATACAATATGACACTAATTCCCATAAATTTGTATGATTTTTGTTTTTTGATTGTATCTTAAGTTGTTATAATTAGTTTCACCTACATCTAATCGATAAACACATGTGTTTAAGCAATAGACACGTGTCTTCCAAGTGTTAAAAAGATTGTCTAGGTCTTTAAAGGAAATTAAATAATAGGATACATTTTGAAGAGTGTCGGACACATGTTGGGGAAGTGTCAAAAGAGTGTCGGTGTCTGACGGACACGACACAGATATGTCAACTTCTTAGAAGTGTCCGTGCTTCTTAGATGACAATACACCTGTGAGACAAAGGTTTTCACACATGTGGGTCCCATTCATTTGCCTCACATTTGAGTCCCATCTTGTAAAAATCCTCCGTGCACTTATGGTTTCTCCTGACAATAAAATCCTAGAATAATTGTTACAATTATTGTTTCAAACTAGGCTTGGATTGGAAGATTGAGTAGTCTCGACCTTGAATCAAGGATTTTCAGGTCTGGTTGCTGGGCAACCTGCTGTGATCTTATGACTATTAACATAATGTTTAGTATAACTAGCAGGTACTCTCATACTCCATACACTATACTCTAAGGTCATGTTTGTTTGGACGGACTGGATTAGATGAGATTGGCATTCCTAGGTTCTTAGTCTTGGGATTATCAATCCCTTTGGATTATGTATCCTGTTCCATAATTGGATTGGCTCAAGATTATGAACATGGATTAATAAAATTCTATCAATTTTGCAATTTAACTAATCAGTCCAAATCTCTTCTTAGTCCTCCATTTTGTATCTCACATCCTCTCTTGGGATTATATAGTCCCCCATATGGGGCACACCATGTTCGGATGGACTATTAGTCCGAACCTTAATTTTCTTAGCCAAACATCGGATTATATATTTTGTTGGATTATTAGTCCAATCTCAAAACTATGTTTGCCAAAAACAACATGGCTAAAAGGACTTTTATATATACGTATATTTTAATTAGAATTCATATGTATTTGATTTTTTTCTTAACCATTTTTGGTTGTCATTTATGTGATCCGGTCAGATGATTGAATCATTAGACCCTTGACCTGGGGTTTGTACAAATGTTGGGTAATGTTTGGTCCTAAGGAGCACAGACACTTCTAAAAATGTGGCGTGTTCGTGTCGGATGCTTCCCAACATGTGTTTGACACTCATCCAAACGTGTCTTATATTTAAAAAAAATTAAAAATTAAAAAAAATAGACTCAAACACTTGGAGGACATAGGTGTTCATTGATTAGACACACTTGAAACTAATTATAAGTTTGACGAAAATAACTTAGAATATAATGGTAACAAAAAACCAATGTCAATTTATAGAAATTAGTATTATATTGCATTTATTTATTGTTTTTGAATGATATATTCATATATATGATATATAATAAATATATAAAATTTTATATTCTGTGTGTGTCTCTCACGTGTCATGTCTTGTATATTTTGAAAATTACCGTATCGGAGTGTCTGTGTCTATACTTCTTATGTTTGGTCCTCAAAGCGTAGATCATAGGGCTGAAAGATTGCCATATGGTAATTTAGAGAAAGCATATGATAGGGTCCCAAGTGACTGTTAATTTTATAGATTTATGGCATTATTGATCACTGATGAGAGACCATATGAAGGAATGATGAGATAGGGTGAATTTTCAGCCACTACAGGTGTAAATTAACATTTTGATTTTTTTTTTTTTTAAATTATCATTATTGCCTTCTAGGAAGTTCTTACTGTGTAATTCACATGTCTCTCCACATCTCTCATGCAAATGTTCCTGAGCTAGTTACAACTCGAATGCATAGTCTAGCATCATAGTAGTAATTTTTTAAAATTATTTTTAAGGATTGGCATTGAATTTATATACCGTTTCAAAGCATAAGATGTAGGAGGTTTTCTAGTGCAATTTATCCGCACAAGTATAGTTTTAGTTCAAGAACTATAACAATAGTGAAAAATGAGTTATAGCTGTTTGAGAAATACTTTTAAGTCTATAGGTATAATTGGATGTTTGCTTATGAGAAACACATAAATATGTTCTCATGCACTATTCATATACTTGAAGAGTGGGTTTTGAAAATAATGGATGATGACAATTCTTATGTATGAAAAAAATAAAAAGAAGAAGAAGAAGAAGAAGAAGAAGAAGAAGAAGAAGAAGAAAGATGGGTTGCACCACCCTATGCTTGCCGATTGTAGAGTTTAAGGTGGTGTGACAATTATTTTTTGGTTTTTTTGACAACTTGGTATCCAGCCCACTAGACCAACTATTGTGGGAGACCTATTTCATCGTCTACTAGTGGGAGGTCCAATTAAAGCCGAGGTAAAGTCCCGTGTGGATTGGCCCCAATAATTTATTTGTACCTAAGAGGTTTCCAACCTGAGACCTGAGGGGAGCACACCCCCCGGCACCAAGACAACCCCTTGGGGTTGTTTAAGGTGGTGTCATGGTGTGACATATGAGTTTTTTTTTTTTTAAATATTCTATAAAAAAAAACAATTTAGAGATTTGACCAATTTTTCAAACTATTTGGGAAACTAACTTGCTTTTTGAAATCGCATTTTGAAAATGCAATTTTAAATTGAAAATTGCATTTTCAACATGCGATTTCAACTTGAAATTGTATGTTGAAAATGCAATATATCTCAATGAAGTCCATGAGTTTTTTTTTTTAAATATTCTTTAAAAAAAAACAATTTAGAGATTTGACCAATTTTTCAAACTATTTGGGAAACTAACTTGCTTTTTGAAATTGCATTTTGAAAATGCAATTTTAAATTGAAAATTGCATTTTCAACATGCGATTTCATTGAAAATGCAATATATCTTAATGAAGTCCATGTCATCATAAACTTGCATTTTCAATCTGCCAATTTCAAGTTGAAATTGCATGTTGAAAATGCAATTTCCATTTAAAATTGCATTTTCAAAAAGTAGATTAGTTTCCCAAATAGTTTAAAAAGTAGGTTAATTCTCTAAATTGTTTTTTTTTTTTTTTTTGAATATTAAAAAAAAACTTGTGACATATCCATTGAATGCTAATTAATTCTGAATACATCTTCTTTTGACAGGGGAGCTTTCAAATTGATAACATATAATTTCTTGGTTAGAAAAGAGCTATAGAGGGAAAAAGGAAGGAAAATAATGGAGAATGAAACCTCCTCTAGATGAACAAACAAAATAAAAACATAAAAAAACTCTTTTTATGTTTTTAGACTAAGTGTCAATGTACTAAATGAAATACATCACACGCCTTTTCAATGTGAAGTTAGCCTCGAAATTTGCCAATCTAGGTTCAAAGGGAAATACACACAATTTATTTTGTCAGCGAAGTCAATGTTTCTTTGATTATGTTGGACTCATTCCACTAAAAATATATTTCCTAAACTTTTTTACACAATTTTATCTGTTAAAATAAATAAATTGATACTAAATTTTCTGTAATTTTAAGATCGACAATTTTAGAACTTCTGTTTGATCAATTGGATTCTTACTTACCCATGTTGGAAATAAAGTGAGCATACTCCTAATTTCACTTCATAATATTAATTTTCCTCTTCGTGGAGTAACCGCTGCAGTTTAGCTCATTTTTATTTTTAATGCAGGGTTTAATGCAGAATCATGAAGAAATTGTAGGATATTTCAATACCAAGGGTGTTTCAGCTATTTTTCTCTTCAGAAGAAATCTTCTACGCAGGATGATTTCAATACTTGCAAACTCTTACGATCAAAATGCAAAGCCGCTGAATGGAACACATAAATCGCACGTGCATTCACCCCATGAGGTCTCTCTCTCTCTCTCTCTCTCTCTCTCTCTCTCTCTCTTGCGCGCGCGCCCTGCCAAATATTGTGCAACAATGCTAGGGTACATATATCATACACAGAACCGGACACAAAAAAGACACCAACATTTTACAAAGATTTATTGGTGGAGACCACTTCTTAAAAATTCTATCCATCCATTTATTATCTGTATTTGGTTTCTGTGTTTCTAAACTTATTGAATATCCTGAACATGTGATTCTCTCTCTCTCTCTCTCTCTCTCTCTCCCCATATATTAACCAAGTGATACTTTTTTTCCAGGCAGAAATACTTGCAAGATACAAACCAACAATCAATGCAAGATTGCTGATCCCCGATCTGAGAAAAGTCGAGGAGATGGCTGCCAAAGCTTTAGAATATTTCAAAAGCACTCGACACATTATCCTTTACTACGAGGACATAATAAAAAATCGCACTGTAAGACAATTTATACTATATCAAAGTGAATCTCATGATTATTGTTCTATATCTAAATATGAGCATTGACATTGGTGGGGCTATTTGTTTGTGTTTTCTGTTTTCTTTTTTTATTTTTCTGAAACCAGAAGAAATTTGTTGTGACGAATTGTTTCCAAAAAAATATTTTTTGGAAAATTTTCTGAAAAACACTGTAGTGTGGTTTTCAAACTAGTGAAAAACTATTTTTGCACAAAATGAAAACAATGTGACAATAGTGGGGTTTACAAACGTTGTATCGTTTTTTTGTTCCTGAAAATACTAAAAACAAAAACAAAGAACACGAAAATGAAAGTTCTTTTCGTTTTGTGGTTCCACAACGAAGTTACTGTTTATCATTTGTTTTGCAGAAACTGAAAGAAGTCCAAGATTTTCTCAAGGTTCCACAGATGGATCTAAAGAGTCGTCAAGTGAAGATACACAAAGGTTCGTTGTCACAACAGGTTGAGAACTGGGATGATATCGAGAAGGCACTCATGGGAACGCCATACGAAAGCTTCCTTCATGAAGATTACCAGATGTAGACTGAGAGGACAAACTGTAAATATCAAGTTATTTAACTTTATTCTTTATTTTTTTTAGGGGTAGGAGGAGCCAACAGTAGTACACCCACCCACCCTGCCGTGCCAAAATTTCTGCCACAGCATTTGTCCATTACTGCTGAGTTTTGTCTGCTCTGTTCCAATTTTTATTTTTTAAAATTTTTGAGCTGATATAGAAAGAAAACAATTTCACTACGCAAACTTCATTTATTATTAATTCTTTTTGTTTACCTGGAATTTTTAGTTCACTGTTTGAGTTTTATTTTTGTTGTTGTTGGTCGGAACAATTTGAGAATGGTGATATCGTCAGTGTGTTGTAAAATTGGATAGATGGGCTTGATTCTTTGTACAGTTTTTAATTTTGTAAAATAGGCTAGTGGTCGTTGTATGCAACACAGAAGAAGTTATCATAAAGAAATTATAGAGTTTCCCAAGTATCTTGTGTCTCCTTAGGAGCTCTATATAGACTTCTGGTCATACATCTCCACAAGCTTTTAGGCTATGTTTAGTTGAGAGATTTAGGGAGGGGTTTGAAAAGGGGAAAGGAAAAGGGGTGTGAAATTAGGGCCAAGTTTGGGAAGTTTCAAAAAAGTCAGAAAGTCAAAAAGTCACTCAAAAAGTTAAAAAGTTATCACTATTCACCAAAAGTCAACAATTACGACTGCACAAATCCTAATTCTAATTTTCTCTTACAAATCAATTTTTACAATTTTTTATTACACATTTTTTCATAAAAAGTCAAAAAGTTAACCCAAACATTCATATTTTTAACCTCAACTTTTTAGTCTAAAAGGACAAAAAGTGCACTTATTTAGGACACCCCAAACAACCCATGTAAATATATTTTATTCACATTTTATTATCTTTTTTCTTTTCCTTATATATTCCAACCAAACACAGTCCTATTTTACACACATTTGTTGAGTATTTACTATATGAGTCCCTCGTCAGAATTGAATTTTTATATTTTTAACATAATATTAGAGTTACAAGTCAAGAAACTGTGCACGATCAATAGAGAAAGGGACAACCATGAAAAGATTGCTACAGTAAAGTGAGGAAGGAACTCATGAGTAGAAGAAAAGAGGCTCATGAGTTTATCATACAGAGTTGCTTTGGTTTTTTATGGGCGTTTAGAGAGTTGGTACACATGTTTATTCCATTTTTGTGCAAGTTAAAAGCATATGGTCCTGAGGTTAGAAATTGAGTTTCTACTATGGAAATCTTTGTCCGACCCTCTCTCCTTGCATGTGTCTTTGGGTTCATTAGAGTTTGACCGTTGTGGGGATGTATCTCAGGATTCATAAGATGGTTGATTGTGTTGAATGAGTGTGATGTTTGATGACATCAAAAGCAGATAGATGATTTGTAATGTTACATGAACAAAATGGGAAGCAAACAAATGGAAATGGTGATTTTCTTCAAAGTTATTCTCAAGGAAATTCTTGAGAAGTTGTTGCTTCCACCAGCAATTTATTCTGTTGGGAAATGGTTTTGATAAAAAGATTAGCAATGTCCAATCAACTTGATTTTTTATTAGTATGTTTTACTCAATGTAATCTAAAAAGTGAATAGTTCAGATCATTAAAATGAGTACCATCAGTCGCATAATGTTGTGTGACGAATCTAAACACAATTATCCTTTGATTGTAATAATCAGTTAACTTATCCTACTTAATTATGTCTGATGTGATTTTTATAAATAAATAAATTCAAACATGTACTAAAAAATTTAAATTTATAAATTGAATTTTTTTTTAATAACCCAATAACATAATAGCCCATTGAATAATCAAAATCGGATCAAATATTATAGGTCCGTCCAGTCAAGTCTAGAATCACACGTTTTAATATGAAGTGCAAATTTAGGCCAAGTCCATGTTGACTGCTAGTGAATGTCAAAGTTTACTAGAAACATTTATTAAAAGTAATATTTGATTATTTACAAAGACCTCATAATGCTCCTTGAGATTACAAAAAAAAAAGAAAAAAAGTTGGACTCATTCATTCTTTTCCAATTCTTTCTCATCATTTATTGTTTGTAATTATTATAGCATCACTAATTTTTCAAAAGAATTTCAACATAGAAAGTAACAAATTGAGAAGGGAGAAAATTGTTAAAATAAAAGAAAAATTCCTGGTAGCTCGAATTCCGTGGTCCAAATTCGGCTCGAAACCCAAAACGACGTCATTTTAGGTTTCGATTTTTTTTTTTCTTTCTTTTTCTTTCTCTTCTTTCTCTTCCTTCTCTTTCTTTCTTTTCTTCTTCTTCTTCGTTGAACCAGGCAACACAAGCGAGGGAGAGAGGAGAGGAGAGGAGAGAAGGGCCCCTGTCGCCGCCGATCGTCGCAGCACGCCGCTGATCGTCGCAGCCCCGCCTCCGGCCCCGACTCCTCCTCCAGCCCCATTTTTATGGCCCCCTCCCCTCCAGTCCTCCTCCTCATCCTCCCTCCTTCTTCCTCCTCCTCCTCCTCCTCCCTTCTTCTTCTTCTTTTTCTCTTCTTCCTCTGCTCCGAATTCGAGCCAAATTCGAGCCTCCGAATTCGAGCTATGTGTAGACACCCCATTTTTGACCGCCCTCAAGACTTGGGCATTACTGATGGTTTGCTCGGTATTGAGAGATGCGCAGGGCACAGGTTCAATTCCTTCGGCAAGGAGAGAGGCAAACCCTTCAAAACACTTTGTCTAGGGGTTTGGAGTTGAAGAAAAGAGGAAAGGAGAGGAGAAAACTGGTTTGGGAGAAGTTCGGCATAGATCCGGGTAGAAGGGAATCGCGCAGCCCTCGCTAAATCGGGCTTATTCAATTCCATACTTGGAGTTAAGCTATGAGGCCACCATCGTTGGAAAGAAGACTTCCGGGGCTTCACTTTGCACTCAAGAATCTCCCAAAGCCAAGTCCGGGTGGAGGCGATATGATTGGTTGAAGCTGGGCATCATCCCGGTTGGATCGAGTCTGCGCGACTTCACGGAAAAGGGCATAACTTTTTGCATAGGAGGAATTTTGATGCAAGGTTTGCACCATTGGAAAGCTAACTTCCGGGGCTTCGATTTGCATACCCACCGGCCATGATTTGACCAAGGAATCATCCATCGGCACTCTATTTAGCCGACCGGATGAAAAGAGTGCCGACCGGCACTTTATCTTGGCCGATGATCAAACCTTCTGGCCGACCTGAACCCTTTGAACCCCCCAAGCATGGTGCACACCAGCTGTGCCAGCTGGGATACACAGAACCCGATCCACGTGCATATATGTATCTATTTTGGAGCCTTTAACCCCATTTTTGGCCTCTTTGCTCATGGCTTCTTGAGGAAGCCTTGACCCCTTTGTCTTGGCTTCCTCAAGAAGCCTTACCAGCTGTCCAAGCTTCCCTTACAAGCCTTGCACCCTTTGACCCTTTGAAACTTAGCCTCTAAGTCTTGTTTTGTTGCCTATATAAGAGAGGCCTTCCTCTCCATTGCTAAGGTTGGAGTTTTGGAACAAAAACCGAGATATATAGATATATATACGATATAGATAGATACAACCCTCTATCTCCCTCTATATCTCACTCCTTTGCCTCCAAAAGACCATTATTCTTTGCCATTCCTTCTCCAACCCACAGCACAACACCACCCCTTCCTTTTCCAACGACTTGGGGCTGTTCTTCAGAGCTTAGGAGCACCTAAACTTGGTCCAAGAGGTCTTTGGTTTCTTTGGTCTTCAAGGGTAAGTCCTCATCTTCCCTTTTCTT
Source organism: Camellia lanceoleosa (assembly GCA_025200525.1). Classification (NCBI taxonomy): domain Eukaryota; kingdom Viridiplantae; phylum Streptophyta; class Magnoliopsida; order Ericales; family Theaceae; genus Camellia; species Camellia lanceoleosa. Next base: position 88,236,069 of record CM045761.1, read on the forward strand.
GCAATTTCTTGCTTTGTATTTAAGCCTTGCTTGCAAGCACTTTTGGGCTCCGACCCAAACTTCAAATAGTCTTATTTTGGGGTCCTCTTCATGTTTGATTGAGGACCCCTTGTCGTTTGGTGGCTGCATCTAGCACCTATCTCAATATCCTCTTGTATGCCATGTTTCTTGCATAGAATATTTGGCTTATATATAATCTGTTTCAGAGCATGATGTAAGCTAAGAATAGGCTTATTTTGAGCCCTTCTTCAACATTGTTCAAGGGCTAAACATTGTTTGCATACTCCATGTGCTACTTGCTTTGAAATCCATGTGATTTACCGTAATCTTGCATGCTTTCTTAGCCTACCTTGCTTCTGTTTTTGTGGCTGGTCATACACTGAAAATGTGCTTATTTTGTCATGTATAATATCTGTTTTTCGGTGTTTAGGCCATCCATGACATGCCTTATATAGCCACTTTGCATTTTGGCTTGCTAGCCTTAAGTGCATGAGTATATAGCATGTGTTGCTTGCATCATTTTAGTGGTTTGGAACCACCCAACATGTTATTTCAGACCTTAATCCATGCTCACATGTTTGTATTTGTTATCTCTTTCATGCTTTAAAGGTGCGCCCTTTTATGCCTCGAAATGCCCCTTATGCATGCTTGTGTGTTTAGAGCTTTTGGGATGCCATGTGTGTGAGTTGTAGGTGTCTTTTAGCATGCTGAAAATCTGTTTTTGGTTGCTTGATATGTGCCATGAATGGTCATGTATGGGGGTGGTTGAATGCTCTACTTTGTGCCTTAGCCTTAGGCCTTTTGGCTTGCATGATTGCATGGATGTTTGTCTACCTTTTTGGTCCATTTGGCCACTGTTTTAGGCCTATTTAGGGCTGCCTAATCCATGTTTAAGTCCATCTTTCAATTGCTTTGCATGCTTGCCTTGCATATTAGCTTGTATGCTTACATACATGCATTGCATTGTCCATGTCGCATGATAGCTAACATGCCTAGGTTGCATGTGCATTGTCATGCCTTGCCTCTTGAATTGAGTGTGATAGAGGTTGGGTTTCATTTGTGTGTTTGATGTGCATTTCATTTGAAATCAAAGTTGCTAACTTGGCTCTTGGGCCATCACGCATCGAAATGCGCGATTGGTGGTCTGAGGACCAAGGACTATACTCCTTTGAGTCACAAATATGATAAGGAGTATGGTTGGTGCAAACATTTGTCCCAAAATTCCATATCATGCCTTCTTTCTGCATTCTTTGTCAAAAGCGTCTCTCGCAAGAATTTAGTGCCGACCGCACTCTTTAGTGCCGGCAAGCACATCTTTTGTGCCGATAACTTCCATTGCGACGGTGGTCACCTGGCGGCCGGTGGGAATGTCTTCCCAGTGGCACTCAAAGACACACAAGGAAGGTTTCGAGACTTTGGCAATTTTCGAGGCGGGGCGGTGAAACGAGCGGCGATGGCATGGTGCGGACTTTCCCGTAGTCGGATCCGAGCATGCGTGCATCCTCTTCCGAGGCCTTTTTTGCTTTCGATAGTTTAATTAATTTGTTAATTAATTAAAGGTGCGTAATTAATTAGCTAGGATAGTTGATTTATTATTTTGGATGTATTATTATTTTGGTCCCTCGGCGAGGCGTAATTGTAATAAGTGTGTGTGAGTGTGTGTATGTCTTCCAACCCCATTTCTTTCTCCCTTTTATTTACACCTTATGATGGTAGATTAGGGCATATTTAATTTAGCATACCTTATGCAATGCATGCGTACATCCATGCATTTGTTGACACGCTTGTCGGGCTCGGCACATCATACAAAGCGCATCGTACTTTCAATTCCAAATTGAATCGTGTTATTTGTAGCATTCCATATGCCATGTTTAGGATAGCGAGCTGCCTAGAGTACATCTGTGCATGTGTTGCATTAGACATTTCAGTATGCTTAGGTCCATGCATGGATTTCTAATAAGCTTCTGTTTTGGCTTGGAGTACTAGGTGAGTTTTTATGCTTTAGCATATCGCATGCGTGTGAATGTTAACATGATAGCATGCTTACCATGAGGCTAACTGCTTATGTGATATAATTGTCTTGAATGCCTGTGGGTGAAGGTTGGATTGCCTGAGTTGGAACAACTCATTGAAATCCGCATTTTAGCCTACTTGCGAGTAGCAAAACCTAACACGTTTTTCGAGACAAAACGGATATGCAATGTTTATTTCCAAATTAGGCGATCTAGTCTATACTTGTTTGCTGCGCGCATAACATAGTAATTCTAGGCTAATAAGGATAAGAACATAAAGTTTTCAAAAGCGGATATCATGGTTAGTAGAGGCGGTCTTGGAAAGGCGAAAGGTGCTCATAGTGACCTTCCCGATCGTACCCAAGCTCCGAGCCAAGACCACTTTGGTGATGGCGGACATGTGGCCTTAAGACCTTGAGTCGAGGTTTCCTAAATTTCCCAAAAATAAAATATTTAGGTGGCGACTCATGTCCGCAAAGCGATCCATGTTTGGCACTATTTCAAAATCTTTTTCTTCAAAAGCGATTTGCGATTTGGACTCTTTGGTTCAGATTTAGAACGTGACACAAATCGAGTCCGAATCAGAGAGAACCATGCGGCGTCTACGATTCTGGCGACTCTTGAGGACTTTAGAGAGCTTGACTCGAACTTCGTGATATCCTATTTTGATTTCATTTATGTGTCTCTTTGCATTGCATGTGCATTGGTGCGCCTAGGACACCGTGTTGGCCATCTGCTATTCTGGCGGTTTCTTGGAGGCTTGTCTTGTCAAGGCATGTCCATTAGGTGACGGTTGCGAACTCTGCCGATATGGAACACAAACCCGGTTTCTGGGCACCCTTTTGACCATTACCTAGTGCATATTCGGATCCATAGTGACCATTCCAAACTAGGACGGGTTGCTTACGATCATAGGTTGTTTGAAACCATTGCGTGCGTGAAACCCTAGCTCGACAAAATAGGGCGAAACCCTACCCCAACATAGGGGTGTATTGGCTCTCTTTACTGCTATGTGCTTTTAGAGTGTATCTTCTGAGGAATGCATATACCGGTTGCGATGGGTATCCGACTGCGAGCACCGATGTCGATATTTTGAGAATCGATTATATCTGCGGGTATCGATTGATTTGGGGCGATGATTTGAGGATGATCGATAATAGAATCTGATCGTTATTTCTGCTCGTATCTGTTTTGGTGAAGTTGAGCTGAGATGCTGTCTGTTTTCCCTTTTGCTAGGTAGTCTTGGAACCATAGCTTCAGAAGGCTCCACTATCCTCTGGGTACATTGGATTTGCGTTGGTAGACTTTGTCAGGTCAGAGATTCAGCTCAAGGGCAATCAGTTTTCCTTTGCTAGAGGCGGAGTAAAGGGCGGTCGAGCGCGGATCACCGGTTCAGCAGTTACTAGATCAGTGGTCCTTATCCCCCCCACCAGTGAATTGTCAGGCCGAGGTCTCAGTTTACACCACAGGGATAGATATATTAGTCAGTCAGATGGATCAACAGAATACGTCAGGGGTGGAGGCAATGATGCGTCAGATGCGAAACTATGAAACTCATGCGGCAAGACGCCGTCATCGCCAAGGAATTCTCCAAGCAGCAGGCTGCAATTATGGCTCAGAGTCGAGCTCATCACCGGTACTGCAATGACAAAAGCGGGCGTCTGCTTCACAACAAGTTCCTCCCCAGAGCTCCGGCACACGGAGGCGCCAAATGTCCAAAATGTCCAAGAGGATACAGATCTTCCAGCGGGGCTAGCTCCGCCCCCGATTCTACCACAACTATCCAAGGCGCCCACGCCTATCAATGTACCGGACTCTCCCTTGAGTTGAAGCCCGGACTACAATGGTGAGTAAATTGGAAAAAATGTTTAAGAAATCCCAAGGAGTCAAGTCCATCCCGGATATCGAAGATGGATATACCGACGCAGCTGTGACATTGCCAGATCGTTTCAAGATGCCTCACATTGGCCGATTTGCGGGGTCGGGAGATCCCATGGTCCACTTGAGTTTGTTTTCGGATGTCCTGCGCCCGATGGGCTTGACAAGATTACAGAAGCTCTCCCTTTTTAGCAGAACCCTGTCGGGTATCGCGGCCACCTGGTACGCCAAATTAGAGGACTCAGTGAAGCGGGAGGAGATGTCCGAGGCCTTCGTCGCACAATATTCATACAATACGATCGAGATCACAACCCGTGATCTTGAGACAACCGAGCAAGAGCGAAGAGGGCTTCTCGACTTTGTAACCCGTTGGAGCCAAAGCTTCTTCGATGACCACCAAGGCCAACCGACAAGGACCAGATACGGATGATTGTGCGCAATCTCCACCAAAGTTGATGCAAAAGATGATAGTAGTCCCTTCCCTACCTTTTCGGACTTACATGAGATGGGAGTCTGGTCGAGGATGCTATGAAGCGGGGCCTCATTGACCAGGGAAGGAGGCGACCAGAGGGCATTTTCCAGCGGATTGAATCGACCACCAATGGTGATCACGGTTGCAAGATCTTGAAGTGGGCATGGTCACCAACACTACATCACAAAAAGCTACCCCATTCACGGTGCGTCCGGAAGTAGCTCCTGAAAACCAAATATCCACCTCGAGTCAAGAGGGTTTTCACCCCACTTCATATGCCTTTGTCAAAGGCTCTAGAGGTCCTAATCCGGAAAGGACATCTCAAACCATTGGAACAACGACCTTTACCCGATCCTCTCCCTCCAAAGCATGACAGACTAAATCATGCGTACCATCAACAAACCGGTCATGAGACCGATAGTCGCTTTGTCTGCACCATGATGTACAAGATTTGTTTGACAACAACGTCATCACCGCACCACCAAGAAGGTCTATCGTCCCGGGTCGATGAACTTGGGGATAATACGATATGATCGGGGATGAACCACCGCGGGCGTTTGACTTACTCCAGATGTGGCGTGTAGCACGCTTTGCTTTTGAGCATTTGCGAATGCTAGTTTTGTAGTTTCGACTTGAGTATTGAGTCAACTATGTAGTCTTGTTTTGAGTCTGTCTCTTTGTTTTGAGTCGGTCTTTTCGATTAAAGTCGTCTTGTTGTATCGAGTCGATCTGTGTACAAAGGTCGGGTGATTCCGGGGGTGTTATCTCGGGCATCACCATTTTTGTTTCGTAGCTGTCTTTTCATTTTGTTTTGAGTCTGTTTCTGCCAGGGAGCCAGTTGTGTCAACAGATTCTGAATGAATAGCAGTGATTTTCACGCTCTCGCATTTGCTTCTGCGTTGTGCCAGTTATGCTAGAAGTTCTGAATGAAATGATAGTATTTGACTAAGAACTCTGTCTTTTCTGTGCCTTGAAGTCATTGTAATGACCTGAGTTTTTCAAAACTTTTTGAACACTGCGGTGAAAACAAAGAGGAAGGAATTCCTCGGGATTTGCAAAACTTTGATCAACTGAGAGAAAGAGAGGCGTGCTAAGCCCTTAATGAATGAAATCATGCTTGTTAGTGTGAGTACTGAGAAGGACCCTAGCTTTGATCCAGATTGGTTCTACACTGTCTTCAGCGCAAGCGATTTGTCGCTTTCTTAAAAACTTTCAAAAATGTTTTATTGCGTCTGCGAAGACTTGTGTGGAGTCGTTCTTGAGATTGTGCAGCCTAGGATCGCTCTCAGCCTCGAAACTCGACCCCTCATTTTTAAACCTTGGACTCAAACTCAGAATGTTCAACGGTTAACTACAACGTGAGGCCTGCGTGGCCAAATTCAAAGCAACCCTCGAACTAGGGGCAAGAGAGTCAGATCAAGAAGTTCAAGTGTTTTCAAAAGAAGCTTGCAAAGCTAGATCAGAAGCACCCCTCGAACTAGGGGCAAAAAATATCCGATGTGCTCGAAGAGCCAAAGGTGGATCTTTCTGCAATTCAATACAACAGCCACTCTCCTGGATATAGAGGGCTTCAATCTCAGAACCATTTGGCATGGACTGATTACATTTTTACCCTTTGAGAGGCTCGCTGGGCCGAAAACCTGAAAGGGCGACCCAGGCAAAAGTTAGAGCGAAACAAGAAAAATGTATATACAAAAATGCAAAAAGAAAAATGCAAAGATACAAAAAATGCAAAAAAAGAAAAGAAAAGAAAAATGCAAAAAAAGAAGAAGAAAAATGAATGAAAAGAATAGAAAAAAAAGAAAAGAAAGAAAAACAAAGCTCGCAAGGTCGAAAACCTGCAATAGGCGCCTTGGCAAAAGTTAGAGCATAAAAAGGAGAGGTTAAATACCCGAGTGTACCTTAACCCCGAACTACGTAAGGCTTGATTCCCATCTTTGGGATACGTAGGCAACTTCATCCTGAAGTCCAGCCGTAAAACACTTCAATTTGATTGTGTCCATGCGATGGTTCTGGTCATCTTTGTCTTCACTGTATCCGAGAGTCTGGTTGTGTTCGTCGCTCTGAGGACTGACTACAATGCGCTGCGGTGCCATTCAAACAAGGGGCAACTTTCCGTTGCCATTCAACGTGCCGCGGTGCCGTTCAAACAAGGGGCAACTTTCTGTTGCCATTCAATGCGCTGCAGTGCCGTTCAAACAAGGGGCAACTTTCCGTTGCCATGCAACGTGCTGCCATCTTGTTTCAAACAAGGGCAACTTTCGTTGCCATATTCAATGCGCCGCAAAGGTTCTCTTCAAGCACGAGGCAGTTTTCCTTTGGATCCGAGGTTGTGCATCTCAGGAGTAGGTTTCACGCTCGTTGAGCAAGTGGCCATTTGCAAAAATAGTTTTTGAGAATTTTTACTGAGGTTGACTAATTTTCTCGAAAATTGTTCCATCTTTTCCAAAAACTGGACCACTTCTTGGACCCAAAAAAGGAAAATTTTCAGTGCTCATAACCTGACTTGCATGATTTCAAATCAAAAGTTGAATAAGCATGTTAATCTAACTTTCATGTTGGTCAAAATTGTTTTAAAACAAAAAATGGTCAAAATGATGAACTAGGGGCACAGTTGAGTCAGGCTTCCTGTCTTTCCCCTATTTTCAACATACTTGCCAAGAAGGGCAATCTACCTACCAGAAGAGGGCACAAGGGTTAACAACAAAGGGCTGAAAGCTCTCTCATCCTCCAAGCAACGAGGTATCAAGCCATGCGCGAAGCATAAATTGGAATGGGGCGAGACGTTCCACTTCCTCATCTGGACAGATCTAACCACGTCCAAACTCCCCAGCAAGGCATCATCAACCGATGTTAGCTGCAGATTTGCTACACACCCAGTTGTGACACAACCTCTCTGTGGGAAAGTTCACTGCTGTGTGCAGAAGAAAAAGAATCAAGCAGAATGCTAGGGGCACGAGCCCACAACTTTTTGTTTATCCATCACCACCCGGGGAGGGATTGAAAATGAGAGATTGAAGAATAGAGGCGTGCGATGAGAGAAAAAGTGAAAAGGGCTTTTTAGAAAAATAGAGCTTGAGGGCGAGTGATGTGAGGATCACAAATGAGAAAGGGTGGGAAATAATACCGGTGAAACAGGCTCCTGTGCACGTTTGAGTGTCGTGTCCTTTTGTTTGTCTCGATTCTCGTTTTGAGTCGTCTCGAGTGTCACTCGATGTGTCTAGGTTATGTGTCTTTTATTTCCGTGTTGAGTCGTGGTCGTGTGTCGGTCGTAGACTCAATGCCCGATTGAGAACTCAATTTCAATTTCAAAATCAAATCATCTTGTGCTCGAGTCTTAGTGCCATTCTCCACATTTGTACAAAATAGATTCGTTCTTTCATAAAACTGCAGGGCCCACCCACGATAAGTGTGAACAGTAAAATCAGGCCCTATTTGAAGCTATAATGGTTCCGAACTCCAAAATAAAAGCAAAATAGGAACACGTGGGGTATCTGAGTTTGTTTCAACTTGATGAGTTCCGAGACTACATCCGTGTGTACCTCTTGAGGCCTTGCTCAAGAAGTATGAGTGTACCTCTACTTCAAGCTCAAGATCAAGTCTACTTCAAGCGAATAGTGTATCAATTACACCTCATTCCCTTCGTGTATCAATCACACGTCATTCACTCAATGTATCTAACACACTTTATTTGCTTTAGTGTATCAATCACACTCCATTCACTTTGTGTATCTATCACACACGATTATTTGCTCCACTTAGTGTATCTAACACACTTCATTTCATTCAATGTATCAATTACACACTTTATTGCATTTAGTGTATCTATCACACACATACTCATTTAGTGTATCAATCACACACTTCAATTCATTGTGTATCAATCACACACTTCATTGCATTTAGTGTATCAATCACACACTTCATTGCATCTAGTGTATCAATCACACACTTTATTGCATTTAGTGTATCAATCACACACTTCATTCACATTCAAGTATATCAATCATACTCTGCTCACTAAGTGCATCTATCCCACTTCGTGTTCACATTTAGTATATCCATCATACTCTGTTCACTAAGTGCATCTATCACACTTTGTGTTCACCTTTTGTATCCATCACACACCCTTAGTATATCAATCATACTTGTTCACTAAGTGCATCTATCACACTTCGTGTTCACCTTTAGTATATCAATCATACTTGTTCACTAAGTGCATCTATCACACTTTGTGTTCACATTTAGTATATCAATCATACTTGTTCACTAAGTGCATCTATCACACTTCGTGTTCACCTTTAGTATATCAATCATACTTGTTCACTAAGTGCATCTATCCCACTTCGTGTTCACTTTTAGTATATCAATCATACTTGTTCACTAAGTGCATCTATCACACTTTGTGTTCACTTTTAGTATATCTATCATACCTTGTTCACTAAGTGCATCTATCACACTTCGTGTTCACATTTAGTATATCTATCATACCTTGTCCACTTAGTGCATCTATCACACTTTGTGTTTGCCTTTTGTGTATCCATCACACTCATTCACTTAGTGCATCTATCACACTCTGTGTTCATCCTTTGTGTATCCATCACACTGTGCTCACCGCGACTCTTGTATCTATCACATTATGCTTCATGTAGTGTATCTATCACGTGCTCACTTTGTGTATCCATCACACACACTTACTTTGTGTATCAATCACACGCTCGCTTTGTGTATCAATCACACACTTTCGCTTTGTGTGTCAATCACACGCTCGCTTTGTGTATCAATCACACACTTTCTCTTTGTATATCTATCACACTATGCTCATCTTGTGTATCCATCACACTTTGCTTCATACAGTGTATCCATCACACTGCACTCACCTTGTGTATCCATCACGCTTTGCTTCATAGAGTGCATCCATCACACTCTCTTCACTTTGGTGTATCCATCACACATGTTTGTCCACTTAGTGTATCCATCACACTTTGTTCACTTTTGTGTATCTAACGCACATGTTCGTGAGAATTGCATAAAATTCTCTTACATCCTTTCTGCATGAGATGTAGGTTGGTTCACGTTCACTTGCTTGCATAGCATTCGCTTAAAATGTTGCATTTATTTTGCATAATTGCTTCATCACAGCATCCTTCGCATGATCATAAGTTATGCACTTGCATTGTGCATCACTTTGCATCCTGCCCCTGAACTACGCTGGTTTGATTCCTTGCAAAGGGATACGTAGGCAGCCTCCGGGCACAACCATTTATTTATCGATATTTTGTTTGTTTGTCCAAGTCTTCGGCCTTGTCAAAAATGGGTCGTCTCTGGGCTTTGACATTCACTCCCGTCATTGTTATGACTTTCGAGTTACAAAGAGGGGCAATCAGAGACACCCCATTTTTGACCGCCTCAAGACTTGGGCATTCTTGATGGTTTGCTCGGTATTGAGAGATGCGAGGCACAGTTCAATTCCTTGCAGGAGAGGCAAACCCTTCAAAACACTTTTCTAGGGGTTTGGAGTTGAAGAAAAGAGGAAAGGAGAGGAGAAAAGTTTGGGAGAAGTTCGGCATAGATCCGGGTAGAAGGGAATCGCGCAGCCCTCGCTAAATCGGGCTTATTCAATTCCATACTTGGAGTTAAGCTATGAGGCCACCATCGTTGGAAAGAAGACTTCCGGGGCTTCACTTTGCACTCAAGAATCTCCCAAAGCCAAGTCCGGGTGGAGGCGATATGATTGGTTGAAGCTGGGCATCATCCCGGTTGGATCGAGTCTGCGCGACTTCACGGAAAAGGGCATAACTTTTTTCACAGGAGGAATTTTGATGCAAGGTTTGCGCCATTGGAAAGCTAACTTCCGGGGCTTCGATTTGCATACCCACCGGCCATGATTTGACCAAGGAATCATCCATCGGCACTCTATTTAGCCGACCGGATGAAAAGAGTGCCGACCGGCACTTTATCTTGGCCGATGATCAAACCTTCTGGCCGACCTGAACCCTTTGAACCCCCCAAGCATGGTGCACACCAGCTGTGCCAGCTGGGATACACAGAACCCGATCCACGTGCATATATGTATCTATTTTGGAGCCTTTAACCCCATTTTTGGCCTCTTTGCTCATGGCTTCTTGAGGAAGCCTTGACCCCTTTGTCTTGGCTTCCTCAAGAAGCCTTACCAGCTGTCCAAGCTTCCCTTACAAGCCTTGCACCCTTTGACCCTTTGAAACTTAGCCTCTAAGTCTTGTTTTGTTGCCTATATAAGAGAGGCCTTCCTCTCCATTGCGAAGGTTGGAGTTTTGGAACAAAAAACCAGAGATATATAGATATATATCTGATATAGATAGATACAACCCTCTATCTCTCTCTATATCTCACTCCTTTGCCTCCAAAAGTCCATTATTCTTGGCCATTCCTTCACCAACCCATAGCACAACACCACCACTTCCATTTCCAACGACTTGGGGCTGTTCTTGAGCTTAGGAGCACCTAAACTTGGTCCAAGAGGTCTTTGGTTTCTTTGGTCTTCAAGGGTAAGTCCTCATCTTCCCTTTTCTTGCAATTTCTTGCTTTGTATTTAAGCCTTGCTTGCAAGCACTTTTGGGCTCCGCCCCAAACTTCAAATAGTGTTATTTTGGGGTCCTATTCATGTTTGTTTGAGGGCCCCTTGTCGTTTAGTGGCTGCATCTAGCACCTATCTCAATATCCTCTTGTATGCCATGTTTCTTGCATAGAATATTTGGCTTATATATAATCTGTTTCAGAGCATGATGTAAGCTAAGAATAGGCTTATTTTGAGCCCTTCTTCAACATTGTTGAAGGGCTCAACATTGTTTGCATACTCCATGTGCTACTTGCTTTGAAATCCATGTGATTTACCGTAATCTTGCATGCTTTCTTAGCCTACCTTGCTTCTGTTTTTGTGGCTGGTCATACACTGAAAATGTGCTTATTTTGTCATGTATAATATCTTTTTTTTCGTTGTTTAGGCCATCCATGACATGCCTTATATAGCCACTTTGCATTTTGGCTTGCTAGCCTTAAGTGCATGAGTATATAGCATGTGTTGCTTGCATCATTTTAGTGGTTTGGAACCACCCAACATGTTATTTCAGACCTTAATCCATGCTCACATGTTTGTATTTGTTATCTCTTTCATGCTTTAAAGGTGCGCCCTTTTATGCCTCGAAATGCCCCTTATGCATGCTTGTGTGTTTAGAGCTTTTGGGATGCCATGTGTGTGAGTTGTAGGTGTCTTTTAGCATGCTGAAAATCTGTTTTTGGTTGCTTGATATGTGCCATGAATGGTCATGTATGGGGGTGGTTGAATGCTCTACTTTGTGCCTTAGCCTTAGGCCTTTTGGCTTGCATGATTGCATGGATGTTTGTCTACCTTTTTGGTCCATTTGGCCACTGTTTTAGGCCTATTTAGGGCTGCCTAATCCATGTTTAAGTCCATCTTTCAATTGCTTTGCATGCTTGCCTTGCATATTAGCTTGTATGCTTACATACATGCATTGCATTGTCCATGTCGCATGATAGCTAACATGCCTAGGTTGCATGTGCATTGTCATGCCTTGCCTCTTGAATTGAGTGTGATAGAGGTTGGGTTTCATTTGTGTGTTTGATGTGCATTTCATTTGAAATCAAAGTTGCTAACTTGGCTCTTGGGCCATCACGCATCGAAATGCGCGATTGGTGGTCCGAGGACCAAGGACTATACTCCTTTGAGTCACAAATATGATAAGGAGTATGGTTGGTGCAAACATTTGTCCCAAAATTCCATATCATGCACTGCTGCTGTCTGTTGCTGTCAAAACTGTCTCCTGCAGGAATTTAGTGCCGACCGGCACTCTTTAGTGCCGACCGGCACATCTTTTGTGCCGATAACTTCCATTGCAGCCGGTGGTCACCACAAGCAGCCGGTGGGAATGTCTTCCAGCCGGTGGCACTCAGCAGCACACAAGGAAGGTTTCCTGAGACTTTGGCAATTTTCCAGGGAGGCAGGACAGTGAAACAGAGGCAGCGATGGCATGGTGCGGACTTTCCGGGCGAGTCGGATCCGAGCATGCGTGCATCCCTCTTCCCGAGGCCTTTTACTGCTTTCAGTAGTTTAATTAATTTGTTAATTAATTAAAGGTCTGTAGTAATTAATTAGCTAGGATAGTTGATTTATTATTTTGGACTGTATTATTATTTTGGTCCCTCCGAGCGAGGGCGAATTGTAATAAGTGTGTGTGAGTGTGTGTATGTCTTCCAACCCCCATTTCTTTCTCCCTTTTATTTACCTGCTTATGATGGTAGATTAGGGCATATTTAATTTAGCATACCTTATGCAATGCATGCGTGCATCCATGCATTTGTTGACACGTCGGGCTCAAGACATCATACAAATCGCATCGTACTTTCAATTCCAAATTGAATACGTGTTATTTGTAGCATTCCATATGCCATGTTTAGGATAGCCGAGCTGCCTAGATTACATCTTTGCATGTGTTGCATTAGACATTTCGGTATGCTTAGGTCCATGCATGGATTTCTAATAAGCTTGTTTTGGCTTGGAGTACTAGGTGAGTTTTATGCTTTAGCATATCGCATGCGTGTGAATGTTAACATGATAGCATGCTTACCATGAGGCTAAGTGCTTATGTGATAAACTTTGAATGCCTGGGTGGAGGTTGGATTGCCTGAGTTGGAACAACTCATTGAAATCCGCATTTTAGCCTACTTGCGAGTAGCAAAACCTAACACGTTTTTCGAGACAAAACGGATATGCAATGTTTATTTCCAAATTAGGCGATCTAGTCTATACTTGTTTGCTGCGCGCATAACATAGTAATTCTAGGCTAATAACCGGGATAAGAACGCATAAAGTTTTCAAAAACGGATATCATGGTTAGTAGAGGCCGGTCTTCGGACCGGGCGAAAGGGGGTGCTCATAGCTGACCTTCCCCGATCGTACCCAAGCTCCCGAGCCAAGACCACTTTGGTGATGACGGACATGTGGCCTTCGGCACTGAGTCAGGGTTTCCTAAATTTCCCAAAAATAAAATATTTAGGTGGCGACTCTGTAATCTGGCAAAGCAGTCCATGTTTGGCACTATTTCAAAATCTGTTTTTCTTCAAAACGATTTGCCGGATTTGGACTCTTTGGTTCAGATTTAGAACCGTGACACAAATCGAGTCCGAACTGTAGAGAGAACCCCGCGGGGCGCGTCTACACTATGAATCAGAGCTGAAAATAAAATTGACTTTAGCTTCTCCCAAATGGAAGTACAACACTCAAGTCATGTTTATTTGTCTGATTGTGTTAGGTAGAATTATTCAAAATTATGAGTATGGTAAGATTGTGTGATAAGATTATTAATATAGTAATATTAAGTTTGAGATATAAAATAAATTTTGTTTGTTTTGTATTGTGGTGATATTAGTTAGTTAAATTATATCTATAAAAAAAAATTATATAAAACTCTTATCACATATAAGATAATTTTGTTCGTTTTGTATAGTGTGAGACAAATTGTCTTTAAATTACCAATTTATGGGATTTAATTAGCAATCCCAACACAGTAGGCGATTGATAGTCTTACGAGATGGCTAATCCCACGTCAAGTAATTGACATTAAAATTTATTAAACATTTTTTTTTTCCATTTTGAGCAGTAAGGTTATATTGAAAGATCATTAAGAATGAACATTTACATTAGCTAAAAGTAGAAAAGCTAACTCTTGAGACAAACAAGACACCCAACTGGTAGACAAAGTCGATCTAGACTGAGCATTGGCCACCCCCAATTCTGTTATTGGACCTTCTTGTCCACAAGAACCTCCAAGATCTGTCTCTAGCACTTCTGTGAATATCAGCAACGACTGCCATAATCTCCCATAGAGGGACCGTCTCGGATACACAGAGCTTAATGAGCTCTTGATTGTCATTCTCAATTTCAAGTGTAAGGAAACCGTGCATCTGGGCTAGACAGCATGCCAAACACATGGCACATACTTCAACTTGCAAAGCTGATGCCGAAAAGAAAGAGGTTACAACCCCGTTAATAACATGGCCCTCTGAATCTCTAAGGATGGCTACAGTAGAAGCTTTTGTCGATGATCTGTTGAAAGATGCATCACAATTAACTTTGATGATACAGTGTGTTCCAGATGGAACGGGTCGGATTGATCCACGCTTCCCAAACCGGTGCCCGGGGTACCAAGTCCACAGAGAGACTTGCACAAGAGTTCAACGGGGAACAAGGAGTCCCCCAGCGAACCCTCCGACAAACAAGTTAGCAAGAGAGATGGAATGTAGAGATAATTATCAGCAACGACTGCCATAATCTCCCATGGAGGGACCGTCTCGGATACACAGAGCTTAATGAGCTCTTGATTGTCATTCTCAATTTCAAGTGTAAGGAAACCGTGCATCTGGGCTAGACAGCATGCCAAACACATGGCACATACTTCAGCTTGCAAAGCTGATGCCGAAAAGAAAGAGGTTACAACCCTGTTAATAACATGGCCCTCTGAATCTCTAAGGATGGCTACAGTAGAAGCTTTTGTCGATGATCTGTTGAAAGATGCATCACAATTAACTTTGATGATACAGTGTGTTCCAGATGGAACGGGTCGGATTGATCCACGCTTCCCAAACCGGTGCCCGGGGTACCAAGTCCACAGAGAGACTTGCACAAGAGTTCAACGGGGAACAAGGAGTCCCCCAGCGAACCCTCCGACAAACAAGTTAGCAAGAGAGATGGAATGTAGAGATAATTATCAGCAACGACTGCCATAATC
Organism: Camellia lanceoleosa; assembly: GCA_025200525.1. Classification (NCBI taxonomy): domain Eukaryota; kingdom Viridiplantae; phylum Streptophyta; class Magnoliopsida; order Ericales; family Theaceae; genus Camellia; species Camellia lanceoleosa. The sequence goes on from CM045761.1 coordinate 88,251,215, forward strand.
TCCCATGGAGGGACCGTCTCGGATACACAGAGCTTAATGAGCTCTTGATTGTCATTCTCAATTTCAAGTGTAAGGAAACCGTGCATCTGGGCTAGACAGCATGCCAAACACATGGCACATACTTCAGCTTGCAAAGCTGATGCCGAAAAGAAAGAGGTTACAACCCTGTTAATAACATGGCCCTCTGAATCTCTAAGGATGGCTACAGTAGAAGCTTTTGTCGATGATCTGTTGAAAGATGCATCACAATTAACTTTGATGATACAGTGTGTTCCAGATGGAACGGGTCGGATTGATCCACGCTTCCCAAACCGGTGCCCGGGGTACCAAGTCCACAGAGAGACTTGCACAAGAGTTCAACGGGGAATAGGGAGTCCCCCAGCGAACCTTCCGACAAACAAGTTAGCAAAAGAGATGGAATGTAGAGATAATTTAGTGATAGAAAAGCTTAACCCTTTCCTTGTCTTCGTTGCCTACTTATATCTTCTGCTAATCATTTTGTTGTCCCTTCCGACCTGTCACCTTGGCCGAAAGTCTATGCTCTAGCTTACCTTGTTCATGGTGAGGCCGTTCTATCCCGACGAGGAAGGGTTATCGCAATGAATGCTGCAGGAAAACTCATTAATGGCTGATGTGTGGTGTAATAACTTTGCAGGATCTTTATCTGCTGATGTAGGTGATTCTCTACTTGCCAAGTGTTTAGATGTCATTGGTGTTTGGTGTGACGCTGGGTTTCACGAGTGTTGGGCTTTAGTATTTGAATCATGGATTGGACCTTGGGTAGTGGGCCATATCCTTTATGGGCTTACCCATGTCAGTAGTCCCCCATTCCCAAGTGCAGCTTTAGTCCAACGAAGGGAATAATGAAGAAAATGAGGATTGTAAGAGATCGGGGGGCGAAGACCGACCGAGAGGTGGGCTGACGGCGAGGGGTGACTGAGCAGAGGAACCGACCGTGAGGAGGGCCGACCGCGAAGGGTGACCGAGTGGAGGGAGAAGTGGCGGTGCACAGGGCTCGAAGAGTGGCAGGGCACGTGGTGATTTGAAGTGGAAAAGACAGGGTAGGAGAAGGGGGCAGTGGATCGTGGTCGTACACGTGTTGGAATCCCGTAATGGGGAAGGTTAGGCGTTGAGCAAGAAATGAAGGGATAAGTCAATATAGGGTGTTTGAAAAGGTGGTTTTGAAAATATTTTTGAAAATTTTCAAACTGGCAAAATTTGGCCTTGACCCTTGGAATACAGGCAAGCCTTGGGCGTTTGGTTTTATCCGTTTTACCTATCTTTGTGCAAAAAACCAACACGTCCTAGAAGTAAACTCGTTTGTTTCCAGTGATACACCTCTGCAACATTTTGTGAACTTTCTTGTGTCCTCGTCCGAAGCCATTCGCAAACACACAAGAGAAATAGCCCAAGAGGAAGGAGCAACCGCAAGGCTTGATTCGTTAGGCGACGACGATGCAGTGGAATTGGCGGAATAGTACCGTGGGGAGCAATGGGAGGGAGGGTAGGTAGTCAGACAGTGCGGGCTCGTCTTATGACAGTGATTGCCACCGCGAAACCTATTAGTCAAGTGGAGCCGGACCACTGGCACACGAAGGCCGATAAATCGACATGTACGACGGAGGAGTTGGAGGAGATGCGCGAGAAGTATCAGATTCCCGCAGAGATAGAGTTAAAATTGCCGACGCTAAAGGAGAGGCCATCCGACACCCGACCGGGGGAGTTTGTCCTCTACGAAGAAGCGCTAAAGAAGGGGTTGAGGTTGTCGCTTCCCCGGATAGTAGTGGACATGTTGAATTGGCTGGGGGTGGCTCTGGGCCAATTGATGCCCAATGCGTGGAAGATTTTATTGGCTTGTGCAAGCGCGTGGCTATGGGCGAACGAGGGGGCTGCAATGACGGTGGATGAGTTTTTTGCATGCTACAAGGCTTCGGGCCAGCAAGAGACTTAGGTCACTTTACAAGCGGCGGCAGGGAAGGGTCTGGTGGCGGGGTTGCTGTCGTCAATGAAGGAGTGGAGGCCGCAGTGGTTCTATGTGTCCGCCAACGAGGGAGTAGGAGTACGCACGGTGTAGAAGGTGCCAACCAAGTTGGTTGAGCCAAGGTTAGAGGTGGAGGCAGAAGAGAGGGTGAAAAAGGTGAAGGCATTGAGGGAGAAGGAGGGCGCCAAGTGGGACGACCTCGTTCAGCTCTCAGCCTTGTTTGCCTCAAGGTTGGGCCCTCAGCTAACCGGTAGAGATCTTGCGCCGGCAGAACTAGAGGCGATGAGGAAGAGGCAAGAGGTGAAGGACAAAAGCACCTTCGCCAAGGCCGATCAGTACAAAGAGGCGAAGTTAGGCCGCCCACCCAAACCGATTGTGAGGGAACGAGTCCGACCGCGCCCCAAGCCGCTGGGGGAGAAGGACCCAAGCGATTTTGAGCCACGACCACCTTTAGTGGATCCTCTGAAGGAAAAGAGCAAAAAGGAGGTGGAGGCTGTGCTGAAGAAGAAGAAGAGAGTAAAGGAAAGGGAGGAGGGGCCGGCCTTGAAGAGGATGAATAAGGGGATGGCAAAGGGGACCCCCGAAGTGGAGTTAAAGGGAACAGCGAAGGGGATAGAGAGTGCCATGGGCCCCGAAACACAAGTGGAAGGTGGGGCGACTGGCCCTGAGCAGGAGACAAAGCAACAGCCCAAGGGGGGTCCTGTGCCCCAAGGAGAAGGAGAGAGAGCCAGGTCGAAGACCGCTATTTACCATGCTCCAGCAATGTCCGGGCGACTGAAGGGAGAAGGAGGTGAAGCCAGGACTACTGCAGATCGGCTCTTGGGAGTAGTAGAGGACGCAGCTGAGCGTTCAATGGCAAGTTTCACAAAGGCCGAACTGCTAAGGGAGCTGTGCTCGGCCTAGATAGAGGCGGCGGCCTTAGCAGGAGCCTTACTGAACAAAGCGGCGAGTGCAAAGGGCGAAGTTGGGCCACTGAAGGCAAAGTTTGAGGAGGTGAAGGCCTGGCTTGAAAGTTTAATGAGGGAGACGGGGAGCTGGAGGAAAGCCGCGTGGAGTGCGTGTGTTAAAGAGCTAGAGTATGCCCAGAACGCTAAGAAGATGGAGGTGTTGGCGATGGTGCAGGGCTATTCAGCAAACCGTGCTAATACTGAGTTGCTCGCGAACATCGCAAGGCGGTATCGCTCGAGTTCCAGTTAGCTGGCGAGCAGAAGAAGCTGGAAGAGGCCCAGAAAGCCTGCACCGTCGCCAACGAAAGGTAGGATGAGGCCATGGTCTGTAATGAAGATCTATGAGCTCAGTTGATCAAAGAAAAGGAAAAAGCAGATCAGAAGATCGCTGAGTTAGAGAGGGCGCTGGCGAACGAGCGGGCTGGACTGGTGGTTGAGAGAGCAGAGAAAGCAGGGTTGGAGAAGACCTTGGAAGAGGAGAGGGCCAAGTTGGTATCTGAGAGGGCGGCGTACCTCGGCCTATGTATTGCAGCAGTAGAGCAGTTCAAGGGGTCCGCTGACTTCCAGATGGCTATTGATGACGCTATTGCCAGCAGCTTGGAGAGAGAGGGGGATCGGAGGGCTGGCCCGTCGGGAGCGACCACTGGAAGTAAGAGTGAAGAGGAAGTGATCCAAAGCTTCCAGCGGTCGGACTTCTACAAGCATGAGATGGCTGAGTTATGGGACAGCGGCTGGAAGACTTTTAAACATAAAGTAGAAGAGTTGTTCCCAGACTTGAACTTCAGCAATGTGAGAATAGATGAAAACGATGTGGCGTAGACCCCCCTAGATGAGGGGGTTGACGAAGAAGACCTGGCCTCGAGCGAGGATGAATGATTGATGTAAAATTTTTGCATTTTGCGTGTTATTGTTTGTAAATAAATTTTTTTTGTTATTTTATTTTATTTTTTGGTCATGTAATTTATGTAGTGAATTTATGTGTAAGTTTGTAAATAAAATAATGAGTTGTGCTTTTTCATACTGTGGTCTTTATTTCTTGTAGATCTGAAAAAAAATGAGAATGGGCATTTAAATAAGGCTTGTGTATAAATCGTAGTAAAAGTTGAGAAATAGGGAGCCAGTCTAGCTTGTGAGAAAACCATGACGCAAAGAATGTTAACAATAAAAATGTTGAAATGTAAAGGTCTTAAAGTGTGAAGTTTTAAATCATATTGTAAAAGTGTTGAGAAATGAAAGATTGGGTTAGGTGACGAGGCGTGTGGATTGTAACAGAATTAAAAATGAAAGTTAAAAATGTAAAGAATATTAAGAGGCATAAAAGCATGGACCTAGATTTTAACTAAGTATGGCAACTATGCTATAATCATGAAGTTGCAAGAATGGCCTTGGCTGAACTCTTCATTCGTGCTCAGTTTGGCTTGAGCCATAATTAACTTATCTTGGCTGAGCCCTTCATGCTCAGTCTGGCTGAGGCTTTAAGTAACTCAGTCTGGCTAAGCCCTTTGTGCTCAGTCTGGCTAATCCTTTCGTGCTCAATCTGGCTGAGGCTTGAAGTAACTCAATCTAGCTGAGCCCTTCGTGCTTAGTCTGGCTGAGGCTTTAAGTAACTCAGTCTGGCTGATCCCTTCGTGCTCAATCTGGCTAAGGCTTTAAGTAATTCAGTCTAGCTGAGCCCTTTGTGCTTAGTCTGGCTGAGGCTTTAAGTAACTTAGTCTGGCTGATCCTTTCGTGCTCAGTCTGGCTGAGGCTTTAAGTAACTCAGTCTGGCTGAGCCCTTCGTGCTTAGTCTGGCTGAGGCTTTAAGTAACTCAGTCTAGCTGAGACTTTAAGCAGGGTGTTACTGAAATATCACGTAGATAATTGAGATATAAGATTGTTGTCATTTAAAGCGTAACCCATTGATCATAAATTTACACCATGTGAGAAAAGGACAAAAACACCCAAGTGTGTAGATTGTCAAAAAGAACATGCAGCAATTGATCAATACAAAATAGGGCTTTATTGAAAATAACGCTTCAAGTGCTCGGCGTTTCATGGATGGGGGAGATCTCGACCTTCCATGTCCTGAAGTCAGTAAGTGCCCGGATGAGGTCTGGCCTTAACAACGTAAGGTCCCTCCCACTTGGTTACCAGCTTGCCCTCAGCCAGATTTTTGGTGGCAAGAGTTGCTTCGCGTAAAACAAGGTCTCCCACAACGAACTCCCTCGGTTGGACTTTGCGGTTGTAGTGTATTCTCATTTTCTGTTGATATGAGGCCTGCTGGACAGCAGTGGTCTTTCGAAGCTCTTCAATTAGGTCTAAGTCTGCCCGATGCAGTTCTTCAGTTAGTTCTGGATTCGGGTGCAGAACCATCAGGGTAGGCAGACCGATTTCCACTAGGATAACTGCCTCGGCGCCGTATGTTAAGCGAAAGGGGGTCTCCCCAGTGGGGGTTTGGGTGGTAGTGCGGTAGGCCCAGAGTACGTTTGGTAATTCCTCAGCCCAGAGTTCCTTAGTAGCTTCCAACTTAGTTTTGATGATCTTCAGAAGAGAACGGTTGGTAACTTCAACTTGGCCATTGGCTTGGGGATGACTTGGGGAAGAGAAACATGGCTGGATTTGAAGTTCTGCACAGAATTTCCTGAACTTGACATTGTCAAATTGTTTGCCGTTGTCGGAGACGATGGCTTGAGGGATGCCAAATTGGCACACGATCGACTGCTAGATGAATCTGGTTGTGTTCTGCTCGGTAATTGTGGCGAGGGGTTTCGCCTCCACCCATTTAGTGAAGTAATCAATGGCGACGATTGCGAATTTGGTTTGGCCTCGGCCGGTGGGCAATGGGCCAACTAAGCCGATCCCCCATTTGGCGAATTGGTAAGGACTGCAAAGTGTGATCAGTTCTGTAGGAGGAGCATGAGGGATGTTGGCAAAGCGTTGGCACTTATTATATTTAAGCACGAATTTAGTGGCATCTTGATTGAGAGTAGGCCAGAAGTAACCGGTGTGAAATATTTTGTGGGCTAGTGACCTAGCACCCGAATGATTACCACATACACCCTCGTGGACTTCCCTCATCACGTAGGTCGCTTGAGCAGGATTAAGGCATCTCAGGTATGGGTGTGAAAAGCCACGTTTGTACAAGAGGCCGCTGATAAGAATGTAGTTGGACAACCGGGCCCTAACTTTGGCGGCCTGGTGTTTGTCGGCAGGCAATTCCCCATTTGTCAAAAATAGCAGGATATTTATCGCCCATGGAATAGGTTCATTTTGGAAGAAGTGGACTTGCTGCTGTTGTGGGGAAATAGCGGGGTGGGCTAGGTATTCAAGGCGAATGCCATGGCTGAGGTCTGGCTGGTCGATAGAAGCTAATTGAGCCATTTTATCTGCCTTGGAGTTTTCCGTCCGAGGTATGTGCTTGATGTGGAAAGTGTTGAAGAGGTAAGCTAGGGGGAGTGCAATATCCCTGTAAGCCCGCATTGTGTCTTCCTTGGCATCAAATTCCCTCGTAATTTGTCCGACAATGAGCTGGGAATCGCTGAACACCTGGATATGGCTGACACGAATGTCTCTGGCTAGGCAGAGACCTGCTATCAATGCCTTATATTCAGCCTCATTATTGCTTGCGTCAAACAAGAAACGGAGAGCACACTTAAAATAACCACCCTCGGGGGCAGTGAAGATGAGACCAGCCCCACTACCTTTTTTGCAGGATGATCTGTCGACGTTGAGGGTCCAAGAGTGGGGGTCTTCTACCTCAGTGTGGGATTGCGGGGGTGGGGGGGCTGTGGTTAGAGTGGGATTAGTGAATTCTAGGATAAAATCGGCAACAGCCTGCCCTTTGATCACCGTTCGAGGTCGGTAGGAGATGTCAAGTTGGCTGAGCTCGACTAACCATTGCATAAGTCTGCCGGACAGCTCTGGTTGTTGATTAGTCAGTGAGGACCACTATGGAGTGGGCTTGGAAGTAAGGACGGAGTCGTCTTGAGGCGGTGACTAAGGCCAAGGACATTTTTTCTAGCAATGGGTAGTTTTGTTATGCGCCCCTGAGAGCCCGGCTAATGTAACAAACTGGGCGTTATCTTGGTATCCTCCTCGATGAGGACGCACTAACTGATTGCTCGTCTGGCTAAATAGAAAAAGGGGCTCACCCGTAAGTGCCTGGGAGAGTAAGGGGGGGTTGGCCATGCACTACTTCAATTGTTGGAAAGCCTCTTCGGATTCAGTCGTCTACTCGAAAGCCTGCCGAAGAACTTTGAAGAAGGGGAGGCACTTGTCCATTGCACGGGAAATGAAGCGGTTGAGGGCAGCGACTCTGCCAGTAAGCCTCTGAATCTCCTTAACCGTTATGGGTGACTGCATTTCTATCAAGGCCTTGATCTTTTTGGGGTTAGCCTCGATGCCTCGCTGACTGACCATGAAACCCAAGAACTTCCCAGATCCTACGCCGAAGATGCATTTCTCCGGATTGAGCTTCATTTGATACTTTTGTAGGGTGCCGAAGGTCTCTCGTAGGTCGATCAGATGATCAGAGAAGAGTTTGGTCTTGACTAGCATGTCGTCGACGTATACTTCCATGTTCCGACCTATCTGATAATGAAAGACGGTGTTGACCAACCATTGGTAAGTTGCTCCGGCATTTTTCAACCCAAATGGCATGACATGATAATGGTAGGTTTCCTGGTCGGTGATGAAGGAAGTGTATTCCTGGTTAGACGGGTGCATCAGAATTTGGTTGTACTGAGAGAAGGCGTCCATGAAGCTGAGCATTTGATGACCGGCCGTGGCGTCAACAAGCAGATCTATGCGAGGAAAAGGATAACTATCTTTGGGGCTAGCTTGATTGAGGTCGGAGTAATTGACGTAGAGTCACCATTTATCGTTGTTTTTTCGGACCAAGACCACATTCGACAGCCACCTGGGGTAGTCCACGTTCTTGACGAACTGTGCCTCCAGTAACTTATCTACCTCAGAAGTAATAAGAGCGTTACGTTCCGAGTAGAAGATGCGCTGTTTTTGGCGGAAGGATCAGAAATGGGGTTCGATACTCAAACGATGAGTGATGAAGGAAGGATTGATACCCAACATGTCGGAATGGGTCCAGGCAAACACACTATTGTGTTCAGTCTAGAGGGTTGTAAGATTGGCCTTGGCTTGAGGGGATAGTTGGCTGCCTATCTTAGCTATTTTTGTTAGGTTGGTGGGATCGATGAGGACCTCGACAAGCTCTTCCATTGGTTCCCCTCTGACCAGCTCATCTTCGTCTCTGACATCGAGTCCTTCAATGATCATAGCCTCCTTTAGCTTGACCTCTTTAAGTGAAGCGACGTAACATTCTCTGGCCACGGTCTGCTTTCCCCTCACAGTGTCGACCCCAAGGTCGGTGGTGAATTTGACGGCAAGATGGAAAGTGGATGTGACAGCTTGGAAAGCATTTAGGGCGGTACGGCCGAGGATAATGTTGTAAGTAAATGGATAGTCAACGGTGAGGAAAGTAAGCAACTTTGTGTTCTGCCGCGACTATTCTCCGATTGTGATGGGAAGATCGATAGAACCTATGGAGGTCACCCGATTTCTAGTAAAATCGACCAATGGGGTTTGGAGAGAGGACAGACTTTCTTCCCTGACCTTGAGCTAGCGAAAGGCATTTAGGAAGATGATGTCTGAAGAACTGCCCCGTCTGACTTTGTAATTTGAGAGGAGGGCAGAGATGACGAGGGGGTCGTTATGGGGGTAACGGATGCCTGTGCAGTCAGCCTCCGTAAAGGTGATGGGCTCCATCCACTACTTAGGCTGTTTGGAAAGGCGGTCCAATGTGGCAACTTCTTTATCTAAGCCCTGCCTTATTTTTCTGAGTTTTGCCCGCTGAGACGAGCAGGATAGTCCTCCACAAGCAAGCCAGCCAGCAATAACTTTGATCTCTCCAACAGGGGGTGCAGGGTTGTCTTGTGCTCGGGGTTGCTGTGGAGGCCTATCATGACCTTGGTTAGGTTGTGCGAGTTGTCGATAAGGGGTGCGCCAGTGGTTGTTTCTAATAGGTTCAATCTTTTGCCTTTGCTGAGGGCGGGTTGCTGTGAACCGACTGAGACGTCCCTGACGTATCAAGCCCTCAACCTGGTCTTTGAGGTTAATACACTCCTCCGTATTATGGCTGTGGTCCTGTTGAAAGCGGCAGTATTTACATTGCCGGTTGGAAAGAGACCGTGACGATTGGGGCTATTTTAGGGGATAGTCTCGTTGGATCTAGTTCAGGACTTGTTCCATGGGGGAATTGAGGGGTGTGTATCGTTCGAACCGGCCGGGCGGTTGAGTTGGCGCCGACTGGTCAGCTTGGGCTGGTCGGTTGGTATATTGAGGTGTTTGGTGAGTATACTGGGTGTTTCTGGTTTCGGAGTCCTTTCTCTTCTCTCTGAGGGTCGGGTTTTTGGCTGTAGGATCTTGTCGAGCAGCTAGGAAATCTTTGGCGTTCATGTATTTTTGGGCTTTGGAAAGTAGGGTTGCCATAGAGGTTAGGGGGTTTTTGGAAAGGGAAAAAAGGAAATCAAATGATCGTAGACCGGCTATGAAAGCTGTGAGGATGACCTTGTCGTCGTTTTTCGCTACCTGCAGGGCTTGATGTTGAAAGGTGTGGTGGCAGCTGACTCCCCTCGATTTGACAAATGTTAAGGAATGGTTCTTGGGACATCAGGTGCTGGGCACCAATGAAATGGCTGAGAAATGAGTTACTTAGGTGTTGGAAAGTGGAGACAGAGTCTGTTGGCAGTTGGCTAAACTAGAGTCAAGCCGACCCCTTAAGTGTTACAAGGAAAGCCCAAGACATGATCTCGTCAGGGAATGCATGGAGGACCATGAGGGTCCTGTAAGTTTCCAAATGGTCGACCGGGTCCGTTGTGCCGTCGAAAGAGTTGAGCGAGGGCATTTTGAACTTAGGAGGTAAGGGTTTGTCCCTGATGGAGGCAACGAACGGTGAGTTGGCTGTGGTAGATGGTTTATTCTGTATGTTCTGCATGACTCCTTGGAGTTGGAGCTTCATGGCTCAGAGTTCTGCATCTTGAAGAGGAATGTTGTCACCACCGGAATACAGCGGAGGCTGGACACTACTGGCCTCTCCCTCGGGGGTGGGTGCCTGGACCGATAGATGTGGGGCCCGGGGTGGCGGGTGCATATTTGGGGAAGGGGGTCACAAGCCTTCCAAGTTTGGTGGGTAAGACTATTGGATAGGATGGCTCGGGGCTCGTTCTTGGTTGGTGGGATATCTTGAGGTGGAGGGGGAGGGACGGGAAGGTCTCTTTGAAGCAAAGCATTGATCAGGGCTTGGTTTTGCTCTGCTAAGCGGTTGATGTTGTTGGTAAGTTCTGTAAAGTACTACGGCGGGTTGTTTGGATTGGGAGGGTTGGCTTGGTAGTCGGCAACATTGTGGTGAGAAGCCATGGATCTAGTTGTGACCATCCACCTTGATGGGTGGCAGGAAAGGGTTATTGGGAAGGGTCTCCGGTGACAATGAGCACAACTGGCGCGCAGAGCAAAAAGATTCCCACAGACTGCGCCAACTGATGATACAGCGTGTTCCAGATGGAACAGGTCGAATTGATCCACGCTTCCCAAACCGGTGCCTGAGGTACCAAGTCCACAAAGAAACCTGCACAAGAGTTCAACGGGGAACATGGAGTCCCCCAGCGAACCCTCCGACGAGCAAGTTAGCAAGAGAGATGGAATGTAGAGATAGTTTAGTGATAGAAAAGCTTAACCCTTTCCTTGTCTTCGATGCCTGCTTATATCCTTTGCTAATCATTTCGTTGTCCCTTCCAACCTGTCACCTTGGCCGAAAGTCTATGCTCTAGCTTACCTTGTTCATGGTGAGGCCGTTCTGTCCCGACGGGAAAGGGTTATCGCAATAAATGCTGCAGGAAAACTCATTAATGGCTGATGTGTGGTGCAATAACTTTACAGGATCTTTGTCTGCTGATGTGGGTGATTCTCTACTTGCCAAGTGTTTAGATGTCATTGGTATTTTGTGTAACGCTGGGTTTCACGAGTGTTGGGCTTTAGTATTTGAATCATAGATCGGACCTTGGATAGTGGGCCATATCCTTTATGGGCTTACCCATGTCAAACTTTAAAAAACCCCACCTAAGGAGGTTTCCACCTAGAATCTTCTCTTTGATCCCTCGAGCTACCATCTACTGACACTGTGTTCTCTTCTCTCCTTTGTGTATTATACTCGTGCCACCCATGGTCTATTTTTTGGAGTGTGTCATATGGATTGATAAGCACAGAGTTGAAGATAAAGTTATTTCTTACCTTCCATATATACCAACCAATCAAAGCAATCTTGCTCAAAATTTTCTTTTCAAATTCCTCAAACTCCCCATCATCTCCCTATTGAAATGTCCATTGCGCCACGTTTGGAATTGATTCTTGTTCCATCTTAAAATTCAATATGCTTCCAAACTAGACTGCCTTCGTCCATTTACAATCAAACAGCATATGCTCCACTGTTTCCACTTCTTTTTAGTACACCGGACATATATTGGATGCAGTGCATGTTCGCTTAAATAGATTTGCCTTTGTTGCCAATAAATTCTTTCATGATCTCTACAAAAAATGACAGATTTTTAGGGGCATTTACAGATTCTAATTTTTTTTCCAAAAACTCCGAGGAAAAGAATAAGAGAAGGAAGGTTGTATCAAGAGCTGGTTCTCCAATAGCTTGTTGGCCAAACGGTACCCTTACTTCACAGAGTATATCCCTGACCTATTTAGGTGCCAAACCAAAACATCTTCCCTATCTTTAAAAGGGAACAAGACTAACTGAATAGCTTTCAGCTCCTTAACTGTGACAATATTGCAGAGTTCTTTTACTTTCTATTGCTTGTTCCCAAGGTCAATAACATTTGAAACATACGAAATATCACACTTTGGGGACTGATTAGAAGAGACTTTGAAATTTGTGGTTGCTGGTATCCAGCCGTCATCCCAAAATCGGACTGATTTCCCATTGTGAATCTGCCACCGACATTCTTCTAATAATAACTCCCAGCCCTTTTGCCAGCTTGTCCATGCCCATACGCCTCTAGTTGTATGTAAGAAATCTGAGTGTGGATAATATAGCCATTTAAACATCCTAGCCCAATACCTTGCCTAGCAAGTAAAGTGTAACGCCCCGAAACAATTACAACAACCCATTTCATGATATCCAATAGAAAAGCATAAACTTGTGAAATATTAACCTTTCATTTATATCCCTTTACCATATAAAAGATGACGTATGCAAATATATATTCATAAATCCTAGATTCTAAATCTATAGCATATGCCATATATATGTAAATTGGAAATAAAAGGTAATACAAATAAGTTTTTGCCCTAATGGCTACATCTTTTCAAGACATTGCTTGATTACAACAAGATGGATCAAGTCCAAAATAATTAAAAAGCCCGAGGCTTGTACAAAAGGCAATTACAACAAGAGAAACCAAAATGAGTCTTTAACTCCACAATCCTCCCAAGCTAAGTTGTTGGTGGAGGCATGTCATCAATACTTGAAAGTTGTTTTCCACGTAGAGTGAGTCAAAGCCTAGTAGAGATACTTGAACACAATGTATGAAACTTAACAAAGTCATAGGGTGAATGCAATGCTATGCAATGCCATTTTCAAAACATCATGCTATCTCTTTCAAAACAATGCGTTGTCTCAATTATATGTACTTCAATTCAATAAACAATACTTTTCAAGTTAAAAAACAGGACGGTGGATACAAAATACGGGGAATCTCTAGGTACATGTCTGCCAGTAGATTATACAAGCATACCAAAGCTATTTTACCAGTACTAACCAGAAAGATCGGCACCTAACCGCGCGGGTTTCTAGACTTTTACCAAGGACACACAGGCCAACAATATAAACCACAACCATACCTCCTAACTAGATTCACCAAGGTATACACCATTTTTTTTCTCAAAACAATCCATTTTCAATGATTAAGTATGAAATAATGCTCAATGCAAAATTTATGAGTAATTAGTTTCGACTAACCTAATCCTCATGCAATTTCTACAACAATTAAAGCTATTCTCCACTGATAGTCCAAAACAGATATCTCTACTCAACAAATAATTTTTCAATAATAAATATAAACTCATAAATTTTAAAATAGGAGCGATAATATATATCCAACACCACTCTCATCATCAACAGATATAATCATCTTATCTTTTCAAACCCAATATTTTTCCCTTTTCTTTCATAAGATAAACATCAAGGATTTTCAAATAAAACATCCTTCATTTTCAAAAATCACATTTTAGGAAGGAATTTCCAACATTTCAATGCAACCCAACAATATTCACACCCCCACAACCTTACTTAAGAATTTATTTGAAAAACTCCTCTTTTACATTTCAAAACCAAACTCTAGATTTAACTCAAAATTCCTAAATAAACATTTTCAAAGAGCAAATAACTAAGCAAAGAATCATACCAAAGGTTGAAGAAATCCCTACCTTAAGAGTAGAAGATGAAGAGAGCAAGGGTAGAAGTTTGACGGAGTCGCAAACAAGATCTTCTCCAATTAAAACAAAGCTTTCGATGAGCTCTACCTTTTTTTCCAAGAGACTATGGTGGAGAAATCAATGGATTAGGAAGTATTTAAGGTTTTAAACAAGAACTAGAGAGAGAAGGTAAAGAAATTAGGGTTAGGAGTGTTAGAGAGAGAAAGGAAATGAAAAAGTGACAAAAATCCCATTTCTCCAATTTGATATACACACAGACCAATCGAGTGACCAAATCATTACTTGAACGACCAAACCACTGCTTGAGCATTAGACACGAGTAAGTAACAATGCTCGAGCGCACAATGATTACCTCCCAGAAGTTTTGTAGACTGTAAAAGACCGCTGGAGCGAAGATCACCCTACTTCCAAAAGTTTTCCAGACTTACAAAAATACTAGGAGATCTCAAAGACAGCTTGAATGACCAAAACACTGCTCGCGAGCGAGCAAGAAAACTGTACAACAACTTTTTTTGAAAACTAACTCCCAACCTATTTCAAACACAACCAACAACCTTAAACAACCAAACTCAACTAATAACAAGGCAAAAAGGAATATAGACAATGAATAAGAAGAGTATCAAATCCCAGATCCAAGGACATAATAAGGTTCGGGTCTAAACTAGAACCGTTATAAGAGCTTGATTGAAGTGTGAAAATTTTTGAAATCCCAAACCTCCTTCAGTTTTTGACATGCACAAAGATGCCCACTTAGCCCAATGAAATCCTCTATCCTTGGGATCTCCCTTCCACCAATAATTCCTGATAAAAACGTCCATCTTTTGACAAAAACTTTGCGGAAAGTAAAAGCACGCCATTGCGTAAGAAGGAATAGCTTGCACAATTGCTTTAATAAGCAACCCCCTCCTGACATGAGAAAGTAGAATGTTTTTCCATCCTTGCATCGTAGCAACCATTTTCTCAAGTAAAAAACCATATGTCGTTGCTTTAGATCGACCACGCATCGAAGATAACCCAAAATATTTAATATTTGAACTCGCTTGATTGATACCTATGGTTGTACAAATCCTCTCCCTTAATTCCTCATCTACATTGGTTGAAAAAAATATCTGAGATTTGTCAAAATTAAGAAGCTAACCCAAGGCCTTAGGACTACGTTCTGACACTCAAAGTTACTAGCTTTGAAGAAAAGAATAGCATCATCGGCTAAAAATAAATGGGAGAGAATCGGGCAAAACCTATTCATTTTGAGTCCCGAGACTAGTTTTGAATAATCAATTTGGACAAAACCTCTGCCACAATTAGAAAAAGATAGGGGGATATGGGTTCTCCTTGCTTGATCCCACAAGTTAGAGTGAATGCAGCTTGCTTTTCTCCATTTACAAAAATTGAGATTTTGACTGTCGATACACACTCCATGACCCACTGAACCCATTGTGCACTGAAACCCAATTTTTTGAGCACTGCTTCTAAGTAGTCCCATTGAATCCGATCATAAACCTTATTGAAATCCAATTTCAATGCTAAGTCCACTTGCCTACCCCTTCTTTTATGTCTCAAGAAATGGACTGCTTCATGCGCTACAAGGATATTGTCTTGTATAAAACGACTTGGAACAAAGGCTGATTGATTGAGTGCGATAGC
This sequence comes from Camellia lanceoleosa, assembly GCA_025200525.1. Lineage (NCBI taxonomy): Eukaryota > Viridiplantae > Streptophyta > Magnoliopsida > Ericales > Theaceae > Camellia > Camellia lanceoleosa. Next base: position 88,266,278 of record CM045761.1, read on the forward strand.
TGTTGGAGTACTATCTTAAGCCCATTCGCCAAAATTTTTGTGATAATTTTCATCTTAAAATTGCATAAGCTGATACTACATATTTTGACTTTATTTATTATAAATTTGATACTACGTTTTATTATAAATTTGTAGTTTCACTATTCTTTTTTCACAACATGGTTTGTGAGACAAAGAGATGTAATTTTGCTTCTTTCTTTTTTTTTTAAAAAAAAAAGGCACACTTGCTATACATTTTAGGAGTATTTATTAATATTATATATTTATTTTGAGATACCATGTCATATGGCAGTAAATTTGTTACATTTATAATTCCTAACTTCAAAATACTTCAGTCAAATAAACATAAAAAATTAATTATATAAAAATTGACAGTGTATTTACATTCAATTTATAAATTATATAATTTTTTATATAATTGATGACAAATGTATCCATTAGGCATGTTCATGGGTCTGTTTAGTTTGAATTTGACATTAAATTTGGAATCAACCCAATTATCATCTGTTCTAAATCAAAAATGGTTTGTGCCCTTAATGCCCCTAATTTCTAATTTGGGTAACTTTTTTTTTTTTTTTTTTTGCCTTGATATGGAAATTCGGGGGATTGGGGGCCCCCAATTTCGGGGGATGTAATAAAACCCATTCTAAATTTTGAATCTAGGACCACATAATTATGTATTAGAACCAACTAAACCCAACATAACTTGAGTTGGAACCACAGTTTAACTACAAAAAAAGAAAAAAAAGAAAAGAAAAAAAAAAGAGAGAATCAACCAATAATAAATAATTAAAATAAAACAAATCTTTAGTATTTAAACATAATACAAATAAAAAAATTAAATATTATTTAATACATGTTAGTGAATAGTATAGTAAAGTTCAATTCAAGCTTAAAAATAACCGATACAAATTAAATTCAATAATATTTATTCTATGTGCAAAATTATTAAATACAATCAAATAAGACTAATTAAGTGAAGACATGTCAATATTGGGTGTTTGGGAAGTAGGTTAAAGGCTAAAATAGTCAATAGAGATAAAATAAGTTAGGATAATCAATAAAATAAAATGTTTTATCTAAATCATAATTATTTTACTTTTTCTTACACAACCATCAAATCAATTACAAAAAATAAATAAATAAATAAATAAACTAATTTTCTAAACACAACATTTTTAATCAGGTTAAAATAACAAAAAAGTCAAAAGGATGACTAGAATAACTAACTTTCCAAACGAAATTTTTGTCTTATTAATTATTTTTTAATTTATTTTATATTTTTTGTGACTATTTTAACTCTAATCTACTTCCTAAACACCCTCATACATATATAGGTTTGGTTGGTTTAATGTAAGAAAACTAAGAACCAATGCTTGATGATTTAAAAACCCAAAATCAAACCAATCTATTGAAAAATCGAACAAAACTTACTCACAAAAGTTCAATTAATTTGATTTCTCAATTTTTACTGACTATTTTTGCATACTCCTAATGTACGGTATCCAACAAACTCCGAAGTTACAAACAACGACATTTGACCGACGAAAGATCTACATGAGACTACATGCGACATTATTAGGGTTAGGCTATGGTGCGCCCTAATCTTGACTGGATCAAGTCAAATATATGCACTAGTAGTTCCTATTTGCAGACGCGTCATTCTTACGTAGTTCTATTACCCCCATCACACCGGAAAATTATTGGGTGACCTAGGACACGTGTTTCTTATTTTACCCTAATAATCATCCATTGTCATACTTTTTTACTTTTTTCCCTATCATCAATCGAAATCATTAGATACATTTTTTCCACCAATCAAATTTAATTTGGACAGCACGTAATCGTGTTCCCCAAATATCAAATGTGTTTTCACTACACCACTCAAAAGATAGATTTACGTGTAAGTTTAGGTTTCCTTTTGGCATCAAGTTATTTTAGTAATTTTTTAATTATTTATAAAATAAATATATAAAAAAATAAAAAGAGTAATATGATAATTTATAATAATTTTTTAATATTTTATCTAAAACTGAAAATTATCAAACGAGATCTTAGGAAAATGTTAAAGTCACTAAATTAGTACAAAAAGATAAAATAGATTAATTTAGTCAGTAAGACAAAGGTCATGTTTGGAAAATTATCTATTTTAGTTTTTTTTTTTTTTAGTTATTTTAGTCTGACTAAAAAAATTGTATTTAGGAAGATAGTTATTTATTATTATTATTATTTTTTTGTAGTTGTTTGATGGTTATAAGAGAAAAAGTGAAATAATTATATGTTACATGTGATATGTTGTCTTATTGATTATTTTAACCTATTTTGTTTTTATTGACTATTTTAGCCCAAATAGCCCTTTCCAAACATGGCTAAAATGTCACATTCAAACCATAATCATTTCATTTTTTTTTTTTTCACAACCATCATATCTAGAGATGAGCATTGTCCGGATTGGTCCAAATTGGGATAAAACTAAGACCAATCCGTTGTTCTTGAAAAATTAGAATCAATCCAATCCGTTTAAATCGTGGAACCAATCCGAACCAATCCATTTAAATACGGATTGGATCGAATTAGGACCACAGATTCCCACCATATAATTTTGTTTTTACTTATAGATAGATTGATTAACAATGATACAAGTATGACAGATTGATTACTTACAGATAGATTGATAAAAAAATTTACTTACAAATAGATTGATTTAACAATGATACAGATTGATTAACAATGATACAGGTATCTCTTACTTAAAAATAGATAAAAATCGAAAGATAAAAACAAATCTACATACACACCCATATAAAAATAGAAAACTAATCTGAGATGAACAATGATCAATAAAGATGAACAATAATCTGAGATACACACAATGATCAACAATCAATAGAGATTTTTTTACAGATCTATACACACACCCATATCAACAAAGATTTTTAAAGACAGAACTATACACACACCCATATAAAAACAGAAAAATAATCTGAGATGAACAATGATCAACAAAGATGAACAATAATCTGAGATACACACAAAATAATCAACAATCAACAGAGATTTTTTTGCAGATCAACAGACAGAGAGAAAGAGAGAGAGTGAGAGCTCAAACAGATTTATTCATCAAATGTGACAAATCTAGGGCTGGAAAAATCAGCAAACAAAATATAATTCTCACAAAAACAAGATATAATACATACATATATATATATATATAGAGCTCACCGAGAGAGAGAGAGTTACAGCTATCGATCTGAGATGGATAGTGATTGGAGATGGAGAATCTGAGAGTGTCTGAGAAAGAGAAGAGAGAGAGAGAGAAAGAGATGAGAGTGTGAACGACAATGAGTGGGTGATGTGTGAGGTTGAAGATTTGAGATGGATGATCGAAGGTGGAGGATCTGAGAGTGTCTGAGAAAGAGAAGAAAGAGAGAGTACCGAGAGAGAGAGAGATGGGAGTGTGAGAGGTAGTAAGTGAGTGAACAGCGTGAGAGGTTGAAAATCTGAGATGAATGATCGGAGATAGATGATGATCGGAGATGGATGATCGGAGAGTGTCTGAGAAAGAGAAGAGAGAGAGAGATGAGACTGTAAGGGGTAGCAGTGAGTGAGTGAGTTGAGCAGCATGTGAGGAATTAGGGTTAGTGTTTAGCTTTTATATGAAACAAGAAATGATATTATGTGGGAGGGTATGTGGTATAAATATGGACTAAATCTATACGGTTCAGATCGATTCCAATTCGGAACCGATCCGTGGCCTACAAATTTTTAAATCTCTAATCTGGAACCGAACCATGGATTCAAAAAATCAATCCAATCCAACCGGATTGGACTGGACCGGATTGGATTACGAATTATATGGATTCCTTGCTTAGCCTTAATCATATCTAAAAAAAAAAAAAAAAAAAAAGCCAAAAGTTCTTCTCCAACGGAACTAATTTAGTTAGGTTAAATTAACTTAGAAGTCAAGCTAAATTAACTCTTCACAAACGAAGGCTTAGAATTGATATTTTTAGATTGTTTGAAAAGTAACTATTTTATTTGATTTTTTGATTTTTTACAAAAATACGTATAAAAAAATAGAGAGATTGATATGATTGAATATTTTGACTTTTTAATTATTTTAGTCAAAAAATCAACACTCCAAACGAAATTTTAGAAGTAGTTTGGAATGATCTAAATATGTGCACTTATTTGAAAAGTGCACTTATTTAGTCACATCACTTGTTTACTTTTCTATATATCTTTTCCCAAACAACTCCTTTGTAATTTTTTATTTATTTTATTTTATTTTAATTTTAGAATATATATATATATATTTATAATTTTAGATTTTAGTTGATTAGATTAATTTTAAAAAGTTTAAAAAAAAAGAAACAATTAATTTTTTATTAAAATAAAAAATATAATTTTTGTTAGAAAAAGTCTAGGGACCCCAACTTAATCACCTAGATTTTTTGAAAAAAAGATTGTGTGGTGGAGATTAAATATATATAGTATGAGGTTTATGTATAAAATAAATCTGAATAACAAAATAATAATTTTAAGTAATTTTTGAACAATTAAGTCTAAATTCGTAATATTATTGTTTTTGTTATATAGTAATTTCTTTTTGAGTTTAGTTAACAGTGCATAAAGACGTTGATTAATAAAATTTAAATTAATTATATATTATATGATACACACACTCTCATATATTAACCTTTAATACAAGTATTTTAAAATGTAATGTTACATCAACTGAATTTTGACTTGCTTGAATCGTCCGAATTTTTGTTTGCCAGTCATCTGACAACAAGGGTGACAGTTACGATTGACAATGGTGACAACCGCGGTGGACAACGGTTGCACCAATCGTCTGGGTAGTCGTTTGGGTGGTTGACTGGAATGCACAAATTCGGGCAATTCGGACAAACTCAAATTTGATGGATGAATTATTTTTGTATTTTAAATTTCTTATCAATTGCTTTAAGGACTCTCATTAACAATTTTTTTAAAAACTTATTAACAAAGTTCTTTCTTGAAAAATGTTATTATATTTTATTTTAATTAGACAGTGTTGAAAGTAAAAAATAAATAAAATTGACACAAATTTAAAAAGTGTACTCAGTCCATAAATTCAATTTTAAATTTTGTTCAGCTAGAAGTCCAAGCACTCAAATACTTTGTCCATAAGGACAAATTTAAATAAAATGACCAAAATACCCCATGTGTATATATGCTATATACACAAACCAAACCCTAGCACTTCACAACTCATCTCTCTCATCTAGTTTCCTTTTTTTTTTAACTTCCTACTCTCTCTCTCTCTTTTTGTTCTCCGTTCTTTGTTGCCGCTGATCACCGCCATCTACCGTTCACCCTCTGTCTCACCTACGCCTCTGCCTCACCCATTGCCCTTTCCTCTATAACACCCCGATATTTTAACCCATTTTATAATTACTAATCATTTATTAATCTCAATTTCAAAATGTGAAGAAAGAGTTAAAAAACAATTAATTAAAGTACACCCATTTCACAAATCTAATGTTTATCTCTTCTCATTAGATTTCTCATAAAAGTTACATTTCACTTTACAACATTAGTGTTCAAAATAATAATAAATTGTAGTTCAAGAAATAAAAAAATAGATATATAACAATATACGCAAAGGGAGCTTACACCTTTCAAGGCTAGGGTTTTGATTGCACACATAAGTGGAATTCTATCCCAAATACATAAGTCTAGTGGTTGTAATCACATAAAACATCCAAAGTGAGCTTTCATGCTCCATCAAGATCTTCACCAATTCCTAGTTGAGTGGAACCACATCATCACAATCCGAAATGTTTGTTCTGATAGGGATGAACTAATACCCAGTAGGAATATTATTAACAAAGTATGCCATGATAAAATCCATATTTCTCTCATTTAAAAACAATGATATTCACTACCCAATTTCTATTTAAAATCTCATTATCAACAATGGGGTAGTAAATATGCAATGACGTCCCAAGAAAGAGTTGCAACACCACACATACATATATAAATTTGTATACTAAAAATATTTCTACATTCGCCGACTTTAAAATATGGTGGGGGAGATGGGCACCCAAAAACTAAGGGTGATCGCTGATTAGGTTGGGTCGGGTAGCATCCCATCCACCATTCGTCTAAAACAAGGCGGATTGGAAAAAATCAATCTACATCTTTCACCGGTTTGGCAAATGCAGTTGAATGGGCTGTATGGATTAACGGATGGAAGCAATCGGTTTGGCGGTTTGAACTTTACAAATTTTGGACATTTTTTCGAATTATAATTCATTACTTTTACAATCTCCAATAACTAGTAATTTGAAAAAATATGTGTTATTTATTTATAATAGGCCATGGCACCACACATGTATATTTTTAAGATATTATTTCTTATTTTCACAAAAATATATATTTTATTATTTCTACTCTATGTTGTTATTTGTTAACAATTCCTTTTTTATTTTTGTTTTGAACTTCATCTACGGGCAGATCAGGTTCATACGGGTGCGAGATGATTGATCCACCATTCGAACTGTATTAGCGGATTTTGAAATATTTCATTCGCATTTGTCCGTCAAAAGACATGAATTCGTCCAAAATCAATTGAGTTGGATTGGATCGGGTCAAATTAAGTGAATTTGATGGATCCATGATAACTCTTACCAAAAACCTTTTCCCTTCCATATTTGCTGACTCCTAAAACGGCGGGCTCATGGACACCCAAAAATCATGTTTTTTTTCACATTTGCCGACTTCTGAAATTGCAGGCTCGTGAACACCCAAAAATCATGTTTTTCCACATTTGTACAACAAAAAGTTTAAGACAGGACAATTGGGCACATTGACTCCTTGCATGAGTACCAATACAATACACAACTTTTATCCAAGAGCTGACTCTACTACTCAGACTCATGTGCCGTTTACCTCCTTTCAACATTTTCAAATATCCAAGACATTGTACTAAATCAAGAGATGAAACTATGTAATATAATCCAATGCATGAATTTGCAAACATTTCAATTGCCTAAGATACATTCATTGCCAAACATATAAATCTTAACATAGTTCATAGTTAAGAAGTTCCTAATTTCCACATTCCCAACAATACCCAATTTCCTTTATCACAATATAAAATTTCATAACGTCTCAAAATCATCAATCATACACCATTCCACTACTCCATTTGCATTTTAAAAACAAATATTCATCATCAACAACCTTTATTATCAATAGTTATTCAAAACCTTTCAAAATCTTGGACAAAGACCCATTTTTATGTATCAACATCCATTTAATCTAACACATTTGTGACAACCCTCACCTCTGATTAGTGCTAATTTGTGATTAAGCATGATAAGTGATTGATTAAGCTGAAGTTCTGAACTGATTGTATGAGTGTATTGCATTAATTGCACTTCTATCTGTTTGTCATTAAATGATTTGTTCATGTTTTAATTTCAAACTGCAAATTGAAGGCCTTATCGGCGGCCGAATTAGAAATTAATTAGTGTTATGTGCTAATTAGAATTTATGTGATTTTATGGTAGATTTAATTAAAAAAAAATTTAGCATGATTAAATTAGATTAAATAATGTTAAATTACAATAGTTTTGATTTATTACGAGATTGCCATTGAGTGGCTAATTTTAGACTATTGTTTAGTCTTGACTCATATTTGTTTGGGACTATCTTTTTCCATCCTCTAGAGACCAAACATGAGAGAGAGAGAGAGAGAGACTTGGAAGAAAATTGGTTTCATCAAGATTTTGGCTTAGAGAATTAGAAGAATTATAGGGAATTTGCAAAATTGAGCTAGCACACTTGAGATTCAAGACCTAGGTAAGGAATTCATCCTCCCAATTGTGAATTTAAGTTGTTTCTTGCTTGGTTCATGGAGTTTGGAGTTTAAAGTCAAGAATTGGTTTAAAGAGTTGAATTGAGAATTAATTCATGCATGCATGTGCATATTCTTGCATTTTGAGGTTGTTCTTCATGAATTTCCACATGCATGTCCACATTTTGGTTGTAGTCTATGAATTCACCATGATTTTGAGTTCAAACTTGCATTTGGTCATATTTTAGAGCATTGGAATTCATGTGAACTCTTGCATGTTATATTCTTGTTTAGTTCATGAAAGTTTCTTTGAAATTGTGTTCAATTGGCTTACCTTTGGGCTTGATTTTACAAAATTGATCTTCAAAATATGTTGTAGTATGAGTTTTCAAGTGTTTTCCAGAAAATGGGCCCAAAAGGTTGAGTTTTGAAGTGTTGAATGCTTGGTTTGAGCTTGGGAGGCAAATCTGGAAATTCCAGATTTTGGCTTCCACGCTCGAGCGACCATCTTTTGTTCAGAGCTCCGCTCGAGAGAGGGAATGCTGGCTCAAGCGTAGATTGCAAGCTCTCAGGTTTTCTGCGTGTGCAAATGCATGCTCGAGTGAAGAAACCTACGCTCGAGCGAGGACTGTGTCTCACGCTTGAGCAAGCGTCGAGCGAGCGTTGAGCGGAGATTTTCAACATCCAGCACTTTTTGCATTTTTACAGACCGCTCGAGCAAGGAAGTCCACGCTCGAGTGACCTTCTGTTTTGGAAAGCTCACTCGAGCGTAGAAAGCCACGCTCAAACGAGACCCCTATTTTTTGAAAAATTCTGAAAAGTGTTTGAAAGTGCATTTTTGCATCCTCATTCCATCCTAGGTATTCCTAGGCCAAGTTTAAGGTATCTTAATGAGGATATTGATATAGAACCACACCAAGTCAAGATAGGGGCTAAGTTGTTATCCCGAACGTGTAACTTAGTGTGTGTTCGTTCTGTTACTATGTAGGGTTGGCATCCGATGATGCTCATTAGCTTGCCTATAAGCCAGTGCTCTGTGAGTAACAATGTTGTAAAGATATGTTCAATTATGATTATTTTTCGAATGATCAACTGTTCTGCTTACTAAAACGTTATGGTTTAATGAATGAATGTTTGTCCTGTTTGTAAGCTGTATTCGTGGCATCCATAGCAATTTACTGTTACTGTACTGTTACTACTTCTGTCACAGAGATCTCTGTCGGTTCCAATGTTTGGAACTACTACTGTTACTGTTATGATGGCCATCAACTGACTGTTCGGTCTGTTAAGACCTATTGTACTGTTTTGTTGTGGGATGTACCATATATGACTACTATGATTCTAAATGACTGATTTACTGAGGCAATTGACTGTCTTAATTACCGAAAGGACATTCATTCTTAACCCTTTTACGCATTTATTATTCACTGGGTTTTAGTTCACTGTTTATATTTATATGTAGGTGTCCAGGCACCGGATCGATGTTAGGAGCGTCAAGTTAAGCTCTTGTTTTGTCAAGCCAACCACCGTGCCTCACTTCGAGGTTCTAAGTCCGTTCAAGCCAAGCCTGTTTTGGGGTGTTTTAGATTTCCCCTTTTGCCTCTGATCTGTAATAAATGTTTAAGACTTGACTGTACAGTTCTAGTTAGGGATTTGGTCCCTGACATGGATGTTTGTGCATATGTCGCATGTATATATGTTTTGATTCCGAGTGTGGCATGTTTATAAAAAGTCTTTGTGCATTCAGATTATCACAGCTCATTGGACATCTCTTTTATTTACTGTTTGGCTTCCGCCAGCCTTTTACTCTGCATTACTGTCTTTACTGTTAAGTAGGCCTTTGGTAATCACAGATTACTGACGGTTATGATACTAAACCCATAGGGGCGGGTTTGGGTCGTGACAACATTGATCTCATACATAAATATAACTAAGAAATTACCACATATACACCTCAATTCATAGATATACTAAGTTAAAAGTACCCCGACCTCGAATATGGAGACAAGAAGATGAAAACCCAAGGAGAACGTCGAAGATAATGCGATTCAATCGATAAAAACGTTGATCTTCACTTCCTTTTCGTCTTTAAGACAAGATCTTGGATGATCTCTTGAAGAAAATGGGTGAAATCAATTAGGGTTAGGGTTTTTCGGACAAGAAGAGAGAGAAAGAAAAAGTGAGAAAAGTGAAGCAAAAGATTGAATTTAAGTGGCTGATTCCGAACAGACTGCTCGAGTGCTCACTCTTACATTCGAGCGAAGAATGAAGGCTCCTAGAATCTCAAGCGCGAGGAGCAAACTACTCGAGTGCTCACTCATGTGCTCGAGCGAACTGAGATTTGTTGGACAGAGACAGCCTTACAGACTTAATCCTTAAGGCATTCCCTGCACATCAACCTTATTCCCTGTAACGATTTAAGTAAATGTTTTACTTAAGTTTATAATATAAATAAGGAAATACCTCCTATTTGGTTCAAAGAAAAATACAAAAAATCAAAATCCAACTAAATCAAAAAGTAGTTCCCCTAGTTTTAGTACAAAATTAATTTTCCAACTGAAATATCTAAGTTTGATGTTGAAGTAAAGGGTTAATACTTCATAGAAAAATACTAAAAATTCAAATTAGACTATTTAATATATAAGGAATAATTACTACAAAAAATTATTTTCAAAATTGCAAGTTTTGAAAAATCCAATTTCCACGCTTAGAAAATTTTCGAACATAGTCCAATTATGACAGAAAACCTTTCCATTTTTTTAAAAATTTTTAAAATTTTTTTGTTATACAACTATCTCTATACGAAAAAGAAATGAGGATTGATTATCAACCCATGCTGTTACATCCTCCACTGTGGTCAACTGACTCTCTCTCTCTCTCTCTCTCCCCTCTCTTTTTTCATCGTTCCATCTATGCAGTAGAGCCATGGTGTCACTACCTCTATTGTCGATCGCCACCGATCTGCCGTTGTCACTATCATATGAGCGATCTACTTTCTCTTTCTCTTTCTCTCTCTCTCTTTACTTTTGAACATCTAGAAGAGAATTGAACAGATCTGGAAGAGGATTGCGGTTTTTCTCTCTCTTCAAATCCACTTCTACTGTTGTCAATCCATTGTAATTCCATAGCGGCGCCACCACCACGCAAATCTGATTTCACTGACAATGAAATCAACTGTAAGATTTTCCTCGACGACATGGAGATCACTATGCTAGACCTCTATAAAAATCTCCAAAGTCACGAATCTGGATTTAGATTTAGATCCAGATCCAGATTTGTTGAGAAGTCGTCCATCGTATGTCGTTCATCGCTTTAACAACAATGACAAAATCACCTTACGAAGGTTCCTAAGATCGAACAAAAGGTAAAATTTCCATTATAATCTTAATTTTCGAACGGTTTCATTTAAGAAATGTTTATGAATTTATATATGTGTATATGCGTATAGGTAGGTACATGATTAGATAATGTTCATTATAAGTATAGAATCCAAATTGATTTTTTTTTTAACTTTTTTTTTTTAAATTATGACCATGTGAAGTAAATGGATAGATAGGTATGAGGTTTAGATTTTTCTTGTGTGAAGTTGCTTATTGTTCATTTAAATAATTCTTATTGATTATTCTAAAGCTACATGAAGTACAAAATCATGATAAAGCTTTTTTGTTTTTGTTTTTGTGTGTGTGTGTGTATGTGTGTATATATATATATATTATCAGCAACAAAATATGATATAGCTTTTGTATTGTGGATCATACAAGTATTATGTGCATTGATCAAATATTTTTTAAGAAAACTCGTTTGTGACACTACTGTTTTTATGAATGATGTAATGTTAATACAAGTGTTGGATGCAACAGATGATGAGGTCTACAAATTTGTTCTCAAATTGCTCATATTTTTTTTTCTTGATTTCTGATTCATTGCTCATTTTTTTTTTTTTCTGATTTCTAATTCGTTGCTCATATATTTTTTTTCTTCTTGATTTCTAATTGAAGAGTTTTGTTGTTCTATATACTTGATGGATTACAAGTTGTGTTCGTTATATGCAGATTTATTGTTTAGAGATTGGTCATCAACAATTTGCAACCGATGTTGACTACGACATATGAGAGGGACGGTTGGAGCTGAAAGGAGAAGTGTAGTGGTGGAATCACCATGTCACCATTAAATTCTTAAATCTGATTCATAGTTGTATATATGTATGTATAGATATGTATTCATTTCGTTGGGTTTGGTTTGGTTTATAGATCTATGTAAATCATAACCAAAAGCAGATTTGTGTAAATCAACAGATCTATATAGATCTATTTATATAAATTTGTTGTTGTTTTGGTGAGAAAGACTTTGAACAGACAAGAGATTTGGGAAAAAAATTGAACATATAATAAAAAAAATTAAGTAGATAAGAAAATTTGGAAAAATAGATTTAAATATATAAGTGAGAAAATTGAACAGATAATAAATTTTGGACATATATTTGAATAGATAAGAAACAAAATTAGCAATTTCAACAAATAGATAATTTTAACAGATAATTTCAATAGATGGATAAAAAAAAAATTCAACACACAGATATAAATTTGAACAGATAGTCAAAAAATTCAACAGATAAATTAATGGATAGAATTGGAAACAAAATGTCTTCTAAAACTAACAAAAGGACTTCTCACCAAATTATTTCACAAAGAGTGTTGTTTTTCTCCTTTGGACCCCATCTCTTTTATTTTTATTTTTTAATTTCAATTTTGTCCAAACATAGAGTTCAATTTTTATCCTCAACATTAACTTTCTAACCCTAATTTTCCAAACCTTACATCCTAGCGTGAACTATGACAGGTTCCTTCTTCGTCTCACCACCGCAACATTGCAGCTCTGAGAAAGTCTGTTAGCAGCGTCGCAATCCAATGCCACTAAGTTTCCAGCAACAATTTGGACAGTGGAAAATGCCATGTAAGCAAGCCGTTGATTCGATTGATGACAAATTGTGAGGAGCGACGGTGTTGGCATGGTAGTAGAGATTTCATGAATTTGATAACAATGGCGTGGAGCCTAGAAATGTTGCCAAAATCTTACTAGTCTCGAACTTGCAAGGAGCAAAAGGTTTAAAATAAATTTCTATGAAATGAAATATGAAATATGTATGTCCAGAATTGAAATTTCTAGGTCAAATTATGTGTAGGAAAGATTTTGGAATTACGATGAAGCTGCGGTTGCCATTGATGTTGGTAATTTCGACTTGTAAGTGGGGTTTAAATAAATAGGGGATTCAAAATAAATAAGTAAGAACATTTAGCAGCACTTTTCACAAATAATAGACGTTTTACCAATAAAAAACTGGGATACTTACGTGTAAGCCCTATGGGAAAAATTTATCATAAGAAAATGTTACTAATTGTAAGTTTTAGCGACAATTTATAAAAATCATAAAAAAAAGTCACTAATCACTACCAAAAAAATTGTTTTTTGTGACGGCAAAACGTCGTCGCAAATACCCCAAACGCCGTCTCAAAAGGCTTTTGCAACGGTAAAATATTTTTTTGCGACGGCAAGTAGGGGTCGCAACAAAGGGGGTTGCAAAAAGCCTTTAGCGACGGCAAGTGTCGTCGCCTTTGTTTTTGCGACGGGAATTTTTTTTTTTGCGACGACAAATTTGTGTCGCCAATAATGGATGAAATTCTAGTTTTTTTTTTTTGTGACGGCACAGTATTGTCGTCGCTAAAAGAGTTTTTTGAGACGGCAAAAATCCCGTCGCTAAAAGTGTGGTCGCTAGTGACTTTTGTCGACGGCAACCTGAGCCGTCGCTAATGACTATTGTTGATGGCAATTTTACCGTCGCTAAAGGTTATTTTTCAATTGAATTCCCTTCCTTTTGCAACAGTATATGTGCCGTCGCAAAAAGCCTGGTACAATTTTTCTTTTGCGACGGGGTGTTCTGTTGTCTTAAAAAAAAAAAAAAAAAAAAACCTGTATTGAAATTATTAAAAATGTAAAAAATAACCTGTATTAAATGAAAAAAAAAATTTTAAAAAATCCAAAAATTACATAATAATAAAGATACATACATAAACAAAAGTTGACACATGATTAAAATTCATAATGTTGCTCCATTCATAACAATACATAAATAAAAATCCATAACAATAAAAATTATGCCACTACATAATGTCGCATAATACATACATAATGTTGTTCACAAATTTAAATAACATAAATCAAAATCAAAACCAAAAGTTTTTGTCTTGATTCTTTTGTGGGTTACAAAAACTTATAATCTTCACATGCCCGCATTCCACAAGAAGCAAACTGCTACTCAGGAAATATCTGAAAAAAACAAAATAAAAATAATTAATAACAATACAATGGTGTCAATATTTTAATTACAGAAAAATATAAAAAAATTAAATACTATATAATTAGAAAAATAGTTTAGTAAATAATTTTGACTAGACCGAAATTCGACTCTAACTCCCAAACCGGGAACCCGATTCGAGCCCCGTCTTCTCCCACAAGTCTATCGTGTCTAGGCGGTCATGTGTGCCAAGTTTCGTGCTAAACTGACGCCGTTTGGTGATTTTGGGGAGTTAACACCTCGAATTCAAGTTTTTTAAGTAACTAGTTTGACTAAAGTGAAATCCGGCTCCAACTCCAAAATCGGGAACTCGATTCGAGCCCTGTCTTCTCCCACAAGTCTCTCGCGCCTAGGCGGTCGTGTGTGCCAAGTTTCGTGCTAAACCGACGCCGTTTGGTGATTTTGGGGCGTTAACACCTCGAATTCAAGTTTCTTAAGGAACTAGTTTGCCTAAAGTGAAATCCGGCTCTAACTCCCAAACTGGGAACCCGATTCGAGCCCCGTCTTCTCCCACAAGTCTCTCGTGCCTAGGCGGTCGCGTGTGCCAAGTTTCATGCTAAACCGACGCCGTTTGGTGATTTTGGGGCGTTAACACCTCGAATTCAAGTTTCTTAAGAAATTAGTTTGCCTAAAGTGAAATCCGGCTCTAACTCCCAAACCGGGAACTCGATTCGAGCCCTATCTTCTCCCACAAGTCTCTCGTGCCTAGGCGGTCGTGTGTGCCAAGTTTCGTGCTAAACCGACGCCGTTTGGCGATTTTAGGGCGTTAACACCTCGAATTCAAGTTTCTTAAGGAACTAGTTTGTCTAAAGTGAAATCCGGCTCTAACTCCCAAACCGGGAACCCGATTCGAGCCCCGTCTTCTCCCACAAGTCTCTCGTGCCTAGGCGGTCGCGTGTGCCATGTTTCGTGCTAAACCGACGTCGTTTGGTGATTTTGGGGCGTTAACACATCGAATTCAAGTTTTTTAAGGAACTAGTTTGCCTAAGTGAAATCCGGCTCTAACTCCCAAATCGGGAACATGATTCGAGCCCCATCCTCTCCCACAAGTCTCTCGTGCCTAGGCAGTCATGTGTGCCAAGTTTCGTGCTAAACCGACGCCGTTTGGTGATTTTGGGGCGTTAACACCTCGAATTCAAGTTTCTTAATGAACTAGTTTGTCTAAAGTGAAATCCGGCTCCAACTCCCAAATCGGGAACCCAATTCGAGCCCCGTCTTCTCCCAAAAGTCTCTCGTGCCTAGGCGGTTGTGTGTGCCAAGTTTCGTGCTAAACCGACGCCGTTTGGTGATTTTAGGGCGTTAACACCTCGAATTCAAGTTTCTTTAGGAACTAGTTTGTCTAAAGTGAAATCCGGCTCTAACTCCCAAACCGAGAACCCGATTCGAGCCCTGTCTTCTCCCACAAGTCTCTCGTGCCTAGGCGGTCGTGTGTGCCAAGTTTCGTGCTAAACCGACGCCGTTTGGTGATTTTGGGGCGTTAACACCTCGAATTCAAGTTTCTTAAGGAACTAGTTTACCTAAGTGAAATCCGACTCTAACTCCCAAACCAAGAACCCGATTCGAGCCCCGTCTTCTCCCATAAGTCTCTCGTGCCTAGGCGGTCGTGTATGCCATGTTTTGTGCTAAACTGACTCCGTTTGGTAATTTTGGGGTATTAACACCTCGAATTCAAGTTTCTTAAGGAACTAGTTTGTCTAAAGTGAAATCCGGCTCTAACTCCCAAACCGGGAACCCGATTCGAGTCCCATCTTCTCCCACAAGTCTCTCGTGCCTAGGCAGTCGTGTGTGCCAAGTTTCATGCTAAACTGACGCCGTTTGGTGATTTTGGGGCGTTAACACCTCGAATTCAAGTTTCTTAAGGAACTAGTTTGTCTAAAGTGAAATCCAGCTCTAACTCCCAAACCGAGAACTCGATTCGAGCCCTGTCTTCTCCCACAAGTCTCTCGTGCCTAGGCGGTCGTGTGTGCCATGTTTTCATGCTAAACCGACGCCATTTGGTAATTTTGGGGCGTTAGCACCTCGAATTCAAGTTTCTTAAGGAACTAATTTGCCTAAAGTGAAATCTGGCTCTAACTCCCAAACCGGAAACCCGATTCGAGCCCCGTTTTCTCCCACAAGTCTCTCGTGCCTAGGCGGTCGTGTGTGCCAAGTTTCATGCTAAATCCGGGTCTAACTCCCAATCCGAGAACTCGATTTGAGTCCCGTCTTCTCCCACAAGTCTCTTAACTTAGAATGTAAAGAATGCAAAGATAAATTTTAGCTTAGAATGCAAAGATACATTTTATACCTGATCTTCTGGCGGTGGTGCATATGGATTCTCGTCTTCTGTAGATTCCCTAAATGCCCGGTGGCCACTCGATGCATCAGGAACCTATGATAGTCAATGCATAATGTGTTAATCATATTCGAATTTTATATATAATCTTGTGTGAAAATTGAACTATCAAACAATTTAATTTATATCGAACCTATCTGTTGGGATCCACACTCGCCCCCTGTGACACCAAGGCCATTATCTCAACTCTCATCTGCTGTAAATGTGTAGAGAACTCTGCTCGCAGCTCCTCCCTCAACTCATCCCTTAGCTCTGCACGAACCTGCTGCGTGATCTGATCAATAGTCGATGGCTGGGGTGTTGACTGTGATGGCCCAGCACCATCTCTATACACCGCTCTCCGAGGCACAATTCTCCCGTATGTGCGACAATATCCATGTCCGTCATGACCTATCAACTCATGGAAAATGGCATTCCTAGCCTCCAAAGTCCGACCATCCTCAGGTAGCATAGAGAGTTGACGATTAAACTTATCCTGTATTGAATAAGACATACAAGTATATGCCAAATTAAGATGGTTGACACACAAAAAATAAACTTTAAATACAATCAAAGGTGTTTGGAAACTACCAAGGTCTGGATAACCTCTCGGTCATCTGCTCTACATGTCATAACCCAAACATTCATCTTATCAGTAGACTCCCCCTTACTGGTTATCTACATTTTTTTAGAAATATAAAAATTAGAATCCAAATAATTTGCAAATATACAATGTTTATTTATATACAAAAATAAAACAATAAAATGTAAACCTCATGCCGTATCTGAGAGAAAGTAGTATGCCTTGTGGTATGAGCTATGCCGTGAGCTCGCCGATTTTTAGCGTTCCTACTTGCAATTTTCTATAACAGGTTCAACAAATGTAAGTATGTAAATATGATCTGTATGTTTACATATCATAAATATAACTTATTTGTATATCTCAGCATCGGAAGTACGCCAATACTCCACAAGTTCTTCCCACTGGCTTGGCACAATGTGCAAAGGAACATCGTCCTTCAGATTAGGATCAGAACTTTTAGGCTTGAAATACTTAGCTTTAATCTTGTTCTTGTGATCCTTCCATATGCTATTGCAATTTTTCATGCAGATTGGCTTGTACTCCTCTAGACATATATTCAAATTGTCCTATAAAACACAATTTGAAAGTTTAAATAATAATAACACAATTTTGGAATTTGAATTTGTGGACAAAAATATACTTTTACCTTCACATTCTTCCAAATAGCATCAACAATATCATCAGACACATTGTTCTAGTTAAGAAAAGTAAGAGGAACAATGTTACCATTCCGCACAATAATGCCAAGTTGAGTAGTTAACTTAGCCATGTTATCTCCTATTGGACAGTAATTTTCATCAAATTGTATGTCGACTTTTTAATGATACACTCTTTAATGCCCTTGGCACATCCTCTACCACGCCTAGTCGAGGTTGATGAAGAACTAACATGACCTGCGTGATACAATAACAATAAACAATATGCAATGGTAATAAACAAATGCAAATTTAAATAATGTGAATACAAATCGAATTCTTATACTTGAGGTAGGCTGTGAAAAAGTCGAAGGGTCTGCAAAATACAATGAGAATAAACAAGTTATATATAATGAGCATAAATAAATGTATGTTTAAATAATTTTCATACAAATCAAAGCAAATTTATATACCTGCGGATGGCTCATAAGCTGATGACTCTAGTCGGGATGATAGCTGTTGTGGTGCCACTGATGGTGGATGCACCGATGGTAGGCGTGGAGGCTGAGTACATGGTAGCTGCTGTGGTGCCACTGATAGTGGTCGATGCAGTGGTACTAATGGCCCCTCAGATGGTGGTGGCACTAATGGCGCCTCCGATGGTGGCCGATGTGATGCATCCTCTGATGATAGTGCTACTGATGTCTTGTTGTGTAGCACATCAGACATCATGCGCCGGGGATGATCATGCTTCCTCTTCCTTCCCATAATAATCTGCAAGCAATATAACATTAATTGACATTAGAAACATAGACAATGGTTTGTCATCAACTATAATATGACATTAATTGAACTAATACAATTACAAAGATAAAGTAAATTAAGAAATTGATGATTAACTACAACCTTGGCCTTAATTGAAGTACTAATATTGATTAAATATCAGCCTATTTGAACATCAACTGTTTCCCCTTCTGCGGCTTCCCTCACCCATCCAACTTCTTCATCACAAAGCATTATATTTTCTTCCAATTGTTGGCTCATGTATGGCTCGATTTGTGGATCAGTCGAACTCATATCAAATAAACCTCTTTGAGACATCTTCACCACGACTTGTGATCACGGTTGTAGCAGTGCGCAACATACCACACTTGCTCTGCTTGGGACGGCAAGATGAAAGGTTCATTGGTAATTCGATCATCTCGGTACAACAAATGATTGAAGTTCACCAACGTGAAATTGAAGACATCTTCTTTCTTTCCGTGAATGTTGTCAATCCAATCACACTCAAGCAACACATGATTCTTCTCATTGGAATATCGCATCTCAACAATATCATCAATTGTCCATAATAGTACCTGAGACCCACGAGGATTCTTGTCTTTTCGACTAGCATAACTTATGGTATCTGCCTTCAAAGCTACACCACAATTTTGTGTGGCTCGACGATCATCCATGGCCTTTACTCGATACCGAAACCCATTCAGTAAATACCTGTTGAACCTCCTTGCCAGGTTATGATGACCATTTGCCAATAGAATAATCTCTTCAGAAAATATGACATCAGTAGTCCTTCGCAAAGTTTGGACCTATTTAACACGAAAATGTAAAATTTAAATTGTAATTTGACTTAAGTAACTAGAATCTATAGAGTTAAATACATACATGTTCCTTGAACCAAATGTGAAAAGTTTCAAAATGTTCACGCCGAAGTTGATGATCGTCGACACGAGGCATTTTGAGCTTAAGTACTTCAAGGTGTTTGCTGTGTAGATTGAAATTTTAGCAATACAAAAAATTTTGTTGAAAATTCAATAAAACATAATAAAATATTGAGTGAGTGACTTAACTTACTTTATGAATGGTTGAACCGCGCTTGTATTGAATAAGATGTACCGATGAGCTTGTACCCAAGAAGTATTATCAAGATAAAAGCTTGTGTTTTCACCAATAGCATGACCCAAATTATCAGCACCACTATAGTTCCTCACAGGTCGACTAGATTTGGTTTCCACATCATTGAGATATTGTGCACAAAAATTCATGCATTCTTCCATAAGATATCCTTTAGCAATTGATCCTTCAGGATGAGCTCTATTACGCACGTATTGCTTCAAAGTAAGAAGATACCTTTCAATTGGATACATCAATCGAAACTGAATCGCTCCACCCAATAAGGCTTCATCAGCTAGATGTATAGACAAGTGCTCCATTATATCAAAAAAACTCGGAGGAAATATTTTCTCTAGATAACAAAGTGTTATAGCGATACGATCTTGAATATATTGCAAATCCGTCGCACGATTCACTTTCGAACACAATTGTCTAAAGAAATTGCTCAATTTCATGAAGGGTTCAATTACATTCTTCGGTAACGATCTTCGAATAGCCAATGGAATAAGTTGTTGCATCAAAATATGACTATCGTGGCTCTTAAGACCCCCAATACTTCTATCATGTGAGCACACACGACGTGATATATTGGATGAATATCCGTCGGGAACTCTTACTTCCTTCAACACTTTCAAGAACAAATCTTTTTCATCCTTGGTCATCGTGAATTGTGCTGGTGGTAAATAGGCTTTATTCGACCCTCTTAACTGCAAATGTAGGGGTTTTCTAATATTCATATCTTGTAAATCACGCCGAGCATGAACACCATCCTTCGATTTTCTTGCAACCCCTAATATTGTCCACAACACATTGTCACAAACATTCTTCTCTATATACATCACATCGAGGTTGTGTCTTATTTGATTGTGCTCCCAATATGGCAATTCATAAAAGGTACTCTTTTTCTTCCAGCTATGGGTGCGATGTCCAGCTTTCTCCTTCTCTACCTGTCTCCTATGCCTCTCCTTAAGGCCATCCCTCTTGTATTGGGTTAAAATACCCTCAGATTCTAATTGTAGCAACATCTTAGTTCCAGACAACAATTTTGGTTTGAGTCTGACTTCCTGACTACCATCAAATGATACTTTATCCTTCCGGAATTTATGGCCAGTAGGTAAAAATCTGCGATGACCCAAGTATGATTGTTTTCTACTATGCTTCAACCAACACGATGTAGTTTCCTTATTACAACAAGGACATGCATATTCGCCTTTAGTGCTCCATCCTGACAAGTTTGCGTATGTAGGAAAATCACTAATTGTCCACAGTAAAGCATGCATTTGAAACATTTGATTTGTTGATGCATCAAATGTTAACACACCCTCATTCCATAGTTCTTTCAACTCCTCAATCAACGGTTTCATATACACATCAATCTTGTCACGAGGTCTTTTCGGGCCGTCAATAAGCACGGATAAAATTAGAAATGGTTACTTCATGCACATCTATGGCGACAAGTTGTATGGAATGAGCACAATAGGCCAAGTGCTATGAACTATGTTCATCGTCCTGAATGGGTTAAAACCATTAGATGCTAAGCCAAGTCTTACACTTCGGCAATCATTACTGAAGTCAATATTCCGACAGTCAAAATCTTTCCATGCAAGGGAGTCAACAGGATGCCTGAAGACACCATCATCAGTTCGTTCCTCTGCATGTCATCTCATGAACTTGGCCATCTTGGATGACATAAACAACCTCTGCAACCTTGGCTTTAAAGGAAAATACCTCATCTGTTTTGCAGCTATTTGTTTGCCACCTTTGTTAGGACCATTTGAACCACCATCACCATTTGATTTCCATCTAGAACTGTTGCATATGACACATTTATCAAGATTGACATCCTCGTTTCAAAACAACATGCAACTGTTGGGACATGTATCCCACGTCTCATACGTGAAGCCCAAATCTGTTGTGACCTTTTGAGCTTTATAATATGAGTCCGGGAGTTTCACACCCAACGGGAACGCCTCATTCAATAACTCAAGCAACATGTCAACAGACTTGTCTGTCCACTGATTAAGCACCTTCAAATGTAGAAGTCGAACAATGAATGACAAAGATGTGAACTTCTGACAACCCGTATACAATTCACTTTGTGCATCTTGAAGAAGTTTCAAATACTTTGCAGTTTCTGCATTTGGACCGAGCTAGGGTTCAGATGCATGTGGATCAAGCCCCTGTGGTTCATCACCCTCAATACTTGTATCGGCATGTGGATTTCCTATAGCCCCTTGTATCATTCCAATCATATCATCCCCAATGTCTAAATAGCTAATGTTTCATTCTCTCGATTACCATGCAGAGATACATAAGATTCCCCATGATTAATCCAATATTTGTATTTTTTTAAAAAACCATTCAAAATCAGATGCTCCCGTACACTCTCTCGTACAAAATAGTATCGATTCTCACACTTTTTACACGGACAACTGATCATCGAACCTTCAACTCTATTGGTGTAGGCAAACACAAGGAATTCATCAATCCCATTAATGTATTCACTCGACATCTTATTTGGCAAATCAATCCAACTCTTATCCATCATCTGTACACATCCACAAAAATATCTCATCAAAGTAACTCTATAATACCTACGTATTACACCCTCATCTCTCAAAACAAGTAGTACACTTCCATTCCATAGCAATGAATATAGCTATTCATTAAATTTTAAGGATCTAAAATGAATTGATTTGAGACGAAATATAAATATCAACTAAGTATGTCAATCAATTTTAGAATAAATACAATAATATTTCATGTTTTAAAAAGAGTCCATAAAATGAGTAGGAAAATCGACAAAGCAGGGTGGATGAATTGCAAGCAGAAACAATGCGACTAGTAAAACAAGCTTTTATGGGGACTCTAAATAGAAAATCAACAAGGATAAAGCTATTAAGTACATAGGTCATATTCCTATAAGATTAGAAAAATACCAGTAAGAAACAAATGTTTTAACATACAAGCACTCTTGTATTTTTTTTATTTTTAGTTTTATTTTAGACAATTGAGATGCAAAGCTCCAAAAGAAAAGTAAATTGAGTAAAAGGATAAGGAGGAAAGGGGACTTTACTGAAGAGAGTGGGAAAGGAATGAGAATAAAGCAAGAGAATCCTTTCAAAAGAGGCAAAACAAGACACAAAAATAATAAAATAAAGAGTAAGCCTTTGGATGTGCATGCATGAGAGAGGGACTTAAGAAAAAAAAAAAAGAATCCGCCTGAATGACCTCAACTGTGCAGTCATGAATAAAGGTGAGGCAGAAACCTCCCCACAAAAAAACACAAAATAAGCCATACTTAGCACAAAAATACAATTAAATTTATAAAATAATTTTAAGAACATAAACATGTATTTTGTACATGTCTACATACACAGAGAGAGAGAGCGATTATGAAAAAAAAAAGGTCTAATATATAGCAAACCACTTCAGCAGAGAAGAACCCCTTCACTAGAAAATAAAATAAATAAAGGACTAGAAGACAAGTAGAAAAGAGCTCTGACCTAGATAAAGCAAAGTGATGGAAATTTTTTGACAAATGAATAAATAGTTGAGATAAAAATTTCCTGAGTTTAATAGTCAGAAAAAGATCTTCTCTAGACCAAGAGAAAGTGTTCATTCTATTTGTCATTGTTTCAAGGTGTATGTCTAATATTGAGGACAAAGCTGCATGATTTGCTTGATGAATAGGGTAGACATGCTACTATGCTTTATGGGAGCTTGGATATCCTTAAGACTAGAGATCAGCTAATTAAAATGAAAATTTAAATCCTTCGTAACAAATTCTAACTATACATATTACATAGGAAACAAAATTGTTTCAAAATAACTAAGTTGCATTGCTTGCCAAACCAACCATTCAATATTGAGCTAGCGAGAATGCTTCAATGGAATTTATTGATATTTAGCATCTGAAAAAAAAAAGTAAAATCGTGAAACCTCACGGCATTAATGTCTTCAATACCAGCAGAAGTATGGACACATGCAAATGAACTTAAAAAGTACGATGGAAGTATATGTATCTAGTAGCTAACCTAAAACCAATGGGCGATGTCGATGATCACGAAATCAAAGGATGTATTTGAAATTTGGTCTTCCAACAGAATGTCTGCGCAAATGCACCAGAAATGAGTTACATTGGAACACAAAAGATCTGAAATCAAGGGATGTAGCTGAGTTACATTGATGGTCTTCCAAAAGATTTAACTTCACTACAGTCATTGATTGGCAACATTGGAACACAAGAGAGTGAATTTAAACCATTATTTGTCTTAGCATAAAGAACATTATTTGTGTGATAAAAAATCAATTGACAGGAAAGGTACAACTTCTATCTTAGAAGGAAAAATTCAAAACCATTCTCGATACCAGGGTCACCAATTCTGGCAAAATATTTCAACCATGATTAACTTCATAATCAAACAAAAATGTTCATGCACAGTGAAACTGTGGGAAATGGTCCATATAAAACATCTAAGCGAGCGGTGAGTGCAAAAGCTGAATTCAAGCAGAAAATAGCGTTGATCCATCGGTCAGATAAAAGGCACATATAAGCGATTCGATTACCATGCTCTGGCGAGAAAAGATTTTGTGCCGCATACATATATAAGGGTTTCTCTCGGCTATTTAGCTATCAACAAATATCAGTTAGAAAACCTTTTCATTATATACTTGGAAGTGACATAATTTGTTGGTCATCCATAATATTTGTATAACAGAAGTGCCACTTTCAACCATATGAGTAGTGGAACACAATCTGAATGAAATAGAGAAAATGGAAAGGAAAAGAAAAAGGGCAGATGCTACTGGCCCCTTTCATATAAATCTCAACCCCTCTCTCTCTCTCTCTCTCTCTCTCTCTCTCTTCTGTATGTTTATTTGTTGCCGTTATCTATAAGAAACAACAACAATTGACTGCATCTTGTGGTAATGCCAGTTTCTTAAGTTCCACTAACATGCTGAGAGGTTTTTCATGTGATTTCTAACTCTTTTTTTTTTTTTTTTTTTTTTTTGAGAAGCAACAAAAGATATATATTTAATAAGGAAAAACAGTAACATAGGGAGGCCAAGATGTCCTCAAACAAAAATGAAAACAACAAAATAACAGAGCAAATAAATAGACATCCCTAAGACTAAGAATGACAAATGGTATTTTTTTTTTTTTTTGAGAAGCAACAAAAGATATATATTAAAAACTGAATACAAGGACTGAACCTTGTCTTAGCAGTAGTTGAAAATTTGTGATAATAGAAAAGCATACTTTTGTATATAACAAGGTTAATATACAGTGAGCTTCATTTTCTATTTTGAGAATGATGATATGATATAAAACACAGGTAATAAAAAAATGAGTTCAACCTCTATTTTGAGAATGTGAACAGATACCTGAACGAAGTGAAGTTGAACGAAGTTGAAGTTGAAGTTGAGTCCTCAGAGAAGAGTCGTGAAGCACCATTCTTTGCGATTTTCAAAGCTTCCAAGCTGCGGTTTTGAGCATGTAGAGAGGTTCGATTGGAGAATTCATGAAAGAAGAACCGCCCGAGAAGAAACTGAAATTTGGGTTGAAGATGGTGGCGGTGATAAGTAGTCGAAGATTTAGGATTTCGATCCAAATGATTCAAAGTTTGAGGACTTCATAGATTTAGGGATTTGAAGAATTTCGATCCAAATGATTCAAAGTTTGAGGGACTTCATAGATTTAGGGATTTCGAAGAATTAGGGATTTCTATCGAAATGACCGAGCGCCAAAAATTGGGGACAGTGGGGCAAAAGTTTTGTTATTACTTTTTTGCGACGGTAAATTTTAAACCGTCGCAAATGGTAATCTGATATTGCTAAAAGCGGCGTTTTGATTTTTTTTTAGCGGACATTTTGCCGTCGCAAATGACTAACTATTCTTGACGGCAACATTCCGAATCTCAAAAAATTTATTTTTTTGCGGCGATTGAAAACGCCGTCGCTAATAATCGTATTATGACACTCCTGTATAGTTTATTGTCGACGGTAAAGCGCCATCGCTAAAGACCTTTTTAGTGGCGGGTTAATCTGTAAATGCATAAAAGGTCATCTTTTGCGACGGAAAACGAGCCGTCGCAAAAGCTTCCGTGTTTTTTGCCTCATTTTCTTGTAGTGAATTATTAATTCACTAATTATTAATTTTTAGAGACATATGTAAAAAATTGTCACAAAAAAATTATTTTTAGCAATAATTTTATCAAAATTTATTTTCAGTAGGACTTGATAAGAATTAAGTCAAACTGTTAGGACCTATTGAAAATTTATCCCAAAAAAATATGTACAGGACTAATATTTTATACTCTTTTAGATTGGATTGTTCAGGTGCCGTTTGGTAACACTTACGTTTTCAGTTTTCTGTTTATATTTATAAAAATTTTAAAAACTCAAATAAAAACTTGTTTGGTAAAATTTTTGATTTATAAATCAGTGGTCTCAGTTTATAAATTTGGCCAAAAAATGAAAACACAAAAAATATGTTTCCATTTTGAGTTTTTAGTTTTTTTTTTTTATCACCCAACACTAGCCACCACCTGCCATCATTTTCCACCACCGTCTTTCGCCACTACCACCCACTCACGCCACCCCACCCTCTACCACCCTCACCACCACCTTCACCACCGCCTTGCGCACCACCGCCACCACCGCCCCACCACCACCACCCAACCACCGCTCTTGCCACTTGCACCACTCGCGCACCACCATCCATCGCCGCGCCCACCACCGCACCACCTTGTCACCTCCACCGCCCACTCACCACCTACCACCGCCACTTCACCACCACCACCCACCCACCACCTATCGTCACCACTTTTACCACGGTCTTCGCTTGCCATTTCTCGCTCTTTTTATATTTTAAATTTTTAAGATATTTTGTCAATTCCAAAGCGTTTGTAGTTTATGTTTTTAAAATAAACGAAAAATAAACAAAAACTAATTTATAAAATTTTTATAAATATAAATTGAAAACGTAAACGTTACAAAACACACGCTCAATAATTCACTCATTTAAAAATGCGGACCCGCTCTCATCACCGCATATAGTGTGGGTCGGTCCTTCCATTAAACGGTGATTAAGCCATCACCGTCCATCTAATCGACGGCTAAAAACTAGTATCGTTAAATTCAATGAAACCGTGACTCTTTTTAATCATCGTAAGCCGCCGCTGTGAACTCCTCTTTCCCCGTCTCTCTTTTCTCTAGCTGGTTCAGACCAGGTCCTCTCCTCGCTCTTTCTCTCTCTACCTGAATTCACTCCGAGGACAGAAAAGAGAGAGGAGAGAGAAAGAGGAGAGAGAGAAAGAGGGAGGTTTGGAAGCTGCGAAGATGATGCAATCGACGACGAACGTTGCGGATCTGAATCAGCAGCAACAGCAGCAGCAGCAGCAGCAGCAACAACAGCAACAACAGCAGCAGTGGCTGCAGCACTATCAGCAACAATGGATGGCAATGCAGTACCCTGCGACTGCAATGGTGATGCAGCAGCAGATGATGTACCAGCAGCAGCAGCAGCAGCAGCAACAACAAGATTACATGCCCTACCACCATCAACCTTATCAACAACAACAACAACCCCAACAACAGCCACAACAGTCTCAGCCTCAGATTCAGGGTGGTTCTAGTGAAGAGAACAGGACGATCTGGATCGGTGACCTCAACAATGGATGGACGAAAGCTACGTCAACAGCTGCTTCGCTCACACCGGCGAGGTTAGGGTTTTTATCCTATTCTTTTTTTTTTTTACTTACATGTATGTGTATGTACGTTTTGGATTCTCTTTATTTGTTAGCTGAATCTTAGCATTGAAGTGAATCGTTTGTATTGTGGTGGACGATTTGATTGGTAATTCATTGATCTAAAGCTGTTTGAAGAAAATTTGGCATGGATTTGAATAGACGGTTAATTAGAATATGGAAATTTGCTGGTATGTGACATAAATCTTGAACGTGAAGTCACCTTATTTGATTGCGTGGGTGATGTGTGGTAATAGAGAATTTCTAACCAAGTCATTTAGCCTCTTATGTTTTGTCGTGGTGTTGAGCACAATTAGAGATACAAACTGAAACTCATCCCTAAATTGAGTCAACTGACTTGGCTTACTACCTAATTTAGATTTCAAACAAAAAAATTGAGTGCTGCCATACCATTGATTTAGAAGTGCCCTTGTGACATACTTTACAACCTTTCACTCCAAATATGCATCTGTGATGTACG
This sequence comes from Camellia lanceoleosa, assembly GCA_025200525.1. Lineage (NCBI taxonomy): Eukaryota > Viridiplantae > Streptophyta > Magnoliopsida > Ericales > Theaceae > Camellia > Camellia lanceoleosa. Next base: position 88,294,133 of record CM045761.1, read on the forward strand.
TCTAATCTATTAGTTCTTCACCAGACAGAGAATGTGCATTTGAGAGAACAAACCACATTTTTGTTAGTCTTGAACCCATCGCAGAGGTTTTATGGCTGAAATAGACAACCATCTGTTATCATACATCTTGGTAGCAGAGATGGCGATGAATGGCCTTAGTGAGACTATCTTTTAGGGCTCTCCTGTAGAGGGTCAGCACTTTCTCCCGTTCTTCCCTCCTTGCCAGGTACGATGCTGATGTACTGATCTCTCTCCTCTCTCTCTACTCTGCACTGCGAAGGCAGTCAGTTTTCCCAAGGCACATAAATTGGTAGCAAGGAGCACTGTTCTATGTATGTTTGAGAGAGGGTACAGAGAGAGACCATGGCAGAGAAGAGCTACAGTTAAAAAACGATGCTTAAAAAATTTGAGAGGAGGCTGCTGCCCACCCCCAGGCATTAGATAAGGTGGGTTCCTCATTGCTTGCATGCAGGTCATTGCAAAAATATTCAAAGAGGATTTTATGGAGACTGAATGAGTTTATTTTGGCTTATATTTGTTTGGGTTGTTGAGACATTTATTCGTAGAATAACTTAAATAACTATTGGGAAAGTGGTTGTTATTTTCTTATCATCCCAATTCGAATGAAACATTTAGTGACACTATGTAGAGGTGACAGGCATTCATGACATAAACAAATGGTACATCCCAAATGGGGTGGTGGTGGTGGTGGAGAGTTTCATATTGATGCTACACAAACACTGTGACTCAATGACACAATGAAAATAATTGATTTTAATGGTGTGTGCATGTACTTACAGCTATAAGTGTGGTGTGGTCCACTTGGATTTTGTGGATTTACAAACCTTTGAAGTCTATTAAGTTTTCAAAATTTAATTATTTCATAATGTCACTATTTGCAGCCATCCTTACATGGCAAGTGAAATGGCTAGAAAGAGACAATGGCAAAAGTTTTAACCTGCTAATCAAATATCTCTAAATAGATATGGCCAACTTATATATCAGATTTGGTGGTTTAAGTGTGTGGATAGAAATATCCTTCCATGCTATGATTTAGTGACTCAACTCTATTATGGACAGAGCTCCTGTTGATACATATCAACTGGGCACACATGTCAACATGCATTTTGACATGTATACTTAGGCCTCGTTTGGGAACAGGCTAATTTAGTAACTTTTTGGCTATTTGGCAAAAAAGGTAGGTAAAAATAACTTGTATGTTTAGGATGACTTTTTGGCTAATTACGAAAAGATGTGCAAAAAGTAGAGAAAAGAGAATCTTTGACTTTTTGGTATGAGTTGTTGGCTTTTGACTAATTTAGTAACTTTTGGCTAATTGACTAAAAGGTAAGTCCCCAAAGCGAGTGTCAAGAAGAGAGACAATCGACATTCAAAACCCTAAAATATGAGAAGAATAGTAGCATAGTAGCGATGAGGGAGATGAGAGAAAGGATATGAGAAAAAAGAGTGTGTGTGGTAGGGAGAGGTTACTCTTTTTCTTCTTCATGTTGTTTTACGTCATTGTTGATGGTGTCTATGAAGCATGCATACTAATATCAGATACCAAATACAATATGATATACATACATTGATATGATGAAACATAAAAAATAGGATACAAGTATGGTCGATATGTTTGTGGAAAAATAAAAATAAAAATAAAAATTTTAATTGTATTACCGTTAGCTAAAAGAGTGGTATTAGTTTTAAAGCTAGTAACTAGTTTACTTTTAATTTTTCAGTAGGTTACGTAAAATTTTCATTTCAATATTGATTTTAACTGTTTGTATTGTACTGGCTTGGCTATGCCATTTTTCCTTTATAGTCAAAATGTTATATGTATTAGTGTTGTACACAAGTTTACTTGTTTGTTTAATTGTTGAAATTCAATTTTAGTATCGTTACATTGTTTAATATTTATTTTGATTTTCTATAAAGCATAGATGTGTATATGGGGCACATGCTCTGTTATTAGAATCTTACGATTCACAATTCGATTCGCAATTTTTGCAAAATTGACACAATCTCTGGGTGAATCTATTTTGGAATTAAATCTTTAGTGAATTGTACGATTCACGATTCGATTCGCTTTTCTTGAAATTATCGAGTTCGATATATATTTTTTACTTTTTATTTCTCTATCTTTTTATTGAAAATGACATAATACAACTTTTGATAGCATTTAGTACCAAAATAACCAATATATGTACATGATTTGTTGTTATTTTAGTGATCATAGAGTTTTTAATAAGATCTAATCAGATTCAATCAAACCTAACATGCTTTTAGCCGTTATTCTTATTTATTTTCTTTAAATAATCATAATATTTCTTCTAAAGATGTTTAAAATTAAAGCAACTTACATCATGAATTATCTATTGCTATTTTTTATTAAATTAAATATAGTTGCATATTATATGCGCGAGGACAATTATATATTTGAAAATGTTTTAGACTTTAAAATAAAATATCTTAAATAACGCTTTCTTATTATTTGATCATTGTTATTTGAAAAAAATATGTATGCTTATTGTCCAATTATTAATATTGTTGTCAAATTATTCAGTTTGTTTGGTTTGATTTTTAGAATTCACTTTTCAAAAAATTGAAATTTTTTATTTTTTGTGTTTTTTTGTTTTTATTGAATTTTTTTAATATTCTAAGCAATTTTTTTAATTTTTAGATACACCTAATATAAATAAATACACATAAAAAGTGTAATATTTGTGAAAAAAATCTTTAAAAAATTCACTAAATACCATAAATACAAAAAAAGAAGAAGAAAAGAATTCATGTACATTTTTGTATTCTTGTGTATTTATTGATTTTTTAAAATTATTTTTTACAAATATTTTGTAAATACATCTAAGTAAGGTGCATATAAAAAAGTAAAAAAATTGTTTAAAATTTTAAAAATATTCTCTAAAAACAAAAAAAACATGAAAAACAAAAAACTCAATTTTTAGAAAATTGAATTCAGAAAATTGAAACCAAATACCCTGATTGTTTTTTGAAAATTGAGAGTTTGCCTTTATTTACTGTCTTTATTAAGAATGGTTGATAAAAAATATTTAAAAAAGGGAAAAGGTAAGATGGTGATCTTACGTAGGAATCTTTGTTATTTTCTTACCTATTAAACTACATGATTATCATTCAAAACAGCGTTTTCATTGATTTAATATTCATAAGATATATTTGACATCCAACTATGTAAATATATTTTTCTAAGTAATTAAGAAAAAGTGAACGAATCTTCTGATTTACAATTTGATTTGATTCGCAATTTGGTTCTAGGCTTTTTTGATTCATGATTCAAATCCCGATTATTATCATTCAAAACAGCGTTTTCATTGATTTAATATTCATAAGATATATTTGACATCCAACTATGTCAATATATTTTTCTAAGTAATTTAGAAAAAGTGATCGAATCTTTACGATTTACAATTTGATTTGATTTGCGATTTGGTACCAGGCTATTTCGATTCATGATTCAAATCCCGATTTTGACAACTATGGGCACATGTATGATACATTAAGGATAGGTTGATTTGATAAATTTTGAAAACATAAGGATACTGGAATACTACTTTAATCTCACAAATTGATTTTTTTTTTTTTCTTTTCCTCTAAGAAGTAAGTAATATTTTGAAAAACTATTATTGTATTTATCTTGATAATTACTCTAATATTATTTAAGAATTATTACAATATTGATTTCATAATAGTTCATGTATTGTTACCTAGAGTGTCTCAAAATTATCTAACACATCTCAAAATTAAGCAAATCAATTTCAAATTATGGATATGTCTAGGAAGTACTAGAGATGATCCACGAATATCTAAAGAGTATCGGTATTCAATATGAATACAACTACCTACTAGGATTGTTTGCTTTGAGAAAGGAGAACCAAATAAAATAAGGTAGTGTTTCGTTCACTGGAATGAAGTGGAATGGAATGATCATTTCATCATAAAATTCATTCTCATGTTTGGTTTTTTGAAAAAGATGATGAAAATGTATTAGAAATGGAATCATCATTAAGCCTTACAAGGGAATGATTATTCCATAGGAGAGCCAAAGGTATTTTATTTCATTCCAGTGAAACAAATAGAGCATAAGGGGGTAATATAGTGTGGATCCATATAACAAGCATTCTTGAGTTCAGTTAGTTTATGGAGGAAATTTGCCTTTTCATTGCACCAATTTTGTATAAGAGTGGGTATATTAACCTTCGCCCATTACTCAAAAGCTCTTATATGGCTTCTTCTCTATCGTCATCATTTTCTTTTTACCATGTTATCTACAAACAAATGGAAAATATAAGTATAAGTATATGCCTAAGATTACGACAATATATAAATGTCTAAGATTATCTTAGGTTAGGAGCTGAAAAACTATATGCCTAAGATTATGATGAATAAAAACAGTGTTTTGAAACTTCTCTTAGAGGTTAAAATATCCTAAACCTATGAAGTATAAGCATGGATACAGGTTGTAGGTATGACAAATATATCGTCGAGCAGGCTAATTCTAAAAAAGTAGGATAAAAAAATACATTAAGAATACGACAATATATAAATGTGTGTATAATGTATGTATGTATGTATGTATGTATATACATGGTTGTCTAAATCGTACGATTCGCGATACGATTCGATATGATTTTTACATAGAACGATTCAAATCACAACTTGGAATCGAAAAATCAAAAGAATCGTCTGATTCAAAATCAGAATCGTTTGGTTGTAGGTATGACAAATATATACGTTGAACGAGCTAATTCTAAAAAAGTAGGATAAAAAAATACATTAAAAATATGACAATATATAAATGTGTGTATCATGTATGTATGTATGTATATACATGGTTGTCTAAATCGTACGATTCGCGATACGACTCGATATGATTTTTACATAGAACGATTCAAATCGCAACTTGGAATCGAAAAATCAAAAGAATCGTCTGATTCAAAATCAGAATCGTCTGAATCGATCTGAATCGCCAAGACGTACGAGTCGAAACGATTCAAATTTTTTCTTTTCCTCGGATGTGTAAAATGACATTGTTTGATGTCTTTAACCCCAAAAGAAGAAGAAGAAGAAGAAGAGTCCATATTGTTGATATACAATAGAAGAAAAGGAAGAAAAGTCCATATCGTCAATATACAGTAGAGAAGTGGAAAGGTCAAGTTAAGGCTTGACAGGCGAGGAATCGAAGAAAGAAGGGGAGAATCTGTCAAGGAAGAAGTGACGAACCTGTAAAGGAAGAAATCTAAAGTAGCGAGGGCTTGACGAGTGAATCGAAGAAAGAAGGGGAGAATTTGTCAAGGCAGAACCTTGAACCTGTCGTCTTCTCTCGGTCGTTACCCAACCTGTCTTCTCTCAGTCGGTAAAATATGTGCTGGGTCGCCGCTCCACTGATCGTCTTTGATAATATTATATGTATATATATTATATCCTGTAGTTGTACACACCTACTTTAATAAATAATAGATATAGATATTTATGTAGATTATATATTATATATATTTGTCCCTATTTGATTAATTTCTTATTCTTTATTCACTGTTAGCATTATAGTGATGCATGAAATTCATTTTTTTAGGAAATCCATTCACGATTCGATTTGTGATTTGACAACCATGTGTATATAAACAATAAGGTAATTTTATCACAACATGTCGAATTGTTGTCTATCTAAAAGTTTAAGCTGTTAGGGACATATGTAACTTTATTATTTATATCCTTTTACATGTCCACTCACGTGTGGCCATGTTCTTCTCTGTAAGCCAGTCAAACGTGCAACAATTATATTTATCTGGTGGGCCCTGAGATTTAAGCCCATGATCAGTTGTTGACTCTGATACTAAGGAGTATGCAATATATTGGAAATTATTCTTGCATTTATTTTAACAATGATAATCTAAAGCTATACAAGAAGTGCCACATCTTGATTTCATGATAGTTCATATACCTAAAGTATCCAGAAAGTATATGAGACTCTTATCATAATAAAAAATTAATTATGGCTATGTTTAGAAAGTATCAAATGTATTCAACAAGTATTGAGGAGTATCATTATTGATACCTACTCCCTATGATAAGAGAAACCCGTGACTGACCATCTTTCTGTAGTACTACAACCCTTTCTATTTGACTGAATGGCATCCACCTGAAGTACCTTTTATTTGCAAGAAACACGACAAACAGTCATCACCAAGCTTTTTATATCTAATATTTTTCAAAAACTTGTAAATGAGTGATGTGATAGAATTTTCGCAAGCTAAGAAGCACAAAAATGGGTACACAGGACACAACAATTTTTACAAACTACCTCCTCTGTAGCTGGAAGTAGTTTCCGGCAAGAAGTGGTGGCTGAAGATGGTTGCTGCAAGTTGGAGGTTTTTGGCTGCGGCTGGTGGTGGTTGCGGACTGCAGGAGGTTGTGGTCGGAGGTGTTGAGGTTGCCGGGGACGATGGCGGGATGTGGTGGTGATAAGGTGGGTGGGGGCAGGTGGTAGCCATTAGCGGTGGGAGGTGGCTGAAGGGGATGGAAAAAGGAGGAAGGAATGGAATATTTTCTAAACAAGTTAAACCCATATTTTTTTTAAACAAGAATTTAGTAAATTTTGTGAACTGTTAAAGTTTTTGAAAATGAAATGGATACCAAATGATTACAATTTTTTTGAAAATAAAAATAGAAAATTATAAATTTAAATGTTACCAAACAAGGCCCTAAGCAACTTGTTTTTTTTCGTCTTTAATTTGAATAGGAGAATATGAAATTTCAGTCTGAGAGCTTTGCATTAGGCATAGAGATGATTACCTAGCTGTTTTATGTTGCTTTTCATTTTGTTTAGTATTCCTTTGGTTGCTTACGGTATCGTGAAATATACAGGTTTCCTCTGTAAAGGTTATTACTTAATAAGCAGACTGGTCAGTCAGAGGTATGGGTTTATTGAGTTTGTTTCTCATGCAGCAGCTGAAAAAGTTCTGCAGAGTTTCAATGGTACCATAATGCCTAATACAGAGCAAACCTTCCGCCTAAATTGGGCTGGCTTCAGCACAGGTGATAGGCGTGTGGATGCTGGTTCGGATCTTTCTGTATTTGTAGGAGATTTGGCTGCAGATGTTACTGATGCAGTATTGCATGAAACTTTTGCTAGTAGATATCCATCTGTTAAAGGTGCCAAAGTTGTTGTTGATTCAAATACTGGCCGTTCAAAGGTTATGGTTTTGTTAGGTTTGGGGATGAAAATGAGAGATCAAGGGCCATCACTGAAATGAATGGCATGTACTGTTCATCTAGAGGCGTCTTGGCGTGGGTGCTGCGACCCCTAGAAGCAATCAGGGTATCAACAATATTCATCACAAGGTATAGTTTAGTGTTCCCTTTTCTGCATATGTATGATATGTTTTCACTTCCTTCAAGGTCTGATCTGGGAGATGATTTATGTTGCTGTTTGGCTTTTGTCTTTCCCTGTGGCAGCGTAGCAATTATTGTTCAAATTTTGTCTACTATGTTCTGAATTTGTCATGGTTATGCTGGGGTTTTGTTGTTCTGCATCATTGTCGTTTTTGGTCATGAAAATGCCAGTTGAATTTTTTCAAGCATCATTCCACACGTAAATTTTGAGTAATTGATTCTTGTGCTATGCATTTCCTTATTTTGTCATATCTTGTATATTTTTGCATGCATCCTTTGATTCATATTCAAGACCTTCTAATTTTTATTTTATTTTTTATTTTTTTTATGAATTATTAAAGCATCAAGATTTTGCATAGAACACTATCTTTATGGTTTAACTGCTGACTGCTGACTGCTGAGAGTTAATAATCTCTAGCTGATTAATGTTATTATCATTTCAAGGCTGTCTATTTTATATCTATCCTTTCATTCTAAGTAAAGACAACCCAAAAAAGAAAAAAAAAAAAAAAACTAATTTTACTTTCTTTGATAGCTCTGGTATTGACTGGTTCATATCCTTCAAATGGTGCTATGCCCCAAAATGCTCAGTCTGATGGTGATTCATCAAATACAACAGTAAGTCCAGCTTCACTTGGTCAGTTAGTTATTACAACTCTAGTTACATAAGTAACCCATTTTCATTGTAGATATTTGTGGGAGGGCTTGACTCGGATGTCACTGATGAAGATCTCAGGCAGTCCTTTTCTCAGTATGGCGAGGTTGTCTCTGTGAAAATACCTGCTGGAAAGGGATGTGGTTTTGTACAATTGGCTAACAGGTGCACTTCTACTAATGGAATTTAATGTTATAATAGCCTAGCATTGATGATAGTTTTAGTTTCATTGCGGAATAACAAGCCAGTCTCAAATCAAAATGGTATATCAATATTTTTAAGACAGCAAGTTATTGAAAAAAAAGGTAACATTGTTTTATATTTCAAAATTAAAAATAAGACAGAAAGTTACAAAAATATGTAGTATTCAATGTTGTAACTGCTGTTAATATTGAAAATAGTGATGGCAACGTGCTTTTGAAGATGTCATTTCATAACCATGTTGTGGTCTCCCTTTTATTGTGTCGGTTTACAGAAGCAATGCTGAGGATGCAATGCAGGGGCTGAATGGGGCAGTTATTGGCAAGCAGGCGGTTCGCCTTTCTTGGGGCGAAGTCAGGGAATAGGCAGGTAAATTTTCTGAACTTGAAGGAGTGCATGTTTGACTGCATATATGCAATAGTCTTGCCTTTTGGTGTTGACTTGTGCACAAGGTTTTAAGCGGCATAACCATTCATCGCCGTTACGTAGCGGTTAATGGTAATTACCGCTTCACGACGCTTTTGCGGTGTGATTGAGATTCACGGTGTATCGGCCGTAGTGGCTGTTATAAGCGGTCTTAGCGGTGCCGTAACGGCCTGTTACGCATTATTACGTAACTCTGAATTACTTTTTGAAAAAACACAAAAAAAAAAAAAAAATGAAAATGGGGAAAAAGAGATAGAGAGAGAGAGGGAAGATGGAGGAACAAGAGATAGAGAGAGAATAGGGAAGATGAAGAACATGTTATTGATTTGTTGAAGTTATAAGACGTATGCTATTCTATTGGTTGTTATCACTCAATCATTTTGTTTGTGTGTGTCTATCTATGTATTGTTTGATAATAATAATAATAATAATAATAATAATAATAATAAGTATGGTCATTATCTATTGGCTTGATTAATATATATATTTATATTTAGGCTTTTATTTATTCTCTTACTTTTGTCATTGTTTATTTTATATATAATAGTTAGTGATTGATTTTTTGTATAATATAAAGTCATTAATTATTAAAATAAAATGTAAAAAATTCAGTTTATAGTGATTTAAAAATATGAAATATATTGGATCAAACTTAAAAATTTATAAAAATTGATCAATATTTATTTGAAAACCCAATAAATATGATCATGGAAAAAAAATGTGCATATCGATAAGTTTTTTTCAAATTGTGTGAAAAATAAAAAAATTCACGGTTCCGGTTACATAACCGTTACGCTCTGACCTTTACACCCAACCACAACCGCCACATACGCCACCGTTCTGGCGACCGCAACGCTTTTAGAACCTTGCTTGTGCAGTATTTTGAATTCTATATTTACTGTATTCTGATTCACATATCCTGTATGGCAAGATATGTTCCAAATCTGAGAGTTTATTGAAAAACAAATCAAAATCTGGAAAAATATTGAACAAATGGCAAATATTGTTCCCTAGAAATCACTTGGTTAATGTGATGTATTCAGTGTTAAAATTTGTTTCTTCAAATGTAATGGTTTTGAGTCTTTTCACAAACTATGGAACATTATAAAATTTGAATGGTTTCAACTTTCACTTTTAAAGGGGAAAAAAGTAGTTACAAATGAATGTTCTGCAATTTTCTTGTTTCTAACTACTATTCAGTGTAAAAATACCACATCTAAGTGTGTTAGCATTTCGTATAGATATCAAGTTCTTAATTATTGCAATTCAGGGGTGGAGGGAAGAGAAGAGGGTATGATGGCAGGGGCCATTTACCCCAAGGCAGCAAAAATCTTGGATGTATATAGGAAGGGAAGAGGTGCTGGGTATAGTAAGGGATGGATTTTTCTTACTAATAGAGCAGGGCTCAAAACAAAATATCTTTGCTGCTTTCATTTGTAGATAACCAGAGACACAGGAGCATAAAACTAAGTGAAATTGGGGTCTCTTTAACCATCTACTAGTAGGACTGATGTGGCAGGGAGTTAAGAAAATACTGGAGCACAAGTTTTGAGACTTCCATTTTCTTTTGAGTTCCTTAAAAATTATGTAGAATTTATTGTTAATATTCAACCACATGCTATAGTGCCTCTAGAATAGACATTTTGTTATTTTGAATGTAATATGGGAAGTAGCTTGAGGAAATAACTCTGAAAATTCCAACTGTTGTGCAAAATAGTTGGAGGTCAACATACTAGTACTTCAATATTAGCATTAAAAAATGGTGAATATAAAGTAGTTTAATTGCTATGAACGCAGGATCACGGACACGATACGGACATGGGGACACGCACATTTTCAAAAAAATGAGAGACACGGCGTGCTAGGGACACGTTCAATATATATAATTAAATTTATTTATTATATGTCATAAAATTATAAAAAAATCATTAAAAATAATAAAAATACAAAAATAACACTATCAAAATTATAACAAATAAACATTTAAAAATACAAATAACATAAAATTGCATTCCATCAATATAAATAAAAAAAATTATAAAAGTTCAAAATAGAAGAGAGAGGCTGATGATTTACACTGACTGACCATATAAAAGAAAAGAAAATAAAATAAATAAAAGCTCAAATCAGAAGAGGAGAAGAGAGAGAGAGAAGAAGAAGATTGAAGAAGATCGACAAAGAAAAAGAAGATGATCGAAGAAGAAGAAGAAGAAGAACAAGAATGAAGAAGAGCGTGAGTGTACCTTGAATAAGCGCAGCAATGCGAGCAATGACCACCGGCCAGGTTTCTCTCTGTTCTCTCTTTCTCTTCGATCTCTCTCTCGATGTAGGGTTAGATATTGTTTGATTTTTGTTTTTACACATTAGCCCCCATAGAAGTTTCATGAATGATGAAATTGACCCCGAATGTGTCTTGATCATGTCCGCTCGTGTCCCTCGTGTCAGACTACCAAAAATAAAAAAAATTTGGACACTCTCTGCTGCGTGTTGGACGCGTGTCCGGCGTATGTCCATGCCGATCGTGTCCGACAACGTCGCAGCCCTCGGAGGTGTCCGTGTTCATAGTTTAATTGCATGTAGACTTATTCCTAGAAAATGTTAGCATGTGAAAAGAGTTGGTCATTCTTGGTCTTCAATAATGTCCCCAACTTTCTAACAAGAGCATACCTATTTTGGCAAAATTGTATGAGCCTTCAAAAATTTCTAATACACTTGCTTACGGATAAGATTATTTTGCACCCTTCATTAGGGAGGTATCATAACTCATAAGCGGTGAGGAGAGTAGATTTATTTTGAAAAGCAAATGAAAAGTAGCAAAACTTTATATTTTAGTTGCAATACTCCTTCGTCTCAAATTATTTGTCTAGCACAGAAAATGAGAACTTAAAAGAAAAGGAATTTTTGTATGAGAATATATTTTTGTAAGTTCTTGTTTTACGTGTGGGACAAACAATTTGTGACGAGAAATCTCAAGGTTCTTTTGAAATGAGATTCAATGTGTATTTAGTACAAGTGTCTATTATCTTTCTTTTAAATATCACAAAGAGATAGAAGTGAGCATGCTGATTGTGATCCCCTTATTGTATCATATGCATATAGTAGATAGATTAAATTCAAGATAGGTTATGTATCAGAGATATATGTACTGTTATACGAGTACAACATATAGTATTCTGTGTTGTACTATCTTTCTGAAGTTACTTACAACTATGTCTTTGGTTATCAATTCATGTCAGTTATTGACAAGCTCCACATTATCAGAAAAAAAGGGTAGAGACAAATTTTGCCTGCTGTTTCAATGGCAAGTGCTCTAGTATGATTCAATAATTGGCGTATATAATATTGAAATTGTTGGTAGGGCTTAATAATTCTCAGAAAAAATTGAGGCCAAAATGGCCTTTTTTCGTCTGTTTTCCTTCATTGTGTATTGCATTAATGCAAATGAATCCATCTTACTTTGCTGCAAGTTTGGTGGTAAATTTTGGTAGAAGTTTGTATCACCTTCAATTTGTATACTTTCTCAAGAGTTCTGTTAGTTCTACATTTCAATAACAATAATAGTAATATCGACTGCTTTTTACTCTTTATCACTAGCTTGTTTTTCCTTATTTTGAGTTTCATCTTAAATTTCCATGTGGATAGTTGAGAATGGACTCCAATAATCAGGTGAATGGAGCTTATTATGGAAGAGCAGGGTTATGGAGGTTATGGATATGCCGTGCCTCAGAATCAGGATCAAGCATGTATGCTGCATCTGGGACTTATGGGGCTGCTTCAAACGGATATGGCAATCACCAACAGCCAGTCAGCTGAAGTTACTTGAGAGTTTGTTCAATTTTAAATCATCGAAAGATGTGATAAAAACTAGATGGATTTGGTTGTTTCTTTGTTGGATTTTTTAGTTGGATTTAATTAAGCCCCAAGATTTTTTATTAAATAGAATTTATTTAAACTAAAGTTTGGAATTAGATAAGAGTTGCATACATTATTGTGGAGCAAACAATTGAAAAAGCGTCCTTGTTTGGGTGAGATGCTTTCAGTTCGAAATGCCATGAGCTGATCTTAGATCAGACAGTGAGCCCATGTGGCGCTGTAACATATGCATATTTGTTTGAAATTAGACTTATTTGATCATTGTTATGGGTAGAGCATTTGATGAGTTTGAGAGAAGCATAATTTTGAGGACTGAGAGAAGCATAATTGATATGTCTCGCTTTGAAATTGACCAGTTGTAAATCTCGAATCCCATGGTAATATGAGAGTTATTGTGGATAGATGCTAAGGTTCGAACCATATTAATTATTGGAAATCTCTTTATTTTTAGTGCATTAGTTGATTTACTATTGAAATCTTTAAGCTGAAAGTGGTGATGAAATTGGTCATGGCCTTGTATGTGTTGCTTTGAAGTGTGACAGGGTTGGCCATTCTAATTTGATGTTTGAGATTTGTCCATATCCGTTGAATGGGATGGATTTTACCTGACTTAACACTTATGTGGAGTTAGAATGGATTATATTTTGGTTATTTATGTGAAAGGTATTGTCTCTCGATTCAAATCAACCCGATATAATTAATAATATATACAAATAAATAATATATATGTATATATATAACATATAAGATAATTAGATATAAGAAATGAATAATAATAAAGTCTGGTTTTTGTTTAAATATAAATAAATAATAATTTTAAAGTCTCACTTTGAAACAATAAAAAATTATTAAGTGTGTGAAAAGATTTAAATGATTTTTTATTTTTTTAACTATTTGAAATATGGTTGGGTATTCACTTGAAGATAGATGGGAATTGAAAATTTTCACCCATAGAGGGTAAAGGGAATGACAAACCAGGCCATGACAGCCCATCTCTTTTGTGGAACAAAAGCAATGGTACTAGTTTTAGGGTGTAAAAATGGCCCGCAACCCATGGGTGGCCCCTGAGAAATCGACTTCTCTTGAGTCTGAAGATGGGCCTCGACAGGTTTGAGCTGAGCAGGAGTCCAACTTTCAGACCCTACAGGCACTTTCAGGGCATGTGTGCATCTGTTTCAGACCCAATGGCTTGTGGCTTCAGTCCATCTGACCTATAAGGGCTCCTCAAGACTTGACACTGCGGCCCGCTCAAGGTCTAGCATTTTTTGTGAAAAATAATAAAATTTTGATAAAAAAAATTAAAAAAGAACAAAAAAAAAAAAATATAAAGAGCCCTCATAGCTGAGCTTAGGCCTGGCCTGCCAGGCCTCGAAGTAATGGTGAAGAAATATTAATAGAAGTGGTAATGATAATAAACCTGGGGTGTCAAGAATGGCGTCGTAAAAATAATTGGCCAATGTAGAAAAGCAATACAAGAAGGAAAGTGAAACTCGCTCACAAAACATTAAATATTTGGACTTGTGGTCTAACCCTGAAGGGAGACATAGCCCATCGAATATAAGTTGGGTATTTGTGCTTTATCTTAAGCCAATAAGAAAAATAATGAATTATTGTTAGATATAATCTGGCAACTTATTGTGTGCAAGGTTTCTTATTCACTGTAACTTATAATGCTTAATTTAGTATTATTGACTATGAAAACTTTATTCACCTGTAATGAATCCAATTGCATTTAGATTTCTCTATTAGTTTAGTAATCATAGAAAAATTTAAGTTTAGCCATTTAATGAATGTGAATTCTGCTGTATTTATAGATGCACTAAATAGTGATATATATATATATATAAATCTAAAAGTCTGGTTTTGTTTAAATATAAATAAATAATAATTTTAAAAAGTCTCTTGGAAACAATAAAATTATTAAGTGTGAGAAGATTTAAATGATTTTTAATTACCTTAATATTTGAAATATGGTTGGGTATTAGCTTAAGATAGATGGAATTGAAAATTTTCACCCAGCTAGAGGGGTAGGGAATAATGAAACAAACCAGTACAGTGGCCATCTCTTCTGTCATGTGGAACAAAACAATGCTAGTTTAGGAGTGTAAAAATGGCGCTTTAGACATGGGTGGCTTTGAAATCGACTTACCCGGTCGAGGAGATGGGCCTCACGACTTGGTTTGGGCTGAGCAAGGTCAACCAAAGGACCACAGGCACGGGCATGTGCCATCATTTTAGGCTTGACTCGTGGCCGGTCCATTGACCTACTTAAGGCTCGCTCAAGACTTGACACCGGCCGCTCGAGGTCTAGCATTTTTTTGTGGAAAATAATAAAATTTTGATAAAAAATTAAAAGAACAAAAAATATAAAGGCCCTCAAACTAGAGCTTGGCCCATGCTTTGCCAAGGCTCAAGTAATGGTGAAAATATTAATAAGTGATGGCGATAATAAACCACAAATTATTGTCAAAGAATAGCGTCGTAAAAATAATTGGCCAATGTAGAAAGAAGCAATACAAGAAGAGTGAAACTTATACAAAAACATGAAATATTTGGACTTGTAGTCTAACCCTGAAGGGACATAGCATCGAATATAAGTGGGTATTTGTGCTATACGTAATAAGAAAAAATGAAATTGTTAGATATAATACGTAACTTATTGTGCAAGGTTTCTTATTCTGTAACCTATAATGTAATTTAGTATTGACTATGAAAAAACTTATTCACCTTAATGAATCCAATTGCATTTAGATTTCTCATTAGTTTGGTAATCATAGAAAATTTAGTTATGCATTTAATGAATGTGGTTATAACATATTTATAGATCACTAAATAGTGATATATATATATAAATCCTAATGGATTTAAGATGCCCAAAGCATTTAACTCAAAATCCAAAAGTGTTTATTCTATCAAGCTACAAAGAGTTTTATCTGAGTTAAAACAATGCACAGGCGTGTGGTACAATTACCTCGATATATATCTATTGAAAGAGGGATATGAGAATGATCAATTTACCCATACATTTTATTAAACAAGATTTACAATTGTTGCAATATGTATTGATGTTTGATCTTGTGGGAACTCGAAGAACTTACATAAGCTATTGAATATTTAAAATGAATTTGAAATGAAAGATCTTAGCAAAACAAAATCTTGTATCGACCTAAAAGATCAAGCAGTGGCCAAATAGAATTCTTGTATATCAATTAAAAGCTCTGAAGCACCTTTATATGAAAAATGCTATTCCATTAAATACTCTAATGGTTTTCTTGCCCTCTAGAAGATGGTGAGAAAATTCTTAGTCTTGAAATGCTATATCTCAATACAATTAGTGCTATTATGTATATTACAAATTGTACGAGTTCAATATTGCATTTGCGATCAATTTATTAGCAAGATATAATTTTACATCAACTTTCGAAGGCATTGGAATGGAGTGAAACAAATATTACGTTATCTTTGGCAGAAATAAGCGATATGGGTTTATTTAATTCAAATGAATCAAAGCTTGATTAATCAAAGCATGATCTTGATATTTCTTTGATCTACATAAGTCAAATCACAAACATGGTATGTTTTTACCTATGGAAATACTATTGTATCATAGCAAGTAGTAAAACAAACTTTGTTGCTATACTTCTTCAAATCACGAAATATTTGCAATTCATGAAGCAAAGTCGAGAATGTATATGGCTTAGATCCATGATCCATCATATTGAAGAAAGATCACAGTTATCTTACGCAAAAGATAATCCAACCATATTATATAAAGATAATCTTTGCATGTATCACACGGATCAAAAGGCGCTATATCAAAGATATGCTTAAGTGATAATCTAGTGGATCTATTTGCAAAAGTACTACATTTGCAACATTCAAAAATCGGTGCATAATATTGGGATGCGTCGACATAAAAATCTATTATGCGATTATTGAAGGAAGTCATCTATTTAAGTAGATTTATGGATTGTAGTTTTTCCTTTAAATCTAAGGTTTTTTTCCATTGGGTTTTCCTTAACAAGGTTTTTAATGAGGCAATCTAAATAACTTACATACAAGAATATTGTACTCTTTTCTTTCAATAATGGTTTTTTCCATTGGGTTTTTACTTGGTAAAAGGTTTAATAGGCATATTCTTAATATATGATTATCCAAGAAGATCTTATGAAATATTTGGAAGACCATTAAAGAGATATTATTTTGATTCAAGATAAGAAGGCGAGAGTAATGAAACATGGTGGAATTTAGTAGATGAGGTTGTGTTAATTTACCCATCTCTCTAACCTCAACAACTCCTCCAACCTCCACCATTTCACTTACTTCCGACTTCTTATCTCTACCAACTTCTCCAAATTCACATGTTGTATCTATCAAAATTTTGCCTATATAAGAAAATGTTTGCTAGATGTTTTGAGATGCATAAGATTGAGCGAAAGTAATATTTACTCTTTTGATTCTAATTCTTTGCTATTCTCTTTCGATCTCATTTTCTCTTCTATTGCTTTAATTTTTATAACAAATTTTGAGTTGTTCATTTGCTCGGCCAGGCCTTGATTGGCTGAACAAAATTCAAACACAAATATTCTTTGCCAAAAATGTCATCTTTGATACTAGTGCATGAGGAGGGCGTGGACAGGAGGGGCTAAGATAGGATGGTGTTGAAGATGATAGTGGGTGTGAGTTAGAGCTTAAAAGATTAAGAAAAGAGAAGATGAAGGTTTCAATGATATTATTTTTGAAATTATAAATAAGATAAAGAGATGTAATAAAAATTTTAAAATTTTGAAATGAGTGTAAAAAGGAAAAAAAAAAGTGTAAGGAGATTTTTGTGGTGTAAATAGTAACAACTACCATAAGTGGGGTTCAAAGTAGTAGGTCACATTTTTTGATAGCTTTGATAGCAACAAAAGAAAAATTTTATTAAAGAAAAAGAAAAAAAAAAAAAAAAAAGAAAATACAAAACGTGGAGGGTCCGCTAAAAAGAAAAAGACAAAAGAAAAAATGGTTATACAACTCTATAATTTCTACAATAATTAAAAAAAAAAAAAAAAAAAGTATCTTTTCAAAAAGTAGCCAGGCCGACACCCAAAAAGAAGAACAAGTAATAGGATAATGTTTACTCTACTTTATTGGTGAATGAATTGAAAATTAGGGAGCCCAAGTAAAGAATAAAACCATTTTTGTGGGTTTTCCTTCAAAAGTGAAATTGTGTGCAACACATTGACTCAATCGGATACAGGGATGTTGTTGTGTCTTATGACACGGTAGTTCTGCTGTAAGGTTTAGTAGAAGTTTTTCAGACGTATTTTTATGATCTAAATCGTTTATATTATGCGATTTGTTGAATATAGTATCTATAAAAAAAATTAAGTTAATCGAATCTGGTGATTTCATGATCCGATCCTCATTGTTTTTAAAAATTATCAAAAAATTTGTTAACTATTTATTTTTTAAAAACAAATATAATCTTCATTATAGGGTTATAGAAATTCAATTACTTTTGATTTTTATATGGATGATCTCTTGTGAATCTACAATCTAAATAGTTTACATTATCACAATATACCTAGGAAATGCTCTCAATGGAGCCTCACAACAGGATGCTGTGCCATAAGGCACAACAACATCTAGTCACTGTGATCCCAGAAGGTTCGATCCCATTCAATTGCCCACAGTTTTATTTGTGCAAATCTCTCTATCAATAAAGATTAGAAATTGTTGAGAATTATTTTGTAATAGAGATCAAACAGATGAAGTATGGAGTTTATAAGTAAAATGAATTTTAACTATTGATTGTTATTTTAGATAGATTACGAATAAAAATTCTAAATTTATAGTCCTCACATAAAAGATACATTGAGAAAATAAAAGATTAATATTATTTATTTTATTATATTATCAATTCAATATTGAAATGAAGTTCAATGAACTATAATCGAATGAATAAATTATATTTTACGCCCTTTATGTTTGGTCATTTTTTTACTTTTAGCTTTGAAGGTTTTTTTTTTTTTTTTTTTTTTGGTGACCTTTCATGATTCAAAATTTTTACAATTTACTCCTAAAATTAATTTCTATTTAAAATTAGAAAAAAAAGTCATATTAAGCGTCATATGACATAAAAATATATTATTATATTAAGATTTGAGTTTGTGTCGGATGTGTGAATTGTGTATAATAAAATATTTTGTACATGATTGACAATGTGTTATTATTATTATGTTTTTTAATCTAATTTTGGACATAACAACTTTTAGAGTAAATTAAAAAAAACAAAATATGAAAAAAAAAACTCAATTAGTACACATTAATGTGTGTTTGAGAGAGAAAAAATTGGCTACATGAAAGGTAAAGTAAAATGAAGAAAAAAAAATTAACTACTAAAGTAAAAAAAAATTAAATATAAATGAGGCAAAGTATAATTTATCCCACATAATTAATTTAAAGACTTTTAAAATGTAATAGAAAATCACACAAATACGAAAAATTATACTTATAACTAAGTTTAGAGATTCAAATCACTAATTTTCTATTTTGGGCAAATTACACAAATAATGCTTATAGTTTGGGACTTGTGTCACTTTGGTCTCTAACTTTTCAATTGTGACACATTTGATTCTGAATTTTGAATCTTGTTTCAAATAAGGACAATTAAAGATATCATTGCTTAATTTCAAGGGTAAAATCGTCAATTTGATAAAATATAAACTAATTTGACAAAAATAAATGTCAAGAAAATATTTTTAAATTTTTAAAAATTATTTCTACCCACTAAAGATAAAATTATGTAAAATTAATAAATCTCTTAGATATTTTTTTATTATTTATTTTTACTAAATTAATTTTTATTATGTGTTTGGATGATAATCATGGAATAGTGATTATTTTTATTTTCATTAAATTAGTTTCTATTTTTTCAAAAGTCAAATATAATGATAACTTTGATATTATTATTAAACCATTCCATTAAATCAAAAAATTTAAAACTAAAAATATTTCATATATTAAATATATCGATTATACACTAAAATTCTAACAACCACTTATTACATGATCATTATTTAAACACATAATCAAAATTAATTTGGTAAAAAAATAAATAAATAAATGTCTAAAAGATTTATTAATTTTACATAATTTTATCTTTGGTTGATAGAAATAATTTTTAAAAATTTAAAAATATTTTTTTGATATTTATTTTTGTAAAATTAATTTATATTTTATTAATTTGATAATTTTATCCTTAAAATTAAGTAATGGTATCTTTAATTGTCCTTATTTGGAATAAGATTTAAAATTCATAGTCAAATATATTATAATTGAAAAGTCATGACTCAAAATGACACGAATCCCAAATTATAAAACTATTGGTTTAATTCGTCCTCTATTTTCTTAGTAAGGTGTAAGGACTCAATTAACCATTACAATCATGATTAATCGAGGTAAGTCTGAAAACAACCACAAAAGAAAGAAGGAAAGAAAAAGGGTTAAGATTGAAAGAAAAATGAATAATATTTGATGTAGCTATAATGATGTAGAGAGTGGTCATGTGGGGCTCACCTCCTATTTTATATTTCTCTACTCTCTCTTTCTTTCATCTCACTATAGCTTTATTTAGAATTTTAGTATTAAAAAGCTATGGGTTTGGTTATGGTGTCAACTTCTGCTTACTGCATATTCTTTTCTGGCGTTATAGTTACACCTTTTATACCTTACCTTACACCTTTTGTGTGTAAGTGGCATCATGGTGTCAATTCACTTACACCTTACGTTTACATACACTTCACCTTTTGTGTAAGTGGCGCATCTGGCCTTCTGGCGCTTTTGTAGATTAACAGCAAAAAACCTCTAAAACTATAAGAAAAATAGAAGAAGAAAAAGATTGGTAATTTGAATATTCAATTGGCGAGCCAAGTGGTGTCGTGATATTTATCGTCACATGTTACTTTTAAAGGTGAAATAACATGAATCAAAAAAAAAAAAAAAAAAAAAAAAAAAAAAGGTGAAATAGCATAAAGAGAATAGTTCCGTTCCAAAAAAAGAAGAAAATGAGTGGAAACTCTAAGTAAATTTATCGTTAATGATGTGGGTGAAGTATCGTTTGGCGAGAAATTTATTTTAGTAAAAAAGTCGAAAAGTTACTAAATTGGTCAAAAGCCAACAACCCATACCAAAAAGTCAAAGATTCCTTTTCTCTCTACTTTTTTGCGTCGTTTAAATTAGTAAAAAGTTGGTACATCTGAGTTTTTCTTCTGCCTATTTTTTAGCGATTAAGTAAAAAGTTCTTAAATTAGCGCATTAAAGAGGCGCAGGTCCCCTATTATTGCCACGGCGTATATTATGTCTATGTGTTTTTTTTTTATTTTGCCACCTCATTAGTGATGGGGCAGAGTTACTTAATTAGTGGTCTCTAGCACCACCGAAAAAACACAAAAAATCCATATAAAAGCAAAGCGTTTCTGAAACAGCAATAAAGAAGATGCAAACACGGCCCTAACAGGACAGACACTGTGGCTCTTTGCTGCACTTTATGTTTGTAGTTTATTTATTGTACAAAATTATTTATATTTATAACTAATAAAATAAAAATGGTTTAAATAAATTCATTATTGCGAAGCAGAAAATACCAAACAAACTCTATCAACCTATTTTCTAGCATTTATGTTTATAATTATTTATTTATATTTATAAAAAAAAATTAAAATTTTTAAATAAAACTCATTTTGTATTTAATTTTGCTTATAGAAATTTATAGAGCAATTCTTTTAATAGTCACTATAGTTTTATTTCGTGTTCTTTAGTGATTGTTCTATGATTGTGAGCGTTTAGTATCTTTGTTTGAATAAGAATGATTGAACATACTATTACTTAATTTCAAGGGCAAAATCGTCAATTTAATAAAATACAAACTAATTTGACAAAAATAAATGTCAAAAAAAAATATTTTAAAATTTTTAAAATTATTTCTACTTACCAAAGATAAAATTATGTAAAATTGATAAAAATTACATGATTAATTTTAAAAATTAATTTTACATGATCATCATCCAAATACATAATAAAATTAATTTGATAAAAAAATAAATATCTAAAAGATTTATTAATTTTATATAATTTTATCTTTAGCGGTAGAAATAATTTTAAAAAATTTAAAAATAATTTTTTGACATTTAATAAAATTTAAAATTTAAGATTAAATGTGTTCTGATTGAAAAGGTAGGAATCAGTAATATGACTGAAATTATAAGGGCAGATTGGTGTAATTCATCCAAATTTATAAGTTGCTTAAATTTTGTAATATTCTTTTTTGTTGTTATTTTTATTTTTATTCTTCATTCTCCTCATCCGTTTTCCGTCACGATCTAGCACTCATCACAAGGCGACCCTCTTGCCTCTCTATCACCATCATCGATAATCACATCTCACAGTCGATAACTATTTTTGGCCACTACCGACGACCTAAAGGTGACTGAAGCCTACTTGAGATCCAAGATGAAAAATTTAAATGGGGCATTAATAAAGTTTTTATATTGTATTTTTTCATACTAAAAAAAAAAAAAAAAAAAAAAAAAAAAAAAATGCATACAGTGGTGAGAATGGCTGTTTTGTTTGTAATTTTCGTAATAAGAGAAATTACAAATTCACATTTTATATGTATAAGTATAATGACACAGAAAAATATATATTTTAAAGATCAATTATATAATATTCGTAACAATTTTTCTTTTAACTTAATTGAGGAAAAGAGCGAACTTTTATTTAGTGAGAGTGATTCCATTTTGAAATTATAACATAAATTTGTTTTTGATATGCCAAGAATTTGTAATTTGGTTGTAATGTAGAGAACTTGTCATAGAGATAGATAAATCATTTTCGTTTCGACTTAAAGAATGAAAGATGTATAGATGAGTGATGACAGATGGTAATGACCTTCAGTTATCACCTCTTGGAGAGAAATTATCTCGTGCTACCATCTCGCCCGTTTGCAATGAGTTTTAACCATCACCTCTTATTAAAAATTACCTTTGTTCAATCATTTTTTATAACGAGATCGCCATCTCGAATTATCGACAATTACTTTTGGTAGCCTTCTCTCATCCAAATCCAACCACCTCTAACAATCAACAATTAACTTTGGTCATCGTTATAACGGTCGATAATTATTTTAGGTCTAAATAAACATTATCAAACAAGTTTATTTTTTGTTGTTGGTAAGATTGGATCAAACAAGCTTTTAAAATATGTATATCTTACGTATTTTTTGTTTTTATTAAAAATAAATATAAATATATTTAATATGTTTTATAAATAAAAAAATAAAAATGACTGTGAACTTAAGTGGCACCTATATGCCCCTCTTTTTGGCAAAGGCTATTCTTTAATTTTTTGGGCTAAAATATACAAAAAAAAAAAAAAAAAAAAAAGAAGATAAAATAGGTTAAAATAATTAATAAAACAAAATATCGCATTAAATCATAATCGTTTCACTTTTTTCACAGAAACATCACGTTTAGTTACAAAAATCTAACTATCTTCTTAAAAATAAAAATTTTAACTTATTAAAATAATCAAAAACTAAAGTAATTAATTTCCCAAACACCCACTATATAGTGAGCTTCTGCTCAACAAATGTTCATGTTGGGTGGGCTCGCTAACCACAAGATGAAAAAACGTTGTAGCTTATTTTGTACTGTCGTGTTTGGAATGAATTCAAATAAAAATAGAATCGTCATTCGTTATATAAATATAAATTTTTATAGAATGACCAATTTTTTGAAAACAGTAAAGATGATTATATTTATAATATATTTGTCATTATTATTTTTAGTTTAATTATACATGAAAGTATACATTTTGATAGAATGTTTATTTTATCCTACTTCATTTAATGAATCAAATATTACCTTAAAATAATAAAAGTGCTTTTGAAATTAATAATTGAGTAAATTATACTCATCTTTCTTAAAAGATTCAAAAAAATATAATTAGTTTTTATACTTTTAATATAATTATATTAGTTTCTCTTAAAATTTTTAATTCACATTAAAATTAGATTATTTTTATTAATAATTTGTTATTACATATAAATGAAAAAAATAATATTATCATCTATTTTGACTAAAATATATATTTATCTTTATTTAATTTAGTATCTATTTATTATTAATATTAATTTTAATTTTTTTAAAAAAATCATAATAATTATAAAAAAATATATGAAATTAATTATATTTTTTTCAAATGTGAAGGGAGAAAGGAGTATATTTCCCGATTGCAGTGTGAACTAACAACACTGGTTGTGTAGCTGGGCATTCTTCACAACAATGACCACAAGCACTTGTTGTGTAGCTGGCCATTCTTCATAGATTTACTCTTGTATTTTCTTTTGATTTTCCTTCTTGGCTTTTATGGTGTAGGTTGTTTTTGGTTGGATTCCTATCCTTGTAGCTGCTGTTGACCTTTTTTAATGGATATTACTATTCTGATAAAAAAAAAAAAAAAAAAAAACAAACAAACAAACAAAAAACACTGATTTTAGGTGGGACCCAAACAGCGCATGAAACATACTTGATTGAATTCCCCTAGAGCACGCTTTTGATTGAACTTTATATCCTCTCTAAAATGGCCGATTGACCTTAGTACCTTCTTTTTTTTATTTTTTGAATAAGCCAAAATAAAAAAAAGCACATTAAACTTCTAAACACTAATAAAATTTCTTTTCACACTCGCAAGTACATTGTTTAAGGTCACAAGATTTATGCAAGTAATAAATGTAAGCAAAATTAAAGTGAGTGTATTTAGAAGTTCCTACATACCAAATGACAGTACTACCCTCTAATTTATGTTGGAACAAAAGGATAGTCATTGGAAAAGCTAGAAAATTTATCAATAAAAAATGCTATATATTTATAAAAAATACAAAAAAAAGCTGGTAATTTAAAATAAAAAGAAATGATATTTGATGATATCAATAAATGAGCACCATTTGTCATTACTCATCCATCTTTCATTATCTCACTTAAAGATGAAAATTAGACTAATATTTCAAACACAATGATGTGATAATTTATTAAAATATCTAAAATAACTCTCTTACTCTTTCATATTTTCTCTAGTTATTAATCAATCATCTCACTCATTATTGGTTTTAAAAAATGGACTTGTCTATCAATTTTCTTAAAATTTATGCCTGTAAATTTAAACTTCACGTGATTGTAATTCACATATTTCAAATTGTGAATTTTTTGAATTTTAATTTTATTTTTTTGGGGTTCTACTTTTAACTGTTTATCATTTAATAGAATGATTGAGATAAAGATTACTAGGAACTATAAAGAAAAAGTAAATGTGATGGACTCAACACACATTCCTGGCAATTATCAACAACAATGGGGAAGAAGAATGGAAGCCTCAACCTATTAATTCTGTTGATGACTGCCATGGTGATGTTCCAGGCCTGCATTAGCCATGGCTATCCGGTCAACCAAGCGGGTCGACTCAGGGCCTTGTGGAGGGATAAGAAGAAGCAAACTGATCAGAATCTTGATAGTTCTGATGATGTGTTGTCGAGTATAGGAGGGAGGTGGTGGTGGTGAAGTTGGAAAGATGGAAAATGATGAAATTAAGGTGGGCTTCCAGGGCAGCCAACAGAGGTGATGTTTAAGCAGTATGCAGGGTATGTAAATGTGGATGAATCCAAAGGAAGAAGCCTTTTCTATTATTTTGCTGAAGCAGTCCATAATCCATCTTCTAAGCCTCTTGTTCTATGGCTCAATGGAGGTGATCTCTCTCTCTCTCTCCCACTCTCTCTACAAATTAATGTGATGTGTTTTGAATGTAAACTTTTTAGATGATTTGATGAACCAGAAAGATGGATTGAATTTGAAAACCATTTAGCTTATTTACTAGAGGTGAGAGTTTTAAATTAACCAAATTATAGTTTTTAAAAAAAGTGTGAGCAGTTAACAATTTTATAAGCATTTTTAAAAGCAAATAAAACGTGATGGAGTTTAAAAATGTTCATATCAAATAAGCTGTACACTTCATATATAATAGAATAAGAAAAGTTAGGGATTATGAAAATTTTTTCATGAAAATGATCATGAAAGAGTTATGATCTTTGGATTCATGATTAGGGTGTAGTCTTTATTCTAAGTGTAATCCAAGAGTCACAAACCTTCGTAATTATTTCATGAAAGATTCATCATAATCTAACATTCTATAATAAACGGATATATATGTGTGTAGCTGTGTTTGATGGTTCTAAATATCAACAATGATAGCAACCGAATTTTTCTTGAGGAAGAGCTCAATATTTAAAATATATCAATCAATTTATCTCTAGTTTGTCCCATATCACACCAATTTAAATCTACATATAGAGACCTTCATGGATAAATTTTCGAATTCCTACCATTTCTCTTTAAATATGCCAATATAGAACATTTATTTTTGGGCATCCTGATAATGATATACTGAGGTATATTGGTAGAATGAAAATAACATTCATATTGGGTGACTTTTGGTAAGTATAGGTTCATAATCAATTCACCATTAGATTCACAATTGATATTATCAATTCCATTACTATGAAACTTAATTTACGCAATTGATAATTTTTCAAAAATTATGTTTTCAGTATATATTGTTCAATACTTTTAATACCCACCACACCATAACTAATACCGATTTGTCTCCCAATAATACCATTTAAAATCATGGTGCGTTTGAAAGTTGTTAATAAATATATAAGGTGGTAAAAAGACTAATATTATTTATGAATGCACAACACAGGGCCAGGTTGTTCATCATTTGGGGTGGGAGCCATGGGAGAGATTGGACCTTTTGGTGTAAATTCAGACTGCAAAACCCTTTATCCAAGAAAGCATACCTGGAACAAGGTTGGTTAAAATTCTTATTTGCTGTTACTCATTACAAAGACCTAATCACTAGGTTTGGTTTTTTGTTTTTAAAAATATTTTTTGGGTTATTTTTATTTTTTTGTGTTTTGTTGTTTTTAGTGAATTTTTAAAAATATTTTAGTTATTTATTTTTTAAGTAAAATATTTGTGAAGAAATTTAAAAGGAATTCAACATATACATAAAAATATGAAAATATATTGATTTTTTATATATATTTTTGTATTTAGTGAATTTTTAAAGATTTTTTCTAAATTTTATACTTTTTAAGTGTATCAAATTAAATGAATTTAAAAGTAAAAAAAAAAAATTGAAATAGTAAAATATTTATTTAAAACTGAAAAATAATTGTGTTATATATATATACACATCTTCTAAATTATGTATCATTATTTATGGAGCTAGTTGGCATGTAATTTTCCCGGAAAGATAATCAAGTTTTGTTTAATAAATTTATTTATCATTTTAACTGTTTACCTTTCCCTCCAGTCCAATAATTGCACTAAAAGGTTCAAATGGAGAGTTGTGAGCTCAATCCGAATTCATCTCCTTAATTTAAATTATTAGTCTTTTAATTTTTTTTTGTGTGAATTGTTTATACAAAAAAAATTAAAATTGATCAGATATTATGATAATTTAATTGAATTATGTTTGACTTTAAAAAGGACAATAAGAATGATTTCAAGAATAGACTTTATTCTTTTTAAAATATGTGATTATAGATATTTGTTTAATTTGATTTTGAATAGAAATCTAGTATTACAGTATTAAAATATAAATGATTTGAATCATCTAGTGTGCCTACTATGAGCTCATAAAACAACCCCTTCAACTAATCCTTCCATTCCAAATGTCTGACAGTAGGAAAAGGCTCTTCCGTTTTTTATATGTGGCTCTCAATGTAGTAAAACACTTTGAAATAATAAGTAAATTTAATAAAATTTTTGATAATTATTACATTAATTATCGAATTACTTATTATCAATGCATGTATACTTATTTCTTTGAATTAAGTCTTTGTGCTTAAGTACATTTTACTGATTGCAAATATATTATTCTGGAAGGAGTCCCAAGTTAGTAGTTGGATTCTCTATTCAAGCGAGTACATCGATTACGATATGTCAGGAGATAAAAGGACCAGGGTAAAATTACAGACAAACCTTCCTCCATTCCCACACTAGCCATGCATACACTCACACAAACACACAGGAGAAATTATCATTGCACAATGCAACAATATCGAAAAAGAGCATTCACACGCAATCAATTAGTGTTGATTATAATTTCTAATGAAAAAGCATAACTGCAAAAACTCAAAAAGTGTTGTCTAGAGCTTGAAATTGAAGCTCTCTAGAGTCATTCCCTAGCAAAATGTCTGGTTTTGCCTTTAACAATTTATGGAGGAATGGAATCAGGAAAAAACCTTTTTTGAAGTGCAGAGGTGTGAATGCCCTCTGTAACATTGTTGCATGAAGCCAGAAGCAATTTTAAGTGTTGTTATATGATCTCATTTTGTACACTGTTTGTTTTTCAGCTCACGATGCGTATGTCTTCCTCATAAATTGGTTTTAAAAAGATACTACCCCGCATTACAAGGCCAGGGGAGACTTCTATATAACCCACAGTGAAAGCTTATGCAAGAGTACGCTACAAGCATGATTACAAGGAATTAGAATAAAACAAACATATAAAAATTAGGGTTAATTAAATTTTTGCCCCAAAGTAAGAATCTTGTGTTATTTTAGTTCCCCAGCGATTTAAGTATTGTGCCAATTTAGTCCCAATGTATAAAATATTTCAATTTGGTTTCTAATGTTAAAAAATTGTATCAATCTGGTTTTCAATGTATTAGAGAATTGTTTCATTTTAATACCTCCGATGTTTAAATTACGCCTATTAATAGAGAATTAGATTGGGATTTGGGAGGACTGAATTTGGGGGAATTGAAAACTTTTTTTATACAGTGAGGGATCAAAATTGAACACAATTTAAGTATTAAGTAAAA
Source organism: Camellia lanceoleosa (assembly GCA_025200525.1). NCBI lineage: Eukaryota > Viridiplantae > Streptophyta > Magnoliopsida > Ericales > Theaceae > Camellia > Camellia lanceoleosa. The sequence continues at coordinate 88,322,644 of CM045761.1, forward strand.
CACCTTTTATGCATTAAAAAATCAAATTGATATAAAATTAAATATTGAAGAGTAAAAACGCCATAAGACTCGTAGTTAAGAGAATCAAAATAAAACCTTAACCTAAAAGAAATATGAATTGTCCTCCTAATTGGGCCTACTTTACAGAGTATTATTATTGTATTATTGGGATAACAGGGCCTACTTTGAGATTGGGACAACAGGACTCAGGATTTGGTCTCTCAATACGTTCACTTTAATC